>CM060117.1:4955373-5305373 GCA_030522415.1 Channallabes apus | reverse complement strand
CTACGCTTTATTGACCTGTAGTGTCATGGAGCATTCTCAGTTCACAGTTGGAAAAAAAAAAACTCTTCAAAGTTGGGGAACATAGTCAGAGCAGAAGAAAAACAACCGTTCTTCTGGTGGTCCTTTTTGCCAAAGCACCCCCTGAACATCACCAGCCCTCTTCCACATTTCACATTGGCAGGAGACCAGGTCTCCATCTAACCATAAGATGACCATTTTGCTGCCCAAAATTGAACTCATCAGAGAAGATGACCTTGCTCGAGTTCTCTACGCTCCAATTCCTGTGGTCTTTTGCAAACCTTTGCAGACTTTGCATGACTTCAGCTTCACCTCTAGGAGCCTGAAACGTCCTCACCGTGCACTTCAGTTTGTCATCGTGTTTGAAGGACATCTGATGTCATCCTACGAATGTTAAATGACATTTGAATAAGTTTGCGGTCGTCGCTTTGAGTACCGATTTGGTTTTGCCCTCTGCCAGTCTGTCTCTTTGTTGTCCCCAGTGTCTCCTGCTTGACCTTGTTCTTGACCTACTGCTGTCTTTGAAATTTTAAGGATGTCACACTAGCCTTTAAGTCACACTAGCCTTTGGGGACACAGTGGTTAGGTGTTTTCTGGGAACCAGGGTGCCGGATATAGCAGGGAATCTCAGGGCTTTAGACCAGCATAGGTTCACAATTATGGAATACAATACCTGTAGAAATAAAATCATAAACAGAACTCGGTGTTCTCAACAAAGCTGGAACAATGACTAAAACAGCAACAGCAATGCGAGCATTGAGCAGCTTGGGTTGGATCGCTGGATTCACACTGGTGAAGTTTGTACTTTCTCACGGTGTCTTGGGTGTTATACACTTTGCATTTGTGACTCTGTATGGAGATGTAAATTCTCTGCCGTTTTATAACATTATCATTTGCTTATGTCATGCCAGTCAAAATGAACTATACTTTTGGATGTCGTTTCCAATAAAACTATAGTCTTCATTTCATTGCTTGAGTCATTACATACAAAATTGTTGAATTAGTTATCAAATTCTTTCAAGCAAATTTTTCTTTATTATTTTTTCATGGAAATGTCTCCTAAATTGGACCAACAAGTATGTTGTTGTGTGGGATAATGTCCGTTTTCACCACTCACATCTGGTCAGACAGTGGTTTGCAGCACATGACAGAATGCTGGTGCATTCACATGCGCAAATGGTCCTGTAGCAGCCATGGATGCAGCATGTGACGACATCACAGCAGAGTCATGCATCCGTTGTGATCAGTGGCGGTTCTACACTGCGTTGCGCCCTGGGCGAGACTCCCTCCCGGCGCCCCCCTCCCCCTAAAAAAATAAAATAAAAAACTGCACATTTTGTACACACCACACGTTTTATTAAACTACTCATAACTTAAATAAATATACTGTGTACAAACAAATATTATATCAATATAGAATTAATATAGAACAAATCACACTAAAGAAAAATAACTTATTTACTTCACTGCAGAGCAGAAACCACAAACTGAAACTAAAATCTGACTTTTCTGGCCTTTCTAGATGCAAAGTCATCAATAATGGCATCATATGAGATATGCTCCCCTATTGCATGCTTTATGCTTATGACATATGATTTAAGCTTATGACAGCGAGGCCAGTGAGCCGTTCCTGAGACATGGTTGACCTCAGGTATGTCTTGATTAACCTGAGTTTGGAAAAGCTCCTCTCTGCTTGAGCTACAGTCACTGGCAATGTAAGTGCAATCCTGAGAGCAGTCCAAAAGTTGGGGTAGATCTCAGATAGATCCTTATCGTGCAGAAAAGTGATAAATCTCACAATCTAAAAAAATCTATAAAAATAAATATCACTTTTAATCTATAGATCAAAGAGGCTCATGGTTTTTGATGGCAGTCATTAGTCACTTTATTAATCTAATATAATCTAATCTAAGGGAGGAACAATTAGCTCCTTGGTTAATTTACTGCCTCAAATTAGATGCTTTGTCACGTAACAGAGTTATAGCAAATGGAAAATGTCTTTTAAACTATCTACACATATGTACATTAAACTGGCTATTTACAGTATACTGTAAATATATCGTAAATATATTGGCTATAGCCAACATTAACATAATAAACAATGGAAATAAATAACTGTACTTGCTGCAGTCTTGCTGCAAAGCATCATTTTGTGGTTACATTTTGTGGTATTTAATAGAAACCATTAGAATTTCTTTGATGGTTTGTAAATTTTTTTTTAGCATGGTAAGCATAGCAAGCATCATAAGCAAGAAGGCTAACAAACCTAAGAGTTAACGTTATACCACTAATTAACATGATGACATGAATAACTTAATCATACAGAGAGAACATTGTTACAGTATATACCTTTATCTTTTGTCCGTTTCTTCTCATCTTTTCTTTTTTTTCTAAATTGGGCCCCTGACAGTTTTGGCCTTTTTCTCTCCAACGCTGTGTTTATACTTTATAATCGACGATTCGACAATCAGCAGTTCCCTAGCAAGGCTACACTCGATGCTGCGTGAAAACGCTATGGGAACCAGTTTGTCGCGTTGCCGGTCGTTGAAGCATGCTGTGAAAACACGCCAAAGTTTTTGGCTATATATAACCTCGACAGGTGACGTCATCTGATTAGATGTAGGTGGAGGTTATAAAAACAGGTGAGCCGGCAACGACTTCAGATCATTTGTCTTCAGAGCCTAGTTGTGAAGCGTGCTTGTGATAAACCAGCAAAATAAGAAGGTGTTTAACTCACCGATTTGACGAGTTTAATTCCTCCGTGTGTGATAATCCATATCGGAGTGCGATCTCTACACTGCTTCGACTAGTGCTGCGCGCGCCGCGCATTCCGTGAGAAGCTGCGAGCCGCCGCGCGTTCCTGGCTTAAAACTCGTGCATCTGACAGAGCTGCGGCAGACGGAGGTAAGAAAACTCCTTTCTTCCGCGTTGTCATCACGAGGATTTCTCTCTTTTTTAGATGAAAATAGCCTTAAGCACTAAAACAAGCAGTAGACGGCAGCTTCTGTCGGGTGGCTGGGGGGCGGAGCCTCAATGACGCTCCCCCCCCCTCTCAGCTCTCTTCATGTGAGTTAACCCTTTCATGGAGTAGGCTGTATTCATGCTGTGTTTTTCATGCCATCGACTTATTTGTTTATTTAAATATAGTCGATATGGAACGGGATTGTATGATGACGCCCAGATAGCAGAGACGCTTCACAGGCTATCTCTCTCCTGGGACATCATCCTCCCTGGTAAGCTTATACTTCCTTTCTAGCTGTGTAGACTTTTATCTGCCCTAGAGGGAAAAGCTTTTCAGGCAGTGGGTCAGCTTGGTGCTCCACTGCACACAGGAGGTCAGACTGATTTAAAAGATGTGTATATATATATATGTATATATATATATATATATATATATATATATATGTATGTATATGTATATATATATATATATATATATATATATATATATATATATATGTGTATAAAATAAAATAAATGGGGGTGGCCCCCCCCAATAGGGAAAGGCACCCAGAATTCCTTTTTAACGAATATGTGTTCTCCCTGGCACCCCCAGGAGGTCGGTGTTTTGCTCCGCCACCACTGGTTTTCGGGCAACACCAGTCTCCAATAGGCTGTTAGTTCTTCGGTTTTTCCTGCCATGCTTCAGGATGCCGAACATCTAACATCCTCCCCCCCCGTTTAATCAAGCTGCCGAAACTTTTGCCCTTTTATGAGAAACTGGCAGCGTGGAAGCTACTGCCAAGTATATCTCCTTGGGTACTAAGCACTGGAGAGAGGAACTACAGGATTCAGTTCTCACTTCACCGTCTGTGTTTTCAATGGCGTGGCCTCCACTTCCATGAAACCAGAAAGTGCGCATCTGCTGACAGGCTGCCGGGGAAGGGGGCCATGGAACATGTTCCCCCACCAGACAGTGAGTCAGGCTACTACAGTCGGTATTCTTGGTTCCCAAGAGGAACGGGGGCTCCGTCCAATATTTCAGATTCTGCGGGCTCTCCCGCTACCTGAAAATCAATGAATACAGTTCAGTTCTTGACTGTAAAGGTGATTGCTCTCAACCCTACCAAGCGATTGTTTCTGACAATTGTTTCTGATCGATTTAAGGATGCTTACTTTCATACAGAAACATTGCCACAACACAGGGAGATCCTGAGGTTCGCTTTCGGGGGCGAAGCTTACCAGTATCGGGTCCTTCCATTGGTCTAGCTCACCCGCACACATACAAAATACTGTACACGGATTTAGCCCTGGCTCTTACGGGAGTCCCAGGGCATCCGGTGGCTAGTGCTTCGACATCAGCATGTCGTCCTAGCTCATCTCTGTTCTCAGGACTGGGACCCAACGCCACGAAAGCGTGCTCTTTCCTGTGCAGAGGACAACACATTGGGTGCTATATGGGATTCGGTCGTAAGCGGGCACAGCTGTCTCCCGCTCGTATCGAACCCATTCTCAACACCCTCAAGGAAAACAAGCTAGACCAGAAAGTGACCATCACTTTCAGACATCCTAGCTCTCATGGCAGCTGTATCCACGGTGACACCTTTGGACCTTCTGCACATGAGAGCATTCTAAGTTGTGGCTAAGAACCAGGGGATATCACTAGGGCCAATCCCCAATATGGGTTACGCGCCAGGTGCTTCGTACCCTTTCTATGTGGTTCAGACCCCGGTCTCTACTCTGGGTCCCACTCTAAGTTCATCTTGTCGTCGCTGAGGCTAACGACAGATGCTTCCCTCATAGGCTGGGGTGCGGTCTCTGATGACTGTCCAGCCCAAGGGAGCTGGAGAGGCTATCTTCTCGCATGGCACAGCAATTGCCTCGAAATGATGGCTCTATTTCTGGCCCTAAAGCACTTCCTCCAGCAGTTGAGAGGCTGCCATGTCCTAGTGCGGGGGACAACACTATGGCAGTCTCATATATTATCGCCAGGGCGGACTGTGCTCGCGCCGCTAACAGCTAGCGCACCAGGTTCCTGTCCCTCAGAGCGATTTACATTCCAGCATGGATGCGGGAGCAGTAGTACTGTCCAGTCTATCTCTGACACACGGGGAATGGTAACCCCACTCCGAAGTAGTCAGGGAGAGATTTTCATGTAGCAAGGCGGACCTCTTTTCTAAGATATGCTTCGCCTTTTACTGCTCTTCAGATTTACGTCCACCGCATCAGCTAGTGGCGTAGGTCAGAGCAGCTTCTCCATGTTTTGGATGAGAGATGCTATTGCCCTCTCCTATGAGGCGCGTGGGTTCACTTCGCCTCTGGGAATCAGGGCTCTTTCAACCCTGGGGATTGCCTCATCTATTGCATTAGCAAGAGGAATTCCCCTGCAGCAAGTATATGCTAAGCAGGTAAACCCAGTCCACTGCCGAATTGTTTCAGTGCTGGAGTTTCCCTCCTCGGGTCTGTGCCCTAGTACTCTCAGGATGTATGTGACTGCATCCTCTCTCAACTATCTTCAGAAAGCTCCATAAACCCAACAGGCACCCTATTGCTCTTGAAGCCTTCTGTCCTCCGCGCTTACAGCTTTGGAGCAGGAGAGACTTCACTTGCTGTGTCCAGCTTGTGCTCTTCAGATCTACGTCCACCGCATCAGCTAGTGGCATAGGTCAGAGCAGTTTCTACATGTTCTGGATGAGACATGCTATTGCCCTCTCCTATGAGGCGCGTGGCCTCACTTCGCCTCTAGGAATCAGGGCTCTTTCATCCAAAGGGATTGCCTCATCTATTGCACTAGCAAGAGGTATTCCCCTGCAGCAAGTGTCTGCTAAGCAGGTAAACCCAGTCCACTGCCGAATTGTTTCAGTGCTGGAGTTTCCCTCCTCGCAACAGGCACCCTATTGCTCTTGAAGCCTTCTGTCCTCCGCGCTTACAGCTTCGGAGCAGGAGAGACTTCACTTGCTGTGTCCAGCTTGTGCTCTTCAGATCTACGTCCACCGCATCAGCTAGTGGCGTAGGTCAGAGCAGTTTCTACATGTGCTGGATGAGACATGCTATTTCCCTCTCCTATGAGGCGCGTGGCCTCACTTCGCCTCTAGGAATCAGGGCTCTTTCAGCCAAAGGGATTGCCTCATCTATTGCACTAGCAAGAGGTATTCCCCTGCAGCAAGTGTCTGCTAAGCAGGTAAACCCAGTCCACTGCCGAATTGTTTCAGTGCTGGAGTTTCCGTCCTCGGATCTATGCCCTAGCACTTTCAGGACGTGCGTAACTGCATCCTCTCTCAACTATCTTCCAAAAGCTAACTATAAACCCAACAGGCACCCTATTGCTTTTGAAGCCTTCTGTCCTCTGCGCTTACAGCTTCGGAGCAGGAGAGACTTCACTTGCTGTGTCCAGCTTGTGCTCTTCAGATCTACGTCCACCGCATCAGCTAGTGGCGTAGGTCAGAGCAACTTCTTCATGCTCTGGATGAGAGATGCTATTGCCCTCTCCTATGAGGCGCGTGGGCTCACTTCGCCTCTAGGAATCAGGGCTCATTCAACCAGGGGATCGCCTCAGCTATTGGATTAGCAAGAGGTATTCCCCTGCAACAAGTGTGTGCCAAGCAGGTAGACCCAGTCCACTGCCAAAATGTTTCAGTGCTGGAGCTCCTGCAGTAAAAGCTTGTCCTTGGGCTTGTGCCCTAGTACCCTCAGGATTTTCTTAGCTGCATTGTTTGAAGCCTTCTGTCCTCCGCCTTTTACAGCTTCGGAGCAGGAGAAACTTCACTTACTATCCAGTATGTGCTCTTCAGATTCACGTCCACCGCATCAGCTAGTGGCGTAAGTCAGAGCGCCACTATACTGGGTGAGAGATGCATATTGCCCTCTCCTATGAGGCGCGTGGGTTCACTTCGCCTCTGGGAAGCAGGGCTCACCCAACCAGGGTGATCATCCCAGTCTCACCAGCAGGAGGTATCCCCTGCAGTAATTGTGTGGCGCGAAGGGTTGGTTCCTCCCCGCACACATTTCTTACATTTATAAATCTGGATGTTCATGCTACTCCGGGCTCACTGCCCCCGAGTTAGCTGCCCAGGCATAGCTCTGAGACCTTCTTGGCTTTGTGCGCACACGCTACACAACCTTGGGGTCCAGACACCTGTAGTGCGGCGGCGTTGGTATTCTCGTTCCCATAGCGTTTTCACGCAGCATCGAGTGTAGCCTTGCTAGGGAACGTCTCGGGTTACATTTCTGTAATCCTGTTCCCTGAAAGGCGGGAACGAGATGCTGCGTCGCAATGCCGCACTACCACGTGACCAGACGGCTGTTCAGACAAATTAATCTGAGGTCGTTGCCGGATCACCTGTTTTTATAACCTCCACCTACATCTAATCAGATGACGTCACCTGTCGAGGTTATATATAGCCAAAAACTTTGGCGTGTTTTCACAGCATGCTTCAACGACCGGCAACGCGACAAACTGGTTCCCATAGCGTTTTCAGGGAACAGGGTTACAGAAATGTAACCCGAGACGATTTCCCCCAACGCTGTCACTCACCACCAGAAGTCAAGACTAAACCAATTCACATCATCATCGTTTTTTATTACCTATTTTTATTTGCCATTTCACACAATTAAATAAATGAAAAAAGTGCAAATTATTGGTGTGTGTTTATAATATGTTGAATGAAATGTGTGTTATTTGTAAGAAAGTCAGGTAGACATAATTTCGGCCCCTTCTCGTCCGCTTCATTTGGGAGAGGTGAACTGTACTCTGTGCCCCCCCCTCCCCCGCCCCCCGTCATCCGCTCTCCTCTCCGCGACCTTATGAACATGCAGGATGGTGCACCACCCCATTGTGCTCTTACTGTGTGTGCATGGAAGCATTTTCCAGGATGTTGGCTGGGACGACGAGGTCCTCATGAAGTCCAGATCTCAGTCCATGTGATTTTTTCCCCCTTCATAACACATACTGTATGACATTACAGTAGGTAATTAAATACGAGGAAGAAGAAGTTCAACAGCAACAACAGCCACAGCAACAATCAGTTGTTGTTTTAAGACAAAAACATCAGCTGTTCTGAAACAGTTCTTGCAAAAACAGAACAGTATTGTCAAGTGTACAACAGCACACCACTGTTTCATCCACATGCAGAGGAGCTATTCGGCATTTCCTAATTAGCCATAGTGACTATTGATTTGTGCCATCCAGTGGATCGGCACCCTGTCCTCGGGGTTGGTTCCAAACCTCCTGTCATCCTGATAAGCTGTATAGAGATTGAGTGAGTGAGTATACACACTTTTAGTCCAAATGTAAGAACTTTTTCAAATTCATTTAGCATTTTAAAGAGCTAAGTAACAATTCTTTTAAATATTTACATGAAATATTCAGAAACTGTATGGATTTGGTTGATGCATTTATTTATTTATTTATTTAATGACAGTGTGCACTCATGCTGGCCTGGTCTCCACAAGTGTAAACATTTTTTTTATGATTATTATTTTTTTTTAATAAAATTTTTTTTTTTTTAATGAATAATTTATTTTAATAGTATTGTATGACTATGTAGCACAGTCGCCTTGCACCTCCAGGGTCCGGGTTCGATTCCCCGGCCAGGCTCGATTCCCGACTCTGTGTGCATGCATGTTCTCCCCGTGCTTGGTGGGTTTCCTACGGGTACTCCGGTTTCCTCCCACAGTCCAAAGATATGCAGGTTAGGCTAATTGGCGTTGCTAAATTGCCCGTAGTGTGTGATTGGGTGTGTGAGTGTGTGTATGTGTGTGTGTGCCCTGCGATGGATTGGCACCCTGTCCAGGGTGTACCCCGCCTAGTGCCCGAAGTCTCCTGGGATAGGCTCCAGGTCCCCCTGAACACAGGATTAAGCGGTATAGAAAATTAATGAATGAATGTATGACTATGAACCAGTCTCTCTCTCTCTCTCTCTCTCTCTCTCTCACACACACACCCTATTATGGTTATGGCTAATTGAGAATGAAATTACACAAATTGGGTAAAGAACTCGTCTTTTATAATCAATAAAGTTGTCAGTTATTTCAAAAAATTCACACGCTAAGCTGAATCCTTGCTTTTCATCTCATCTCCGCTGAGAGGATTTGTGCGTATGCATCATACCTTCCGTTCTTTTCTTTTCGAAATATGTCAAAACCTGGAACTGTTCTCATGGCTATTGCGAAAATGACAAAATTGCAAAAAACGTGAAAAATGACACAAACTTGCATGAGCTTGTGAGCTCGCTGTCATTTATAGTTCATAGAGGATCATTTCACAGAGTTTTAATATTTAATTGTCATGACAAATATTACATAATACACAGCATTATTAATCTGAAGGGGATGGTACAGTAGATTTGCCAAAGCAGCTTTACGGAAACATATAAGCACATGATGTCAAAATTAAATGTAGAAATGTCTTGCTCATGAGCTAAACAGAGGCAATGAACAAACTCCCAACGATGACAAGAGAAAGAAATATCGAGAAGATATAAAAATGAACCCATGCTCATCTTATTGACCCCCGGATGGTGTAATTATAAATGATTCCCTCGTGTAAATAGTCAATGTGCAATTGCCAGTGTCCTTATCTGCCAGGCCACAGTTGTAAATAAGAAACCTGTTCTTAATCTGTCTTGCCTGGTTAAATAAAGGTAAATTAAAAAAAAAAAAAAAATTGTGTAACAGGGACGTCATTATACTGCAGTTCAGATATGAAGTCTATTTGTTTCAACTGTTTGAGACTTGCGTGTATAACTGTTCTGTATCATTTGCTGTCAAAAGCCATCTTTGTGGTTTCTACTGTAAGTGTATCCTGTGGCTGGCAGTATGAGGCCACTTAAGCAGAGAGAGACAGAGCGAGAGCGAGAGAGAGAGAGAGAGAGCGAGAGAGAGAGAGAGAGAGAGAGAGAGAGTTTAGACATGTGATGTGAATGAATATTTCTGGTTACATCACAGTGCAGCTCTGCAGTCAGGAGTTCTTTACTGCCCTTTAGTGGTTATGTGTAAGAAATGCTGGTGTAATTTTAGACCTTTTAATGCCCTGGCTCACAGGAGAACCCTATGTCTTTCACATTTTAGTGCTTTAAAACACGAAAAAACAACAACAACAACAAAAAATGAATCCTGCAATATGCCGAATTCTCGAAGACCATGTTTAGGAACTTTTTTTTAGTCCCACCTCTTTTTCCTTTTTCCTTCCCTGTACACTATCAGACTTCATTCCTTCAGCACTGGTGTTCAACCTGACATGACCCATATACTGTATACTATACTCCTAATCACAGTGAAAAGTTAATAAAAGTTCATTTATTTAAAATTCCATAGAGGGATCACATTGTGTCCAGGATGTTGAAATGACCAAAGTCACTAAGAGCTTGTTGTGTTCTTAAAGGAACAATGTGCATTTATATATAAATTATATAATTATAGCACACTCGCCTTGCACCTCCAGGGTCTGGGTTCGATTCCCCGGCCAGGCTCGATTCCCGTCTCTGTGTGCATGGAGTTTGCATGTTCTACCCGTGCTTGGTGGGTTTCCTCCGGGTACTCCGGTTTCCTCCCACAGTCCAAAGATATGCAGGTTAGGCTAATTGGCGTTCCTAAATTGCCCGTAGTGTGTGAATGAGTGTGTGAGTGTGTGTATGTGTGTGTGCCCTGCGATGGATTGGCACCCTGTCCAGGGTGTACCCCGCCTTGTGCCTGAAGTCTCCTGGGATAGGCTCCAGGTCCCCCGCGACCCTGAACACAGGATTAAGCGGTATAGAAGATGAATGAATGAATGAATTATATAATTATTTCACAATTTCCCTTTCTGGTTCGGAAATCAGCATTTTTAATTTATAATCATATTTCTTAGCAATTTTGAGAAAACTGCACAGGAAAACACATGATTTCCTGTAGATAATTGCTAATCAATGTTTACGTTTTAAAGTTATGGCTATTGGTGTAGTCAGTTATGGAATAAAAATATTTTCTAGAGCCTTCTTTCTGAAGCAGTACCCTATCTGTATATATTCTCTGAAGGATCATCAACAGCCGTATTACAGGTCAGATGGAGTTCGTATAAGATAAAAAAAAAATCACACACAATAAACCCACCTTTCTAATATTGTAACCCCCTTCCTCATCCCACCAAAACAGCTCTGACCTTTTAAGGCATGGTCTCCATAAGACCTCTGAAGGTGTGTTATACTATCTGGCACCAAGACATTAGCAGCAGAAACATTATAAATACTGTATGTGGCAAGCACCTTCATCCCATAGGTGCTCTATCTGGTTGACATCTAGGGAATTTGGATGCCAGGTCAACATCTTGACCTCTTTGTTCCTTAAACCATTCCTGGACATTTTTTGCAGTGTGGCAAGCAGGGTGCATTATTATGCTGAAAGACACCACTGCCATTAATGAATTTTATTTCAGGTGACACTGAAGGTTGACATTGTGGCTTAATGGTTAGCACTGTCATGCTTTACTCTGGGAGTGCAACAGTCTGTGTGGTACACTTCTTTGGGGCTTCTCCACACCGTAACTCATGTGGGATGTGGGAAAGACAGTGTAGGTGGACTCATCAGAGAACAATATTGTACATCTTTCACAGACCAAGATTTTCGCTGCTGGCACCATTGAAACTGACTTTTGGCATTGGCACGAGTGACCAAAGGTTTGGCTATAGCAGCCCGGCCATGTACACTGACCCTGTGGAGCAGACAGTTTTGGTGGAAACAGGAGAGTTGAGGTGCACATTTAATTCTGCATTGAGTTGGGAAGCTGTGGTTGTTCAGACAGCTTCCTCTTGAGTCTACAGTCTTTCTTGGTGGTACTGTATGCTGACATTACCCTGGATACCGTGGCTCTTGAGACATCACAAATACTTGCTGTCTTGGTCAGAGATGCGCCAGCGAGATGTGCACCAACAATTTGTCCTCTTTTGAACTCTGATATCTCGCCCATAATGTTGTGTGCGTTGCAATATTTTAAGCAAAACTGTGCTATTACTTTCTAATGAAACTTTCACACTCTGCTCTTACTGGTGGAATGTGCAATCAATAAAGATTTGGCACCGGGCTGGTAAAATTTAGCCATGAAACCTCCAACACTAATTTGGCCAGTGTTTCAGTTTTATTGTCCAACCCCTGTAGTTGGCAGTGTGTATCAAAGTGTATCATACATATGAATGCCAAGACACTACTTCTACCAGCTTGCTTTATTAGTATATTGTATCCTGGTGTACCTCTGGCCACACAAATGAGGTAAAACAAAATGTTCTTCATCAGACCAGGACACCTTCCTCCATTGCTCCTATTGTTTGCGCTTTTGGTGGAGGATACGGGTCAGCATGGGCAGTCCACATGGGCACTGCAGACCAGTCTGCAGCTATGCAACTCCATAAACGGCAAGCTGATATTTTCCTATCAGAGCCAGTATTAACTTGTTTAGCAGTTTAAGCTACCGTGGCTCTTATGTGGTATCAGACCAGATCAGATTAACCTTCACTCCCAAGTGCATACTGAGATTTTAGAGATCCTCTGGCTTAGTCGTCTAGCCATCACAATTTGGCCCTTGTGAAAGTCACCCAGATCCTTATGCTTACCTGTTTGTTTTGCTTCCAACACATCTACCATGAGAGCTGACCGTTCACTTGACAGGTGCCACTGCAACTAGATAGTAAAATGTTATTCATGTTTCCTCTCAGTGGTTTGAATGTCATGTCTGATTACTGTATAATATTTTATGGTTTGCTTATAAAGTGGTTGTGGCTGTGTGCTGATGCTGTTAGTCAATGCCTTCACAGAAGGAGCAGTGGGTTGTGTTTCAATCTGACCCAGTTTAACTCAATCAGCGCTCTAGATTATATTACGAATCTTAAATTAGCTCCCCTTCACCTTCTCCCCTTAGTTACTCTTATTCTGCATTAATGCCTTAAAATGCAGTGCCGTAAAAAAGTTTTTCATATGTCACACTTTAAAGAACAAATTTTCATATTACCAAAAGATAACCTAAATAAATACAAAATGCAGTTTTTAAACTAAGAGCAAAAAGCTTCCCAAACCTTTCTGACCCTATAGTATGTGAAAAAGTGCTCTATGTGTGCTCCATCTTGATAAATTATGAATGAACTGTGATTTTTGGAAAGCTGAGTTAAATTTCAGGCAGGTTTGGACAGCTTTTTGCGCTTAATAAATGAAATCCAAAAAAATATATATATAAATAAAATAAATAATAATCAGGACAGGGGCAAATACTTGTTTGCGGCACTGTATCTTGTTTGTAGGAGAACTAACTGTTGAAAATAACTTGGAACTATTTTCTGACTTATATACACTTCATAAACATTTACAGTTGTTCCCTTTTATAATGCATATTTTCAGGATGCATATTTTCTTAAAATCATACACAAAATGTGAAAAATATCCAAATTTGGTCTGAAGTCTGTCATGGTGCTGCTGCCATGAGAAATGATGTTGAATATACAATATTGTTTAGAAATTTCTGGGATTATTTGGTGAGATGATGTTGATGTTCTGTAAATCTGTCTTTTAATAGCAAAAAGGCAGAATTTTAATCTTTGCATTTAGATAAATTAATTCAGAAATTGTTAATTGTTTTAATTTCTTTCTAAATATCAGTTGGTTGTCTGGTCATTTAGTAGTGATTTAAAAATATATATAAAACTAATTATCCCAGTCTTTATAATGACACTGAATTGAAACTGGAGAGATACGTAGATGGATTTTAGATTGTAAACTTCTTGTTTTAATAGTTTTGGGTTTGACCTCCCTTCCTTGTAAGTTTTTTTTAAATTATTATTTTGTTTGTGGTTGATTAAATATGTACAGTAAAAGCCATTGGGACTCTTTCTTCATTGTTCTCCAACATACAGTCATTTCAGTTTGAGGATATAAAATGCCCAAAATCTTAATTTACTCTACAGCTCAGACATCATGTACTGTAAATAGCTTATTCAACACCCCTGCTGAAGTGCTACAGGACAGAGTTTATAGAGTCACTGGCTTCCTTATGACTGAGTGATTAAGAGCTGATTGGCAACATCTGGACAGAGCATCTGAC
This sequence comes from Channallabes apus, assembly GCA_030522415.1. Classification (NCBI taxonomy): domain Eukaryota; kingdom Metazoa; phylum Chordata; class Actinopteri; order Siluriformes; family Clariidae; genus Channallabes; species Channallabes apus. Next base: position 5,291,356 of record CM060117.1, on the reverse strand, counting down.
TGGAGTATAGGTCACAGACTGAGGATTGTTGGATATGTAGTTGTTTATTTACCCCCCCCCCCCCCCAAACACACACACAGTATTGGGCAAAAGTTTTAGGCACCTGCACATAACTGTTAAAGCTCTAAATTCAAGAAAGAGTAAATAGCACTGAACAATAATTAATTAAACAATAACAGGATACAGTGGGACAAAAAAGAATTTAGTCAACTACCAAGTTCTCCGACTTAACAAGATGAGAGAAGCCTGTAAATTTCTTCATAGGTATACCTCAACTATGACTAGGGTTGTGTACCGAAACCCGGTGCCAATACGGCACCGGTACCTATAGAACCGGTATGTACTGGACCGAAACAGAATGCGAATTTCGGTGCCTCATTTTGGTGCCACTTAAATGCCTGAACTGTTGATTTGTTCTCTAGATTCATATATTTTTGTAGATTAATCGTTTATTAGATTAAATAAAAAAATTAAAAGCACAAATAATCCGGAAATGAGAGACCATCCGACATGCGCGTGAATGCAGTAACTAACGTTACACTCGCTCTGATGGCAGCAGGCGGTCTACCGATAGCTTAGCATGCTAAAGTAAACAACTCTCGTTAAAATGCCTAAAACTAAACGGTCGAAAGTGTGGCTGTATTTCACAAGAAAGGATTCCGACACCGCGACGTGCAGCGAATGTCTTACAGCAGTTGCGTGTAAAGGCGGAAACACGTTAAATCTAATGAAACATTCGAGGGCAGACGGAATAAAGTTAAAAGCAGAGGGAGGCAACGTGTTTAACAGCTTGTGGACAACAGCTGGCGCTATCAGTGTGGACGACCCTCAGTCCCAGTCATATCAACTGTAGCAAAAAAGGAGTCACCGATTATGATGACGTCAGCAGACTTTCCGCAGGTTAGTAGTAGGATAATGTAATGTTAATAGCAAAATGCAAATCTTGCATTCATGCTAACAAATAGTCGAACTATTTGTAAAAAACTAATGTAACATGGATTCTGTTTATAATTATGGCTTTCCAGCCTGTACTAGTAGTACTACAACAGTGACCCCATTTACCATTGTAAAGAGGCTGTGCATGTCCTGTGCAGGGCAATAAGTCAGGAAAGGAGTCGTATTTTGACAGAAAAGGCAAATATGGTGAAATTTCTGCAAAAGAATTGCTAAAATTTGAAGCTTACATATTCATATATACTTTAAACTTTTAATATATTGTTAAATTTTAAGCATAAAATTTTTTGTTCAATAAAAATTCATTCTTGAGTCATCCACTATAATTTTTTGGCTTAAAAGTATCGGTTCAGGCACCGTTTTGGCACCGGTACCGTTTTCAAAGTATCGATTTGGCACCGGTATCGAAAAAAAACCCAATCGATACCCAACCCTAACTATGAGAGACAAAATAAGAAAAAAAAAATAAATCCAGAAAATCACATTGTAGATATATTATTATAACAAAATTTCCCACCCACAGTGTAATATAGTTGAGTTTGATGTTACTTCACTGGAGGGCCACCAGGGGGCAATAATACCGCGCTGTATACTATACGTGTCATGTGCACTGAATGCAGTAAAAGAAGAATACCGTTTTCTCCATGCTTCCATTTCTGTTCCTCTGGTTGTCTCACACAAAAAGCAAGTAATATTATCGATGTTATGTTATAATGCATATTGATGCAAACATAACACACAGGGCCAACCAAAGCGGTCTTCATCAGCTTCTTTTTATTGAAATTTTTATTGAAAGCCTCCTTCCATCAGCAAGGGCATTGAAGATACAACGTGGCTGGGTCTTTCAGCATGACAATGATCCCAAATACACTACCTGGGTAATGAAGGAGTGGCTTCGTAAGGAGCATTTTAAGGTCCTAGTCAGTCTCCAGATCTCAACCCCATAGAAAATCTTTGGAGGGAGTTGAAAGTCAAGTGTTGCCCAGCGACGGCCCCAAAACATCACTGCTCTAGAGGAGATCTGCATGGAGGAACAGGCCAAAATACCAGCAACAGTGTGGGGAAACCTTGTGAAGACTTACAGAAAACGTTTGACCTCCGTCATTTTCCATCATAATTTGCAAATAAATTATTTAAAAATCCTACAATCTTTTTTTCTTATTTCGTCTCTTATACAGTAGTTGAGGTACAGTATACCTATGATGAAAATTACAGGCCTTTCTCATCTTTTTAAGTTGGAGAACTTGCACAATTGGTGGCTCAATAAATACTTTTTTGGCCCACCGTGTAATTGGTAATATTTGATTCTTTTTATTGGTCTGTTGTTTTATTGTGTGTGAAGCTATTTTATACTATATTAGTTTTTCGTACTTTGAGGCTATGTAAGTATGTACTGTATATTGGAGTGTATGAGTCTGTCTGTCTGTCTGTCTGTCTGTGCCTAGATCCAACCACTGGAATCAGAAAATTTTTGATATAAAATATAGCAAACTGAGTCACAGGAGTAAATCGGAGCAAGGAAAAAAAAAACACTGCACTTTTAGGTGGTATGTGTTGATATCGATACTGGTATTGGTTACTGGGTTAGGACCATGCTCATTACTGTATGTAACAATCAAGCTAGTTATACATATTAATTAGATTTGAGGTTTTATCGCCTATACACAGGTATAACAACATAAACAAAAGAGGTAAAAACAAAGAAATAACACAATCGCTATAGACGTCGGCGAGGCTTAAACTAGGACGCTCTTCCCTTACTTCCTCATTAACAACGCCATAACAACCGTGACTGTTTAGCAATAACATAATGCCAATGACATGTCCTGGTACAAGATGTCCTGGCAGGAGATATTCTGTGTGTAAACATTACTTTCCTTATTGTTTATATTAATACCAAATAAACGTCATCAAAGTGAAAAAATCATCAAAGTGAAAGATCGATCTCACCAGAAATGTTTCCGAAATCCAGATCACAAAACTATGATCCAGACATCTAAGGTTTAAATAAGTTCCATTTGTATTTATTTATTTATTTATTATGTTAAATAAATAAGCTTATTTTGTAATATGTTTGTAATTTATAATGATAACAAGTCTCACTATTCTTCAGTACAGTAATGAATGAATATCTACAGTATGTATGAGTGTGTGTGTGTGTGTGTGTGTGTGTGTGTTCACATGTGTGGTGTGTGTTTCGGTGGGTGGGCAGTGGTTAGAGGGAGGAGTTGTGTTGCGTCGCTCCGAGCCATACAGGGTGTGTGTGTGTGTGTGTGTGTGTGTGTGCTATATATAAAGCATTGCCACATTGTCAGTCTGCTCTGCTCCTGCCTCAGACCTACTGTACACACACACACAATAAACATCCCAACCACGAGTAACTATGGCTCAGCAACCAGTCAGGTAAGAATTTAAAATCAAAATGTAATATTCATCAAATTTATTTAATTCTACTTCTACCTCTAATTCATTTGGGTTAAGACAGGACGTTGTCTGCTTCGTGTCTGTGTGTGTGAAGTTTGCTCCTGTGTATGTTCCCCCTGTGCTTGGTGGGTTTCCTCCTGGTACTCTGATTTCTTCCCACCGTCCAAAGACATGCAGGGTAGACTAATTGTCCAAGTGTTTCCAATAGTGTGTGAGTGTGTGTGTGTGTGTGTGTGTGTGTGTGTGTGGATCAGCACCCCATCCAAGGTGCCCCCTGGGACTCGGTATAGAGAATGAGTACGTGAGAGGGAGTAATTAAAATTATGTACTTAGTCGATATTTGCATGTGTGTGTGTGAAAAATAGAGAGAGAGACTGCAGGCATGATATGTGTATGTGCTTTATGTATACTTTAATATCAATATCTTGCTGCAAGCTCTTTCAGCTTAAATATGTTTAATCAAAGCTTTAATTAATTAATTAATTTATATATATATATATATATATATATATATATATATATATATATATATATATATATATATATATATATATATATATATAAAATTTTATATATATATAAGTTATATTTATAGATCTAACAGCTTAAAAAGATGCTTAAACATAGTTTTTTTTAAAAATAAAGAAATCAAATATTACATCAGATATCAAACATTAGGTACATTAGGTGTTTAAAAACATTAGGTACATTAGGTGTTTTTTTCCCCCTCAGTACATTTTAAGGTGGAGTTTTACCCTGGAGGGCAAAAGTGAAAAATGTGCACTGACACACCTGCTATCTTTTGCAATAATTACAGTAACTTCTGTTCAGTAGAAGAACAACTGTTGAAAAACATGTAGAGACTATAGAACTGTGTAAAGTTTACATGAATAAATGATTTGTTTGAAATTTGGGCAAAATTTAATTTTTTAATAAAAATTCTTTTTTTTTGGTTTGATATTTTATTGTTATCTCAATGTTAAATCGGAGTGTCATTATAAATACTGCACTACAAAACCTAGGGTTAGGGTTAGACAGCTAAAGGTCCCGTTCGATTAGAACTGCTCTAATCTTATACAATAGTAAGTTTGTAGGTTACTGAAGTGGAATCCTGGTAGAAAATGTGTTTGTACCAAATTTATTTTATTAATTTTATGACTATGTCTATACAAAACAAATTCCAAGCTTTAAGTATTATAGCAAAAACATTAACATTAATAATAACAATGATAATAATAGTAGTAGAAATAATCTTAAAAAGATGGAAAAAATGCACACAATAACTACAAACTCCATAACTGTATACATTCTTCTGTGTGTGTGTGTGTGTGTGTGTGTGTGTGTGTGTGTGTGTGTTTTTCTCTTTGTCTTTTCTCTTTTGTCTCAGCCTTCCTGCAAAACTCATCAACGGAGGTGTAGCAGGGATGGTCGGAGTCACGTGTGTGTTCCCCATCGATTTGGCCAAAACGCGACTTCAGAATCAACGCAGCAGCCAGAAAGTGTACAGAAACATGTAGGCTCACATTCTCATTCTCACTGTTTCACCCTAATGCCTTGTCTTATCTTGACAACACACTCACATACAGGCACACACACACACACACACACACACACACACACAGTACAACGTTTTCTTCGAATTATGCAGAAAAAGAACACTTGTCAAAAGAAATGTCAAATTCGGATAAAGGGAAGGTGAAGAAGAGCTTAGAGCAGTGAAAGGTTGTCAGTTTAAAGCGGGTTTCTGGGACAGAAAAAAAACTCTGCAGAACTGGTTTTCTCAAATTTCATAGTGGCAGCTTTCCAAAGAACGGTTTACGGCTGATGTAACACTACTGTGTGTTTGATCATCCTGTTAGCTTGTGGGTGTGTGTGTGTGTGTGTGTGCCAATGCTCTTAGCTATGCCTGGGTCTCAAAATCCTGTCTTAGACTTTTTCACAAAAAAAAAAAGTATTTGACTGTATACTTTTTACTGCATACTGTATATTACACTACAGTCATGTGACCAGCTGTCAGTCAGGTTCTGTTTAGCTGTCCACCAAATATTGGCTTCACTTTAAGTTTTCAGTTATCTAAAATGCGTAAAAGGTTAAATGCTTGTTGAAATTTGTTGCTGTAGGATAGTTAAGTGTTCTTTTTAAAACAGAAATCCCTTTCAGCCCAGAGAGCAAACTGACCCCAACATCTATTTCGGGTGGCTACATTGGCCCCAACCTACAGTATGGGCAAATATTATCAAGCAACCACTTTGTAATGGCAACATTTTGTTCCAGCGTTCACCAGAGGGATTTAAAGGTCACCCAAAGGACAAAATGACTTTTGGTCAACAGTGTAGCAGCTGATGTTGTTCTGACTGATTGAGCAATATTAATATTCGTTGTTTGTTCTATATCAGTACAACCAGTAACTGGCTCAGAATCAGAATAAGACACGTGTTGTTCCTCGACGTCCTTATGACTTATGACAGCATTGATCAGAAATTAACACTAGGAATTAAAATTTTTTTTGGTGTCACTGTCACCTTCTCTATCTCAGTTTGCTCTCTCTCTCTCTCTCTCTCTCTCTCTCTCTCTCTCTCTCTCAATCTTTTAAATGTAAATACAAGGACAGTAAAATACAGCCCTAAAATACCTTTGTGACAGTTTTATTGACTCAAATAACATGGTTGAAATATGAAAAAAAATATGTGACCCAGTCTGTGAAAGCTCACCTAGTCAGTTTTCTACTTAACCTCCTGGTTCCCTACGTCCTACTATGGAGACATTCCTTTTTTGGTTTCACTGTACCTTATACTGTACTTCTAACTTAGTCCTGTTGTCCTCATTAGTGGACATTTTATAGCATCATCTAATGGTAGCAAAAGTGCAATACAGTAATTAGTAAAAACCAGTGGTGTCAAAAGTATTCATATTAATTACTTTAAGGTCTCGCTTTCTGATCATGCAACGGGGGGGGGGGGGGCGGGGGGGGGGGGCGTTGTGCGCGTTCTGATCATGTGATGGGGGGGGTTGCGCGTTCTGATCATAAAAATAGAGTAACGAGGCTATTTTTAAAAAGTAAGGAGTAAAAAGTACAGATAATTGCTTAAAAATGTAAAGAGTAGAAGTAAAAAGTCGGCTGAAAAATAATTACTCCGGTAAAGTATAGATACTCAAAATTTCTACTTAAGTAAGGTAACGAAGTATTTGTACTTCGTTACTTGACACCTCTGGCCACGGGCCTATATACTACTGTACACTAACACCTCATAAAAAAAAAAGAAAAGAAAAGAAAAATGTGTTGTTGTTTTTTTGTTGTATTTTTTAACGGCCATAGTGATTTGGGATACTGTATATGGCAATTGAAAAAGAATGCATTTTAGTACAATGCAAATACATTAAAGAACCATATATGTGTACTACTGAGCATTAACATGTTTCATGGAGAAGATATGATAACTAGTTGCCTATAAGTATTTTAATGGTGCAAAAAGTCAAACTTCAGAGGCATGTCATCAGTAACATTTAAAATTTTTTTTTACAAATCAGTATCAAATATTTTGCAGAGCATGAAGGTTGACTTTTGTATTCTCCTCTTCTCTTGTGTTTAATGGCGGCTCATAAACCAAGTACTGCCACCTGCTGTATAGGAGAGTGTAAATACGCAAGTTTACCCGAGTACAGAGAACAAAAACTATTTGTTTGGTTTTAAATTTGTTTGGCCATAATTTAACAAATACATGCATCAGCTTTGTTTGTGTCTTATGTTAACCAGCCAAGTTCAAGCGTAAAAGCATTCCCTTTAGCTTTGTCCTCAAACACTACTGTAGGTCATACAGTATCATAACGCCTCATTGTAAAAGTATCTTACAGCTGTTATAATATTTTGAGTATGAGTCCTTAAAGCTTACTCTAATGCATGTTATTTTTGAATAGGTTGGACTGTCTCATCAAGACGGTTCGGTCTGAAGGCTATTTCGGCATGTACAGAGGTAAAAAAAACACCTTTTTTAAAAATTTAAGCTGTTTAAAAATCAAATAATGTGTTCTGATTGGCTGAGAGTTGAGCTAGTTTTTAAACGTTACTGTTAATGTGATATACGTGTGTTTTTCTACAGGAGCAGCAGTCAATTTGACCCTGGTGACACCCGAGAAGGCCATTAAACTAGCCGCTAATGATTTTTTCCGTCATCAATTCAGCAAAGGAAAGTAAGTTCATCCATTAATCCATGATATTGAAACAGAAACGTGTTGTGTATAATGTGCCACAGCTTTTCTTTGTATGCTTATGCTTTCTTTGTATTTACTGTATTATTCTTATTATTACTGCAGCTCTAGATTAAGTGTATTTAAAGAGATGCTGGCAGGATGTGGAGCAGGAGTCTGTCAGGTGATCATAACCACGCCCATGGAGATGCTTAAAATTCAACTTCAGGATGCAGGAAGGCTTGGTATGACAAACATTAATACTGTATAAAAGTGGTGAACTAAATTATTGGTACCCTTCGAAGTATGTCTGCTTCCGCAGACATATTAACATGTCCTCCTTTCATAGGGGACCATTACTTTTGATTGAATCCTGATTGAATGGTTTCTATTTTTTTTATTTCTAATAAATTTATTTTGAAGCATATTTCCCTCCAAGGAAAAATCATGAAAATACTGATTCTGCACAGAGATTATTTTCATTGAATTTCTGTCTATAAATAAAGAATTTAAACTTAACAGCATAACCAGTATATAAAAATAACTGATTGACGTTCATGTTATTAAGTCCACATTGCCCAAAACAGATTTTTTTTTATGCTGTAAATAGTGCATTTTTTCTGGAAACAACAACAACAACAACAAAAAAATTATTGTAAAATATTTTTCTTCAAGCCATTTCGTTCATATTTATTTAAAATGTTCTATAAGGGTGCCAATACTTATAACCACATATGGTACATTCAAACATTTTTACATTTCACTAATGCAATTGAAGTAGAACGTTTGCTGACTCTTTGTGTTGTATTGTGTGTGTGTGTGTGTGTGTGTGTGTGTATGCACGCGCATTCCATGTACCTCCTGCAGTGGCTCAGAGGAACTTAGCTGTGATCCCCGCTCTGAAGCTCGGAGGAGGGGGCACGGTCATAAACTCCGCCTACGGCCTCGGACCAACCACGCACCTTAGAAGAGTCTCGGCCCTACAGATCACACAGGAGTTACTGCGCACCCACGGTGTTCAGGGACTTTACAAAGGACTCGGAGCCACGCTAATAAGGTGACAGACAAAAGTGTTTACATCTTCATATACATAGCTGAATCATAGTCAATCTGCCAAGATCTGTATCATTTCTGAAGCTTGATTCTTGGGTTTTACTCTCCAGCTCCCAGGCTGTAAGGGAAGATTATAGCTGCTAGCTTAGTATCATCAGTTTTAATACAATTTAAATACTAAGGGCATTATGGAGTATACTACTTTGAAAACCTGGAATCCTAATTAATAGTCTACTGCAGTTTTAACTCTGAGACATCATTTTGTCAATTTTTATGGATAGAATATAGAATACAGGTAGTCCCCGACTTACAAACAAGTTCCGCTTTGGTAGCCGTTTTAATTCAAAGTGAGTCTTATATGCCTTTGACATAATGTAGAGCATACTGTACCTAACCATCTGTCTAAATCTATCCCCTTTCTCCACAAAAACTGTATTTGCGCCTAAGGAAATTAATCTTGTGTCAAATGTAACAGTGTTGTCTCTGCGCCTTTAAATCACGAGGGGAATCCTGGACACCATCTTGTCTAAAAGCTGTTTTCCACTGTATTGGACTGTGAACTCTGTTTTTTTAAGAATTTTCTGAAATTAGGATTATTCACCACCAGGACACCTTTACACGACAGACATTTTCTATCATCGTGCTTCTGGATTCATAAAGAAAAAACAAAATATTGTATATAATTGTAAATATTTGTACTGTATCTGGTGCACTGCAGTGTCTATTTTTTGTACAATACACGTGAGCTATTTGTGTGATTGAACCGGAAGTAGAACTGCGGTCTATTCGTATCTGTTGATAAGTCGGAGATTACCTGTATATCAAAATCCTCATAAGAAAGACTATTTGAAATAATAGAAACCGTGTTAAACTTGTAGTAAGTACCAGTCTTCATGATAAAAACATGACTTGGCCCATTGGCTACAGACATACTGTACAAGCAGCATTTAAGTCCAACCAGAACATTTGATTGTGAACAATAACATAACACAGTTATGAGAGTAAAAACTCCCTTTATTTCTCTATATGATCCCCAGCTACAGGTCATTAATGCACTTATCCCAGTGTTTCAATAGTGATTGGATACCATCAAGGTATAAAGTTTTCTCATGCCAGAGCCATCAGACCGCCTGCTTTATGTCTGAAATGCAGGCCTCCCAGGAACTCCTTTAACGGGCCAAACCAGTAGAAATATTTCATCAAAAGCCCTGGGTTGATTTGACCGCCTCTTGGAAGATAGGGAGTTACTGGTCAAAAAACACGATACCAAAAAAAAAACAACAACAACTGTAATGTACTGTAGTGTAGCATCCATGAGAGAAATCAATTCCTGATATGTCTTATGTACTAATCTGTGTCTTATTGCTTTTACCCTCAGAGATATTCCATTTTCTGTCATCTACTTCCCCCTGTTTGCTCACCTGAACCAGTTAGGAAAGCCATCGGAGGCTGAAAATGCACCATTTTATTGGAACTTTGCTTCAGGCTGTGGTGCTGGCTGTGTAGCCGCTGTAGCAGTCAGTCCCTGTGATGGTAAGAGTGTGATTAAAAAGGTTTCATTTTGGTTTAAATGAACACAAAGGAGGCGGCACGGTGGTGTAGTGGTTAGCACTGTCGCCTTGCACCTCCAGGGTCTGGGTTCGATTCCCTGGCCAGGCTCGATTCCCGTCTCTGTGTGCATGGAGTTTGCATGTTCTCCCCGTGCTTGGTGGGTTTCCTCCGGGTACTCCGGTTTCCTCCCACAGTCCAAAGATATGCAGGTTAGGCTAATTGGCATTCCCAAATTGCCTGTAGTGTGTGAATGGATGGGTGAATGTGTGTGTGTGTGCCCTGCGATGGATTGGCACCCTGTCCAGGGTGTACCCTGCCTTGTGCCCGAAAGCCTCCTGGGATAGGCTCCAGGCCCCCTGCGATCCTGATCACAGGATAAAGCTGTATAGAAGATGAATGAATGAATGAACACAAAGGCAACATAAGGACATAATGAGATTTATTTCCAGAGATTGCAATTCAAATAAGACACAATGACTAAACATAGGTGTTCTGTTTTTCTGTGCCAGTGGTGAAGACGAGGCTGCAGTCGCTCAATAAAGGCACACATGAGGAGACCTACGGCGGGGTGATGGACTGTGTCAGGTACGCTTATCATCATCATCATCATCATCATCACTAATGAAATGTCCTTCATATACTGTACATACATTACACTATGTACAGTAGGTAAAAAGAACTTTCAAATTCATAAGTAGCAAATAACGTCACGGGAAGTTAGCAAATCAGTTATTAATAAGACTATCTTTATAGACAAAAGATATTACAAAAGATATGAGTTATAACTTAGCAGTCGTAAAATGGTTAGCATAAATAAGTGAGAACAGTGGTTATAGGTGGAATTATGACTTGCGCTTTAGCAGTTATTAGCCGAGAGGGGTTAGCTTAGTTTTTAAGGTAGACTTTATGGGTTGGTTAATTATAATATGTTTGGGATGTGGTTGTAGTTTAGCAGTTTTGTTTAAGGTTAGTGGTTTTAGCTCATAAGTTACAGGCTAGGCTAGTTAATCGCGCTTATTAAATGCTAACCAGTGAACTATTAGCCAACTAGCCTAATCGGCATGACTTTGAACTGTGAAAAACAAAATTGCTTAAATCAGGGTGGATTGATTAAACACTGCATTCATCTTTTCTAATATGTAACTTCTTGTTGTTTTTTTTGTCTTCTTGCAGTAAGATCATTCGTAAAGAAGGTCCCGCTGCTCTGATGAAGGGCGCCGGCTGCAGAGCGCTCGTCATTGCTCCGTTATTCGGCATCGCACAGGTCGTTTATTTCATCGGTGTTGGGGAATTCGTCCTGGGACAGTTTCCCAACTTCAGGTTCTAAATGCCATACCCTCGGACACTTGAAGCTCTTGAACATTTAAGATGAAAGTCGCATTTAAGATGAATGACGCAGCTACACTGTGACCATGTGGAGAATGACATGGTGTGAGTTTGAGATTTTCTATGGAAATGCTAACTTGCAGGTGGCTTTATTAAGAAGCTGAGACAATGCTGTTTTTTTTTAAACATATCTCCAGGACCAGCCTTCAGTTTCCCTCAATGAGGGAAGGGACACTTTAGACAATAATCAGTACTCTTTGTAATATGTCTTCATCAACTTTACTCATGAGGTACATTTTCTTTGAACTATACAGTTTGCACAAATGTGCATGGCAAATAAGTTAAACTGTAAGTACCTGTATCCTTCAAATTCTATAGTGATGTCGATTCGACCTCTAATCTAAAAAAAAAAAAAAAAAAGGAGAGAGGGGGAGACGGGAAGTTGACGAAGACATACTACACTCACTACTGAACCAAAGCCTTGGACAGAGGTGTTTAATCCTGTTTAAAATGTGTAGTCCATTTTCATAGGGGTGTTTACAGGCCCTTAAAAACCAGAGGATCTAAAAAGCTCAGAATTTCAAATGCTGCTCAGAATTTTTTTTTTTTTTTGACTTGGTCTTTGCAGAATCTAGAGCTGTGATTTTGCGCTTTCATTCAGATCAAGTCAAGAAAATCGTTTAAAGATTGTTTATATGGTGCGAAATTATCAGCGCTCTCTAGGTGGGAGGGATGGTTTACTATTATCTCCCCTGTCAATCATAGCGACATGGACATCAGTGAGCTCGTGTATGTGGAAGAGGGCAGACAGCAGAGGTAGTACCTGTTAGCCTTCACATCTCCTGGTTCGTGCATGTCGTATGAAGGGGAGGGCTGGGTGGAGGCCCGGAATAGGTGGATGACCAAACTGGGAGAAAATTAGGGAAGAATCTCTTGACATTTCGGACTCATTTAATCATGTATTAAGCTAGTTGTCTCTAACATTACAGTGTTAATTGGTGACATACCTCAGAACCACTGAGTCGGGTTGAGGGTTACAGCGCAGTACAGACACTTGTGTATCTGATACTGTATGTGGCAGAAAAAAAGGGGTGGGGTTGTATTTCACTTTATATATATATATAAAGTGGGGGGGGGGGGGTGTAAATAAAAACCCAAAATGATATCAAATTAATCCATAATACACTGTGACCTGTAGTTTCTTATGTCTTTATTATGTGTGTGTGTGTGTTTGTTTGAGTCTTTGTCAGCAGTTATAAATCCTACTTCCAAATGTGCATTTATTAGTAACAAATATTTATTTTATTTTATTCCAGCATATATAAACACATTAGTAATTCAAGCCCCAGCAATACAGACCTGCCAATGAACATGACCACGTTATACGGTATATGTCACACTTTTCAGAGTGAGCACTTGCTACACTCCACTGTTAATGAAAGTGCTTATTCCTTGTCCCACTCATGCAACTGTCTTGCTACAGTATGTTCTGCAGACTCTCTATTTAGATGCAGCGTCAATGCTAACTCAAGGCTAGCAGGCTAATCAAACATATCATCATGTAGAAATGTGTTTCCGTCAGTTAAATCTGAAAGAATACAAATACTTAACCATGAAATGTTCCTCAACCATGAAATGTCTCACCATAAAAATGGTTTGTCAGGTCAGTATTTTAGTCCTATTGGTAAAACATTAACGTCTACAGACAGACAAGTGATTTTACAATGCGTTTACAAGACTGTATTATATATATATTTTTTTTACTTCCAATTTAATTCTCTATAATCAGTATCTGTTAAAAAAAAAAGTGTTAGCAGTAAAACATGAAGTTATTCAAGTGTGAAAAAGGAAAAGGTTGGAGACTTTTCTCTGTGCCTTATGTACTGTATAACCAGAGACTCAGCTGTTTATTCAGCCAGGGATGTTCATTCCACCACCTCAGCACAACAAAAGAAAGACAAATGATGGATGTTAAATGTTAACTAGTTCTAGCACACTTATACTGTATTCATGGTGTCTGTTAAATCTGAATTTGAAGGTTGTAATAATAATAATAATAATAATAATAATAATCTCCCACCTTGACACATTTGATGTTTGAGGTTGACAAAAAACACAAAAAACTGGACAATAGCAATTAGCGTAAGCAATAAGCTAGCTGATAAATATAAATGATAACGCTGATGTTCATGATTAACTTCCCAAAACAGCGATTAGTACTGAATGGTCAAAGTTAAAGATGTACTGTACCAAAGTATCGTGTACAATAACTGATCTAAAAACCAGTGCTGCTATAAACTCATTATCATTGCAGTTACATGTTGCCGAATCGTAGTATTTTCATTTCTAACAATCCTGCCCATGTTATTCTTATTAGAATTAATATAATTTTTATTAAATATTTTATAGAAAATACTCGTTTTAAAAAATATATAATAAAAAATATTAATTATATATATATATATATATATATATATATATATATTTTTTATTTTTTTTTTTATTTTTTTTTTTTATATATAAATATATTATATTATTATTCGCAGTCAGGTACTCTGTTAAATGCAAAAACAGAAATTATAGATTCCTTTAGTACAAACGTATTCATAAATAAATAAATAAATAGCATTTTATTTAATCATGTATAAACCTAACAATTTGACTATTGTTTATTTTTTGAGCCATATTATTATGTATTATGTTGTTTTCTTATGACTTTCCCCACTTACATTTTTAAAACTAAAATATTGGATTCAAGATAATTGTGAAAATGTACATAAAAAAAAAAAACAGACCCTACTTTGAGGACCATGGATCCGACGTACACACACATTTGGGAAAAAAAAAAAGCAATGTGAATACATGATTACTGAACCCACATAAACCGTTTTTGAGACATAATCTGTCATGTTTTTCTTCCAAACTCTGAAGCACACATGAAAGTTCTATAAGAGAAAAAGTTTCCTATTTAGCATGTACAGTATTAGCACTGTTCAGTTATCTGTGATGAGGCATTTAACAGTTTATAATTAACACTAAAACCTCTAAACCTGTCGTGACTTGTTGCTGATTGTTTTACGTTTGAGTATTCATAGGGTGCATTACCCATAATGCCTTGCAAGCAGTTACTTGTTTAGTAATGTGACTTTCAGATCAGTGCCTATGGGGTTCAAAAAGAAATACATAAACTGCATACAATTTCAACATCTCTAAGAGCTGTTAGCATTGAGGACGCAGCTATATTGATTAAAGCAGTAAATTCTGACATTACTCTCATCTCACTCTAGAGACCTGTAAAGGCTAATATTCATTCTGGTAATTCTCAGCGTTGGGCTGTAATCTGACAGCTGGTTAAACGTGTGCACTCTGCAGAAACCCTACCCTCCACCTGTTGCCTTCATTTCAGAACTGAAAGATGACACTCGGAGCAAAGCACAGCTCGAGAAATACAATCTCGTACCATGGCACCCTCACGCTCAGGAGGAAATCAGCCTGGGGAACTTGCTCTTTACTGTAAAGCTCAGAATTTCCTGTGTTTTTTTTTTTTAAACATTCTTCACTCATTAGCTCATTAACATACTGTACTAGGCGTTGTATGTCAAGAGAAGAGAAATATCTTAAAAGAATGTCTAAAAAGAAGCTTAATAATACTGTAGGGTGCATTATATTTTAAAGTTCTTTCAAACATCCTCTCAAATTTATTGCAGGACAGCTGGTCTTTATGTCTTAACATAACAACTGACTATTGTTGTTGTTACTTAATTATCTAATACAATATTAGAATTTTTTGGAATTCATACTACTACCACTCAGTCAGGAGGGCCAAACACTATCACATGTTTCCGGCGAACCACGTGAAGCCAGCCGACCGCATCTTTTCGAACTGCTCACTCACGCACCGTTGGGGACGGCGTAACACACTCGGAGGGTAGCGCTATCTGCTTCTTTCACTTGCGTGAGCTCACAGACGCCCCTCTGAGAGAGCTCGGCCAATCAGTACTCTCTAGACCTCCGGCTGCGAGAGGTTACAGCATCACCCGGGAATCAAACTCGCGATCTCCGGATGATAAGGTGAGCACTTTACCACTGCGCCACTCGGACACCTTGGTGTGTTGGAATTTTTTACTGGTACTGTCAAAAGACAAGTACAGTACATGGAGACATCTTACTCTCTCCCTGAACCCACTGAAGTGACATTGATTATCATCTTATAGTACCATATGCAAAGGGTTGGGATTTGGGATATATCAGGCATAAAGTGAACAGTAGGTTAGAATTGTTAGGACCTGAGCGACTCTGAATGATGAGTGAAGGAAATGAAGCCTGGTTCAAAGTTTGTTGCGTACAATGCTGCAGACCCTTTAAAGTACCCATGCTATCCCATGTCCACTGCTGAAAGCACATACAAGGGGGACGTGGGCATGAGAATTGGACCATAAAGCAATGATATACAGTATGGTGGCCTGGTCTGATGAATCATGTTTTCTTTGTAAATCATGACAGCCAGGTGTGTGCACATGGCTTACTAGGGGAAGAGTTGGCACCAGGATGCACTATGGGAAGAAGGTGGGCTGGCAGAGGCAGTGTGATGCTCTGGGCCATGTTCTGCCAGGAAACCATGGAACCACATCCCATTCATGTGGATGTTACTTTGACACAAACCACCTACCTAAACATTATTGCAGACGAAGTTACACCCCTTCCTAGCAATGGTATTCCCTAATGAAAGTGGCCTCTTTCAGCAAGATAATGTGCTCTGCCATACTACAAAGATTGTTTGCGAATGGTTTGAGGACCATGACAAAGACCTTGAAATTCCCAAGATCTTGATTCGATCAAAAATCTGTGGGAAATCCGAAGATATCTGCTGCTTTCATCTTGGTTACAGATACCAATGCACACCTTGTAGAGTCCATGGTTTGACAAATTCAAGTTTCTTTATGGCAGGAATTGGCCATACACGAAATTATATATTACATAAGGTCTACTTTTGAGAAGATTTCCATAAATTTTTTGTACGCAGATGCAAAGTAACTTATTTATATATATTTTATTTTATTATTA
The DNA here is from genome assembly GCA_030522415.1 of Channallabes apus. Taxonomy (NCBI): domain Eukaryota; kingdom Metazoa; phylum Chordata; class Actinopteri; order Siluriformes; family Clariidae; genus Channallabes; species Channallabes apus. The sequence continues at coordinate 5,274,799 of CM060117.1, read as the reverse complement.
TTCCCACCCGATTTTCTCCCTATATTAGTCGTCTCCAATTCACTCCCCGTCACTAGGGGGCTCCCTCATTAAGGCTACCACCTCCAAACCACGTGACGCCAGCCGACTGTATCTTTTCGAAAATGCTCGCTCACCCACCATATGGGGGCGGCTTAACACGCGCGGACGACAGTGCTATCCGCACCTTCCGCTTGCATGATCTCACAGACGCCCCTCTGAGAGAGCTCGGCCAATTAGCTCTCTCTAGACCTCTGGCTGCAGGAAGTTACAGCATCACCCGGGAATCGAATTTGCGTTCTCCGGATAATATGGCCAGCACTTTACCACTGCGCCACTCGGAGGCTGTAACTTATTTTTTAACTTAAAATAAGGACTCAGTGAAAAACTGACAGAAAAACATGAGAAATTGACAGAAAAATCTGACATCTGTGGATTTTTTTTTGTTCTCTGGGGACCAGAGCATACAGTACAGTATCTTGGTGGATGGAATAGCTTCATGCTAACAACATAAAAAAATTCTTTACAAATAATGTAAACTTTTCAAACTTTTTCAAATTATGTTAAAATTTATCAATTTTTTTCCCGCTCACTCTTTCTTTAGCATCCCGATTTCTTTCCTCTTCAGTGAACAAGCTTTTTATGCCAGTTTACAAAAACTGTAAATGCTACTGTATGTCTTCAGATGCCATGTACAGCGGTACCTCGGCATACTGTATGAACGCTCCACCTCACAAATTTTCGCCTTAAGAACTGAAATTATGCAAGAAATTTGCCTCAGCAAAGGAGGCATTTTTGGTGTACGAGCGAGCGGAACCAAGCTGACCAAGTTGCGCGTACTGTACTGTATGTCCGGGAGTCGTTCAAAATGGCTTTCCACTGGTTGCGTCAGTGGAAAGCGAAGCAAAGCGAGTTTACATTTTTTTGGTGGGGATTTTGCATTTTTGTGCAAGATTTAGTGAAGACACAGCACCATGATAGCAAGAAGAAAAGGGAGCCGCTTTCAGTTTGGTTTTTAAAGCAGCCAGTGCCGAGAGGAATCATAAATTAAGGTTAAGTGAGGTTTAATGTCTATTTTACTTGATTTACCTGTATTTTCTAAATGTTTAGATTGTTCTTACATTGGCGGCGCGGTTGTGTAGTGGTTAGCACTGTCGCCTTGCACCTCCAGGGTCTGGGTTCGATTCCCCGGCCAGGCTCGATTCCCGTCTCTGTGTGCATGGAGTTTGCATGTTCTCCCCGTGCTTGGTGGGTTTCCTCCGGGTACTCCGGTTTCCTCCCACAGTCCAAAGATATGCAGGTTAGGCTAATTGGCGTTCCTAAATTGCCCGTAGTGTGTGATTGGGTGTGTGAGTGTGTGTATGTGTGTGTGTGCCCTGCGATGGATTGGCACCCTGTCCAGGGTGTACCCCGCCTAGTGCCCGAAGTCTCCTGGGATAGGCTCCAGGTCCCCCGCGACCCTGAACACAGGATTAAGCGGTATAGAAAATTAATGAATGAATGAATGTTCTTACATTATATGCAAAAACATGTTCGGTAAACCGGTAATATCGGATTGGTAATATTTTTCGGGTTTTTCTGTATTTACATGACTATTTATGGGAAAATGCAATTCCGCAATACGAAATTTGAAAGCGTTTTTGTTCAAATGATCTGAATTTAAATCGTAATGAAAGAAGATACAAAACACCACAAGAAGGTAAAACCTCAGAAAAGTTTATTTGTTCTTTTACATCAACCTTCCAATCCTGAGAAGCCTAACTGCTGTCTGAACTCATCAGGCAATAAATAAATTACTTGTTACAATACCAAAAACTATAACAACAAAACATCAGACAACGGCAACGCTGCATTGTTTACAGTACAAACTCTAACTTGTTAAAAAAAAAAAATACAAATAATTACAACACACAGAAGGTTTGCTCTAAGCTGCTATGGAAAGGCATGCAACTTTACATACGACATACTGTACTGTACATGCATTTCCTACATTCTGAGCAGCTGTGAAGAAATGAACCGTCTCTCTCTCTCTCACATACTGTACACACACACACACACACACACAAACACATCTCAAACCAACACGCAGGTCCTCAGTTTACTTCATGGTCCTGTCGTTAATCAGCTTCAGGCATGTGCTGATATTAAATTTGATCCTTTTGTACTGTATGTGTATCTCAGCTTTATTTTATTGGAGATTCAGCTTCATTATACATCATCATGCTCAAATTTAGCTAGAACACAAATAAACTCAAACTATATATTTTTTACTATATAACTTTTCATTCTAAATCTGGTTGTGATTTAATTATTTTGAACAAATTAATATTAATAGGCTTAGACTTAACAAGCTTTGAAGTTTAACCTGAAACTTAAGTGACTTTGTCTAGTACTGAATATAGTACCCATATGCATAATAGTGGCCCAAAAAGTCTGGATCCTCAGACATTTTTCCTTAAATGAAATTCAATGCTTAAACATGGGATCTCGTTTTTTTTTTTTACTTAAATTCTTTTACGGAAAAACTTTTAACGAGTTCAAACTCAGTAAATATTTGAATGGTGCAAACATTTTAAAGAATGATGATCCCAGCCTGCGGTGGCTTAGACCTCAACCACTACAGTCGTTCCCGAGAGCATTCAACGGGTGGAACACCTGATGCTTGAAAATCGACTTGCTGCAAACTTGCGAAAGAGATGTGTGTGTGAACTGTACACACAATCATTCACCAACACCGCCTGTACTGTACATTACAGAAACTCTGCTGGGAGTTATTGCCACATCCCCCATACAGTCCTGACCTCGCTCCATGTTTGGGGCGTTAAAGGAATTCCTGGGAGGCCAGAATTTCAGATGTGTGACAGACAGTCTGATCATCACAAGAAGAATTTCTACCTTGATGGTATCCAAGCACTAAGAGAACACCTATTAGTGTAGCTGTAGTCTGCACAATCAAAAGTCCCGGTTTGACTTGAACGCCCTTTGTATCTCAGACCCACCACTATATGATTAAATTAAAGGGCTCGAGATGATCCGATTTCAGTGCAAAACTCAAACCGAGATTAGTTAACGGTTTCACTTTAGTCCTAGTTTCGACATTTTTGATTCAAACGAGAAGTGGAAGTGCGAAGACGCGTCCATCCTTGAGATCGCGTGTCAAACAACATCATGTCAGGAATTGCCTCTAAACAGTCATTACGACAGACCGTCTTTTGTGTCCGCTCTTATCCGCGAAGCATAACGATTCGCTTGGCTTCTCAGGGAATATAAAGACAAGCTGTGTCTCCTGTCTCCAAAGACGACCCGAGTGTCCAAAACAATGGGGACGCTTGAGGACTACTGTGTTATACTGTACACCGTGTGTTATCAGCACATGCCTAAATAGTGTCTGCAAGACGAATATGTAATAAACTACACCTACTGTACTTATGGAGACATTTAATAGCATTACAGATCTTCACTTCAAACGTGGGTTTTTGACGGGTTTTAGCGTCTCGTTCCCGTTTCCAGGGCACACTTGTGGACTTCGCTGTACTGTCTGCGTTCCATCGTTTACACGTTATGCAGTGATTTTGAACTTGGGTGCATGAGAAGCATGGAGAGGATCCGAACTTCAGTCACAAGGATATTTGGAGGCATCAGATGCGATGGCCTTTTATACGTTTCTACAGTTTCTTAGCAAAACCTCTGAAAAAACGAGAAGTTCCATCAGAATAAAGTCTCGCTAGTGACAAAGCAAAAGAATTCTGACTTGCTAAACTCCATCTCTCCCTTACAACACACTTTCCGCAATCTCGTTACGGTAACACGACGGCTTGAAGTGAACAAGTGTGCGGACAGAAACGCAAAAAACTATGCGCCTCTATTACAGAAACCGGACGCGTACAGTAGAACATCTCAGGTTATATACGGCTTATAAAAAGAACAAGGCACCTTAATAGATCGTGTACGTCATCATCGGACAGGGGTTACTTAATTAAAGATGACAACGACGAGCTTCTACACAAACTAACAGATAATCACCATCACACACGTTACAAAAAATGGAGTATAAATCTCAACAATATGTACAAGTCTGTCCTCGGAGACAAAAAATGCAGCGAACGAAACATGGATTAATGAGCAAATGCAGATACAAAAACAAACAATTTTTTTTAATTAATAGACAAATCTACAGATTTGGTGTTAATCAGGTCCGAAAAAACTGAGTGCACTACCAAGGGTTAGTGTGATCTACTGTGGAAGTGTCCCAAACCACACAGCATGCTTAAACAACCTCTCCATGGTAGGGCACTCAGACTGGTAAACACGACTCACTGTACACGACATACCGGTCTAATCTTCCTCGCCATGTCACCCCAAAGACTCCGGGCTTTAAATTACGCATCTCAAGTAGATTTAAACATCTAAAAAAAAAACATAAATTAATTTAATTCCTTAAAACAGATTCACAAACTAGACCTTTCCAGCAGGTAAAGTGAATAATAATAATAATAATAATAATAATAAAAAGAAAACATGGTTAAAAGTAAGAAATCCTTCCATTAGGTTCTGACTGGATGTTCTAACTTAATGATGTAAAACGAGATGTTTATTGTTCCCAATGCACTTGTTGTGTCTGAACAAAACAAAACAAAAAAGATAATAATGGTGCCGATGTTAAAGGTCAGAAGGTCGTGAAGAAGTTAGATGACCTCACGGCTGTTCCGGATCGCGCAGCACAGCACCATGCTGAAGATCATCCCGATAATCTGTGGACATCAGACATAAACTGGTCTAAACTGCAATAACAACGGTTGTTGTTGCTGCTGCTTAGTTACTCGTTAAATTTATTTCATTACTTGTTACTTGGACAAAAGCAAAGAAGCAAAACTCTTCCTGAGTGATACATTTGGGAATTTTCTATTTTTAAGGTTCTCACCATGACTCCGGCGATTCCGATCCCCACGTACCCGATGATAAAGAGTTTCCCGTTGAAAAACTCTTCAATGGCAACCTCGCAATTCTGCGGAAATAAAAACAATGCTAGAACTTCACGTTACATCACTAGATACAGCTAGTATAGCTAGGAACTATTTAAAGAACTTTCATCAGCATACCGTCGGCCAAAACACGGTACAGTATTGGTGCTGATTTTAATTTTTTTTTATGTTTTACATATATGAAAAATGGGGTGTTGACTTTTTCACCCAACACCATGTTTTGACTGTGTATAAAATCCTTATGAGCATTATATGATTCCTCTCCTCTCCACTAGAGGGCTTGGTCTCCCCGTACAGACTAACCTTCTAACCTTCAAAATCTGACCATCTTAAGGATCTGTCTTAACTTGATCTTGGTAAGTCGTGGTCTTGGACATACAGTGGTGTGAAAAACTATTTGCCCCCCTCCTGATTTCTTATTCTTTTGCATGTTTGTCACACAAAATGTTTCTGATCATCAAACACATTTAACTATTAGTCAAAGATAACACAAGTAAACACAAAATGCAGTTTTTAAATGAGGGGTTTTATTATTTAGGGAGAAAAGAAATCCAAACCTACAATACATGGCCCTGTGTGAAAAAGTAATTGCCCCCTGAACCTAATAACTGGTTGGGCCACCCTTAGCAGTAATAACTGCAATCAAGCGTTTGTGATAACTTGCAGAATTGTTGTAATTCAGCTTTATTTGAGGGTTTTCTAGCATGAACCGCCTTTTGAAGGTCATGCCACAACATCTCAATAGGATTCAGGTCAGGACAACAATTCTGCAAAGATGAGTGGGCCAAAATCCACCTCTGAATGGCTGAAGAAAAACTAAATGAAGACTTTGGAGTGGCCTAGTCAAAGTCCTGACCTGAATCCTATTGAGATGTTGTGGCATGACCTTAAAAAGGCGGTTCATGCTAGAAAACCCTCAAATAAAGCTGAATTACAACAATTCTGCAAAGATGAGTGGGCCAAAATTCCTCCAGAGCGCTGTAAAAGACTCGTTGCAAGTTATCGCAAACGCTTGATTGCACTTTTTCACACAGGGCCATATTAGATTTGGAGTTTTTTTTCTCCCTTAATAAGGTAAACCTTCATTTAAAAACTGCATTTTGTGTTCAATTATGTTATCTTTGACTAATAGTTAACGGTTTTTGATGAGCAGAAACATTTAAGTGTGACAAACATGCAAAAGAATAAGAAATCAGGAAGGGGGCAAATAGTTTTTCACACCACTGTATGTGGTAATTCAGGGCTGCGTCCCAAACCGCCCCAAACTGGACGCCTTGGTAGTATCTGATCTAGGATGAAGTCACTATCCATTCTCGTAGCAGATGTTTTATGAGAATAAAACCGTTTTTTTCTTTCTTTGTACGTTGAGCACTGCACTTGTGAGTGTCTGTAGTCGGTCTCCGTCATCCAGATCAGTCAAATCAGATTCCGATGCCTGCGGCTTTGCGTGTTCGTCTTAGCTTGATGCATGAAGCACATGTTTGATCTTGTGCATGATACTGTGTGTATTTAAAACCTCCTCACAGATCCTCATAGAGACCATACAGACTTTCTTTCTTTCCTTCTTTCCTTTTAATCTACAGTAAAATACCCCCTCAACCTAAAAAGGTTATTGTGTATCATAATAAAATGTGAGTAAGTTACAGTACCTTCCTGTCCTGTGAGCCGTCAGGACACCGGGACTCCTCAGTGCCACAACAGTTCAGCTGTGAGAAGCAAAGAACCAAAGACTCAACCTCAACCGATATGACAACAAACATGCACCAATAAACACTAATGTATTGCAGTGTGGCACTTACGACTCGTTGGTAGGTGTTGAGAACATTCGTGCTGTTACTCTTAGCAGAGTCCTTGTAAAACATCTGAATGTCCTTGATGATCTGAGAGAACGAGAGCAAGAGGGGAAAATGAAGCCGCGCTGACGAACGAATGCACACGGAGTCGGATAGAATTGCGTGAACAGTTTTACCGTTTCTTTATTCAGGAATCCGAACACGCCGGCAGCGACTTCAGCTGCGAAGATGATGAGAAGGCAGGCGAAGAACTGCAACAGGAGAATGAGGTCAGCTGGAGAAACGTTAACTAAACACAGTGTTTCCGTATTTCCACTTTCTAAGCGATTTGTGGCAAATTAATAATAATAATAACAATAATAATAAGAGGAGGAGCGTTCAAGTCAAACCGAGATTGAATATGAAGGCATAAAACCCATTTACGTTCTTTACGTAAGAAGAATAAACATACAGGGAATATATACAGTATATACAGTATGTAATGTCATGGAGGGCGGGGTCTTGAGCTTGTGATGCAGGACTGGAGTCTGGTTCTGGGTTCTCTCTCTCTCTCTCTCTCTCTCTCTCTGAGTCTGGATCTTGCTGTTCATACTGTTCATTCATGTTCATGCAAGTTTTTCATTTGAGTTTCATTCTCAATGCTCAGTCCTGGTTTGGGTCTTCGCCTTGGTCTTGCACAGAATTTTTTTTCTGCATTCTCTGTCTGACGTCTACCTGTCTCCATATGGCGTCTGGTTCTCTGTCTGATTCCATCGGAGTCTGGTTTTCTGTCTCCAGGATTTGTCGCTAACTTGCGAGACGCATCTACATGTTTGGGTCATTGACGGAGTTCCTGGGAGGCCAGTGTTTCAGATAGGCTTTCGTACTGAGAAAACTTTCTACCTTGATGGTGTCCAAGAACTAGTGGAACCCTGGGATACGTGCATTAGTGTAGCAGGGGATTATATAGAGCAATAAAAGTAGTTTTCTGTTATTCTGCACAATCCAAAGTGCTGGTTTGACTTAAACGCCCCTTGTACCACCACTACTACTAATAATAATAAATAATAAAATAATTTGCTTTTATACCTTGAGAGCACTTTGGCACCTTTTACATTTAACAGCTGTTTTCATAAAATAGTGATGTTTTTAGGAGAAAAGGAAAAGGAGGGGTAGGGAATGAAACAAAGAAGAGGAAAGAGGGAACGGAAAAGTTCGTTTAAGTTAAAGATTACAAGGTTAGGAAAGAAAAATAAATGAATTTGAAGGAGATATTGAAATACAATGGATGGAGGTGAGAGGGGAGGTGAGACCGAGAAGAAAGGAAATGAGAAAGGTGACGTAATGAACGATCAGCATGTGATAACCCGGAGACAGATGGAAACATAAGTAACAGCATCTCACCGAGCCGAGGAGACACTGAGACTCTCGAACGGCACCACAGCATCCGAAAAAGCCGACCAGCATCACCAAGCCTCCGGCTGCGATCAGGATGTAGACTCCTGCACAAACAGAACGAGACGAGAAACTTCTAACACACTAAAAACTTCCACACGATCATCCTTCACTGATATAATGACGACAGCATCGTACTGCGAGCGTAACTCCTCCTGTGTTACTCATGTCTGCTATCATGACTGCACAGGAACCGGAATAGACGAAGCAGGAGCTACAGAATGATTTCAGAGGATTGTACTTGCACATGTTGTCCAGAAGGGGGCGGTTTAATTTCAGGGTTTACGAGAACAGCTTTCCCGGCTGAAACATGAGCCTCTGTTTGAGGGCGATGACATCAGGCAGCACTGAGAGATGATGTAATTAACCTCATCTGACATTTCGATCATCTGATTACCTTCATCACAGATGCAGCTGGCCGGGGGGGGAAGGGGGGGGGGTCAACGGAGAGAGGGAGAGAGTGTGTGTTTGTGTGTGTGAGAGCGAGAGAAAGCACTTGTCCATCATTAGTTGTGTAAATATTATGAAAATGAACAAATACTATAAACAATGGATTCCAGCCTGTAGAAAGGACCCATGATACACAGAGACACTGAAAGGACTGTCTATCTATTACTGTGTGCGAAGTGGGAGGCTTGGGGACATGTCCACCATGGACTGATGATGTGCTATATGTGATACATACCGTCTAGTGCATAGAGTGTGTAGTTTGAGGCGCGTCTGCTATGACAAGATGATGATGTTTAACCCTCTGAGGTCCGGGGTGATTTTGGGGCCCTTGAGATGTTTGGACATGCTCTGATATTTGTGCTTTTTTCAGCTACTTATAATATATTATTGACCAACCTGTATTTTTCTTGTAATCAGTACAAACTGTTCTACAATAATACGTGACCAAAATGAATGTACGTGTTTGCATTTTTTAGGAAAAAAATATTATGCGTGGTTAGTAAGTTTTGTGAAAAAAAAAGTAGATGAAATAAGGCCATGAAACTCATACAGACAATTTGTTCACAAGACATTGTTTCACAAGGGCTGGTGGACTAGTGTTTTTGCTTCAAAATGATGTGAAAATGATCTTGTTTACTTGCTCACAGAAAACAATATAGTGATTAACACTTTTTAAGTCACTTTTTGAGTGTAAAGGGTCTATGCGAGAAGGCGTGATCTATCATTACTAATGCAGTGATTCACACCTGAGAAGACAAAGACCTGCATAGTGATCTGCATAATGAGCCATCAGACAGGTATGTGACAGAGAGGAGAATTACAAGAAAGAATCTGAGGATAAAATAAGTTTATATATTTTCAGTGTTTAGGTTATTTGAGAATATATTTGACACACAAAAAAATCTTGAGATTCATTTGCGAGTTCAGTTAAACAGTTTATTAGGAACAATCAAAGTTGACTTTTTAGCAGCATTACTGCAGCCACTATAACAGAAAATATAGCTAACAATAATATATAGATATATAAACACACACACACATATATATATATATATATATAGGCCTATATACTGTATATTATATTATAGAAAACAACAACAGCTCTTTGTAATTACCAGAACAGATGACTTTACCAACACTGTACTACATTTTTTCTACAATACACTACAGTTGACTATGATGAATATATTGTATTATATATTTATATAATATAGTTATATTTAACTAACATCTAGGATATACTTAATGTGCACTTACTTGTGGTTCTCCAGTGAACTCGAAACTGAACGACACTCACGTGACTTTCTTGTGCACGCGCCGGTGATGCAGCCACAGTCCTAAACACAAACAAAAATTGAAACTTGAAGAATAGACGTGCATACAATCATTCGCAAACAACAGCTGGTGAACAATTTGACCATCTGAAACACGGTCAAAACAATACAAAACACGTGTATATATATAAATAAAATAATAAAACTTTAGACAGATCGTAATCAGATTTTATTGCGGGCTTGTAAGTAACGTGCATATTTCATATTTTAACCAATTTTACTCTTGCTGGCATTTAGTATTTTCCAAATGTACATATAAAATATAGAGCAGTGATGGTGAGAATAAAAGACTTACTGGTCAGGAATTACATCCTCCGTTGAGTCCAGACGTTGTTCTAAATAAAGCCGTTCCTCTTGCTCTTGCTCTTCCTCTGATGAGAAAGTAAATTCTTCATCGCTGTCCATCTGAAGCGCTTCTTCACCCGTGTAGCGTGACATCATTCAAACGCAGAAACAGTAAGTAAGATGCAGCTTGTTGTTTTATGCCCTGGGGGTGTGCACGTGATCACCTGCCTCACCTCAGGTCATTTCCATATGAACAGCGCGCTCGCAGCGAGGCGGGAGCACATTAGCTGTAATGAGCCGATACAGGAGAATCTGTACCACTCCTTACTTTCATACGGATTACATAAAAGCAGATTATTTGTTTTCACGGTGACCTGCATCATTTAAAAGTAGACCCTTTAAGCTTTCTATAGATATATTTCTCATGTCTGTGTGTGCAGTATTCGCGGAGTTTCAGTTCATTTTAGTGACGTGTTTCAAAAAGATTTTGGCGGAGACTGAGACGGCTGAAAGCGCACCCGGTTTATTTTATTTATTTTATTAATGCACAAAGTTTTCTTTTTAACATGTGTGCATACAAAAAAAAGTAGACACTTTACAGATTCGATTAATATATAGATCTTGTCTGTACGATCAAAACTGAAAGTGTAATTTAAGTTCTTATTGGCGTCATCAGGGGAAAACACCTCAAAACGCATATATGCGTTCGCGGACTCCAGAGGGTTAAGGGTGGGTGATTTGGAACACGTCCACTCTGGGCTAATGACGAGGTTTATGCACTTTATGTAGTGAACAGAGTGTGTGATTTGGAACACGTCCACTCTGGACAGAGTGTGTGATGGACAGTGTATGTGATTTGGAGCACGTCCGCTCTGGACTAATGGTAATGTTTATGTGCTTTAAGTAGTGAACAGAGAGTGTGATTCGATGTACTCTATGTAGTGAATCATCCAGCCCCCCTTCCTTTGGTTGCCTAGACTATCGTACTGCTACCGACATAATTCTCCGGTGTAAATAACTGGGAGTGCAGGGATTAGGAAAGACATCTCGGCCGCGGCGTCACTTTTCCCTGTAGGTCAAAATCACCTGTTAGAACTCTTCCACATCTTTTCCTCCACCCACATCCCTCAAACCCCACCCACAACTGTTTTTCTCTTCTGTTTCCATGGCGACTAAATCCCTGCCCTACAAACTGCCACCCTTTTTCTAAAAAAAAAACAAAAGAGCGAGGCCCCATGATGGAGTGTTTGGGCGGTTTGAAAGAAAGAGGAAAGTGATGAATAAGACACACTCTCTCTCTCTCTCACTTACTCACACACACACTCACTCAAACGCAGAGAGAAACACACACACACGTAGGCTGAAATGAGACATGACAATCAAATATAACCGAATGTAGTGTAGGTGTGTGTTATTTATGTGTCTAGACGCTTGGAGGGCGTTTACTGTGGCACGATGACATCACTGCTGAAAAACGGTCCATTAGTGACCTACATGACACACGCACACACACACACACAAACTAGTGTGTGTCCATCCAAAATGTCCATTATACAGTAGACCACACCCTTTTCTGGTGAAGATCTTAGCCTGAAACCAGATACAAATATTTTATTTGTGTGTGTGTGTGTGTGTGTGTGTGTGTGTGTGTGTGTGTGTGTGCGCGCTTGCTGTTTTTTGCTCAGTCATTACCACATCAGGGTTCAGGACAGTGAAACCACACACTCTTACACACATACTGTACACACTACTACATGATCATGTAAGAGTGTGTGTGTGTGTGTGTGTGCAAGATTACATGATGACGTTACAATACTGTTATGCATTAAATGTTATTATTTATAGTTATTTCTTATTATTTACATGTGCTATATCAAGTCAGTAAAACTGTGCGCAGTTCAGTGTCACACACAGGTGTCTGTTTGTCGAGTTGCTGTGTGTTTACTGGAAACCCGAAACCACCGTTTCCTGTTTTTAACAAAGTCCCTGGCTGCGTCTTAACTTACATCATATGTACTTAAACTCGCTAAATGGGGTGACAGACTTGTGTGTCGACACTGAGCTGCTGTTTCATCAATTAATTCATGTTTTTTATTAACCTGATATTGATGCATAGTCTATATATGTCTATATACACACATACATACATATAAATACACACACATTCACATACAGTACTTACAGTACATACTTAGACTCACCCAGGAAGAAGTGGCCCGGTGCCGCCTCACTGCCCAGTAGATTCACTGTATTGTTTTCCAACCGCAACCACAAACCAACAGCCAGTACCAGAGAACCCATCAACTACAGAGAGAAAGAGAGAGAGAGAGAGAGAGAGAGAGAGAGAGAGAGAGAGAGAGTGGAGGGGACAGGGGGTGTAGACAAAAAAAAAATCATTATCACCATGATGCGTCATCACCGTCACGCTTAATCATGATGTCGTTATCATCACCGTCAACTCTATTGTCATCAACCTCCTTAATGATCATCATCATCATCATCACTACCATCTTCACCATCATCATCATCATGACCAACTCCTTCACCATTAAACTCTCATTTCCATGACCATAACCATCATCTTCACCAACACTATGATCATCACACCATCCCCTGCCACTGTTACATTACCACCACCACCACCACCATCACTATTCCATCCCACTCTTGTCATTGCTGAACTCTGTAATCAACATCACCTCCCAAAACATAATCGCCATCATCACGACTACAACCACGATCACTAATCCTTACCAATCTTGTCTTGGCAACTGTTTCCGCCATCACAATTATTACAACCACCACCATTATTAAAACCACCACTACTTTTACTTTACATTACCACTATCATCATCTTTACCACTATTACCACCAACACTACAATCAACATCATTATCAAAACCACCATCACCACCACTACCATAACCACTATCATCATCACCACCACCACAACCGTCATCACAATCCCCTCCAACTCTTATCGTTCCAACTATTACTACCATCATCACCAATCACCATAATCATCACCACCAGCACCATTATTGTCATTACCTCCAACACAACCACCGGCCTATCACCGTTCCCATCACTATTACCACCAACATTACCATAATCACTACCACCAGCACAACCACCATCATTACCACCATAACCACTATGATCACCACCACCACAACCATCATCACAATCCCCTTCCACTCTAGGCATTGCAACTGTTACCATCATCACCAATCACCATTATTGTCATCATCATCATTACCACCATCACAATTACCACCCTATCACCGTTCCCATCACTACACCGCCCCTAACACTAATACCATTATCAACATCACCGCCACTACCACCTCCACCAACACCATCACCATAGCAAGAGTCCCATAGCCATCACACCGCCGTCCTTATCACAGCCCCGGTTATTGGCATCATACCATCATCATCGTCAGCATTATCATCACTGGTGTTAACATGGGAGTCGCTAGGCCATTTTTAGGGGGGCTTTAACCCCCCTAACATTTGTACTCAGCCCTCCTAAAAAATTTCCATAAACTTTTGTGTACACACAAACTGGTGATCGCCCATCATCCCCTTTAAATTTCATATGAAAGTGTCGGCAGACTTCGGCTCCGCCCCGTCTTTCAGCGCGGGTCTTCAATTCGCCATCACAGAGGCAGGATTAAGCCAAGGTGTGTGTTTTCCGATAAATTGTTATATCTGCATCAGTGCAGTCCTTTCTCATAAATACAGTTTACAAAATGTCATGAGGGATTAATCGGTTAAATCATCGCTGTGTTCACCCTCATCACACCAGCTGTTTCCTCCAGTGAACACGAAGCCTTTAATACAGACTCTATGAACCTACAGTCTACTTTATACAACTATCATGCTGTTACTGTTTTAATTGAAAAACCTAACTGTCTGTATAAAACATTACACAGTGCATATGGCATTAACTACCATAGAGTTATGAACATAAATGATTAAAAATAGTGACAATGATTGACATAAATGTCAATAAATGCTATATTATATATCATTAATATCATTATCATTAATGATAATATCATTAATTTATCATTAATAAATGTCAATAAATGCCGATATCATTATCATTAATCATATATCATATCATCATATCATATCATAAATGTCAATATTATTATATTAATATTATATGTCATAATTATAATTATGTAAGTAATATAATTATGTATATATATTAAATAAATTATGTAAGTAATATATTTTATGTAATATACGTAAATACCTTAATGCGTGTAAATGTAAATATATGTAAATATGTAAATGTAAAAAATGTAAATATGTAAATGTATGTAAATATATGTAAATGTAAATACCTTAATACGTGTACCTTCTTTATATATATATTATGCCATTATATATGGCATAATATAAATTATGTAAGTAATATAATTATGTAAACATTATAATGTAATAATTATATGTCATTATATGTCATATTATATGTCAACATAATAAATGTCAATATTATTACTAATAAATGTCAATATTATTAATATCATTATCATTAATAAATGTCAATAAATGCCGATAAATGATTGACATAAATGATTAAAAATAGTGACAGACAGCATTCAGTGCCTTGTTTAACTGTATAGCAGTGTGATTTACAGACATAGAAAAATCCCTTTTTTGTAGTAAATATTGTATTAAATAATGTCCCAAATTGTAAAATACATTTATTAGCCTTAGAGTAGAGTTTTTGTCACTTTGATTTAGAAAAAGTTACTTTTTTTAATGAATAGAAACAACAACAACAAAAAAGAATGATATTAAAAAGATGCTTTGTTTAATTACATTAAACAATGTTTGTCTATATTAATGAATTTGAATAAATAGCCTAGTAGCTATGAACTTATAAGGGGTTGAATAGAGAACCTACTGTCTTATTTATGTAGCTAAAACACTAATTTAAACTAGATAACATGATGATCAAAGTTTTAATATTTATATTTACAGTAACTGTAAATAAGTCAAATATGTGTTAAACATCTATGGAGGCTGAGCCCCCCCCCCCCCTTAACTGAAAATCCTAGAAACGCTCCTGGGTGTTACTATAATGTACTCTCTCCTTACACACACACTCTCTCTCTCTCCTTACACTCTCTCTCTCTCTCTCTCTCTCTCTCCTTACACACTCTCTCTCTCTCTCTCTCTCTCCTTACACTCTCTCTCTCTCTGGAGTTTCACTTAGTAGTAAAAGAGAGAAATGATAAATTTCTCCTCTTGTGAAAATGCAATAATCATAAAATGAGAGCTCCAGATTTTTCCATGTAAAACCACTGTGTGTGTGTGTGTGTGTGTGTGTATGTGTGTGTTTCGTGAATTCTTCATGTTGCTGATGGATTTTCCATGTTTGTTTTTCACTTTGCGCTAACCGTGTGCTGGGATTACACTTCCTACTAGCGCATTTAAAAAAAAAAATTTGAAAATCTGCACGATATTATAAACCTCCACATAGCAGAATTCTGGGATATTATGCAATATCCTCTGTCTTTATTCCGTCTTCTGAACGACACAGACGAGACGACATCCAGGACACAGAGATTCTGTCAAATATGCTGCTATCAGATCGCCTAAGAGGTGTCATGTGCAATGAATAAAAATAAAATATTTCGCACGCACGCACATGCCTTTTATATTTTGAGCCACGTCGTAAAAAAAACTATTTTTTGCAGCCTAACTGAAGTCTAATTAAGTATTTAAACAGACCACGCCATATGCCCAAATAAAACAGTGGAAAAATCATTTCTACTGCAGATTTAAACTTCACGTTTTAGAATTTTTTCCTTTTGGGGTATTCATGTGTTCTTAGGTGTTGTTTTTTTGTTTATATATATCACTTATCCCAGTGTTGCACTAGTGCTTGGATACCATCAAGGTATAAAGTGTTCTCAGTACGCCAGAGCCATGATCCGACTGCCTGCTTCACGTCTGAAACATCGGCCTCCCAGGAACTCCTTAAATGGCCCAAATGTGTAGAAATGCCTTGGAGCGAAGTCAGGACTGTACGGTGTATGTGGCAGTAACTCCCAACTGAGTTCCTGTACTGTGATGTGCAACTGGTGCAGTGGGCAGTATGAGGTCGTGCAAAAACTTTGGTGATAAACCAGTCGTCATTCACAGACGTTTGCCCCGTTCAAATGTTCTACTGCGACTAAGAGTCTCATCGCTGTACTGTCTTCTGTAAATGCCAGTCCCGGTTTGACTTGAACGTCACTGGTAAATATACATTTTATCAGAGCCAACAAATCCAAAGGTCCAACCCTCACCTATGGTCATGAGCATTGGGTCATGACCGAAAGGACAAGATCACGAATACAAGCGGCCGAAATGGGTTTTCTCAGAAGGGTAGCTGGCTCTTCACTTAGAGATAAGATGAGAAGCTCAGTCATCCATGAGAAACTCAGAGTAGAGCCGCTACTCCTTTGCGTGGAAAGGAGTCAGTTGAGGTGGTTCGGGCATCTAGTAAGGATGTTACCAGGACGCCTCCCTATTGAGGTGTTCTTGGTACGTCCAGCTGGAAGGAGACCACGGGGCAGACTAAGGACTATATGGAGAGGTTATATCTCCACACTGGCCTGAGAACGCCTTGAGGTTCCCCAGTCAGGGTTAGGGTTAGGGTTATGCCATATGCTTGCGAGTAGTAGCAGGGTTATTACAATTCTAATATATTTGAAAAAGTTGAAAAATGCTTAGTATACAATGCTTTTAAATCTTTGATTTTTACTTTTTTTTTTTATTAAAATATATATATTTTTAAACACAAAATAAAAGTGAATAATGAATGTAGATTGATGTATAGGTCGATTGTTAAATCAGCTTTGGTCAAAAGTCAGCTCAGGCAAAAAAAATGAGAAAAGGGGGAGGAGCTAGCTATAATGTAATGTAAATACCTTCAATTTTTTTGCATGGAAAGACTGGAGACTGGAGAAGGCGTGAAGACTTTTGTGTAAATGAGCACATTTGACTGAAGGACACAGTGACAGTGAACACACACACAGCCTCTAACACTATCTCACATGTAATGTCACTAAACTTACAGTTTCTTAACGCACTTATGTTAATATTCCAGCGTTAAAGCTACAGTATAAACTATTTCTAAAAATTGCGTTTGAATTGGATTAAAAAAAATATTTTTGGAAATTTTCCTTTTGGAATATTTTTGGAAAATGTATATTTTATTATATTTCATAAATGTGCATGTGTTGCCATGAAGTGCTTTGCTTACAAAAAAAGTGGCATCATAACATCTTTAGGAAAAAAATCTTTTGAGTCAACTTTTGCGTTAATGCATTTAGAGCGGCGCATAAATTAAACAAATATACAAAGATCTGATCTCATAAAATAAAGAATACAATTAGCAAACAGATTTAACACACAAGTTCTTGTACATCTTGTTCTGTCATCAAAAAAACACTTTTTCTGATCTTTTAGGGTTATACTTTGAATACTTGTTCTATTTTTCTGACGACCATCCATAAATGCATGAACTATACAACACTAAAGTATATACTGGATTATAATAATCAATTGCACCAATTAGCCATGACATTACAACCTGTCGAGGTGACATGACATGACAGTTCTCAAAGTTGATATGTTGGAAATGGGAAAAATGGGCAAGAAGATCTGAATAACCTTGACAAGGACCAAATTGTGATAGATAGATGATTGGGTCTCCAAAAATGGACATCTTGTGTGGTGTTCACCGTATGCAGTGGATAGTACCTACCAAAGCTGGTCCACAGAAGATCAACTGGTGAATCAGTGCCAAGATCATGGGCTCCCAAGGCTCACTGATGCAGATGGGGACTGAAGACTATCCAGTTACTGTAGCACTACTTGTGGCCTCTTTGTGTAGAATTCTGTACCCTGTCACACTGCAAAATTTGCGAAATAACACAGAGTTCAAGATGTGGACCTGGCCTCCAAATTTCCCAGATCACAATCTGAACAAGTAACTGTGGAATGTGCTGGACAAGCCTTGTGACTTGTTTTGGTTTACTTCACTATGGAGTTGGTCCCCCTTTTGCGGCTATCACAGCTTCCACTCTTCTTGGAATGCTGTCCAAAATGTTTCTGTGGGAATTCCGAACCAGTCACTCTTTAGAGCATTTATGAGGTCAGGCACCGAGACGAGAAGGTCTGGCTCGCAATCTCCGTTCCAGGTTATCCCAAAGGTTATCCCAAAGGGGTTGAGATCAGGGCTCTGTGTTAGGGCCAGTCAAGTTCTTCCACGTGGAACTCATCAAACCATGTCTTTATAGTCCCTGCTTTGTGCACTGGGGCACAGTCATGTTGGAATAGAAAAGGTCCTTCCTTAAAATGTTGTCATGAACTTGGAAGCTTAGCATTGTCCTAGATGTCTTGTTATGCTGGAGTATTAGGATTGAAGTGGGTATAGTAGACCTGACTTCAACAGAATTGAATGAATTCAATAATGAACAGTTTGGGCCCGATACTTTTGTTTATACAGTGCACACCTTGTTTTGGTGGGACAAGAGGGACCTACATAACATTCAGCAGGTGGTTTCAATGTTCTGGCTAATCACTAACCAGAAAAAAAAAAACAGTTTTTTTTTTAAGTACTTCAGTTCAAGTTCAAAGTTCAAAGGCTTTTATTGTCATTTCAACTATATACAGTTAGTATCGTACACAGTGAAACGAAACAACGTTCCTCCAGGACCAAGGTGCTACATGCAACATAAATTTACAACATAAATTAACAGAAACCCTAAACTAGCTAACTAAAGTAGAGTGATATGAATTATGAATAATAATTTCCCCTCCCCCAGCAACAGACAACACCATGGCATGGAGGTCAGGTCCCTTTAGCAAGACAATGTCATGTAGCCTCCCCAGCAGCTTCATTGTTCAGGATGGTAATTTGATCATTTATGTACTGTAGCAGTGTCTGGCAGTGACGGTCATGATCAGCGGTTTTTCCGATCCATGGTTTAGGTTAGGACCGAAATTTGCAGTATTCCTGATCCGGAGGGGTGCCACTTCATGCTGTGCGCATCTTTTGTCAATAATTTATGTCAATCAACACTGATGGGTTAATTGAACAATATAGATCAGCAGCAAACTGGTGACAGGATTATGGGCCCCCATAGCTCAGCCATTCCCACAGGGACCAAAAACAGGCCCATCTAGTCTCATCCTACCGGAAAGCCAATACAGCAGAAATCACTGAAAAATCAATGCTGGCCAGGATAGAATGGCACCAGAACACCCAGGGCACCACAGCTCAACGTCCACGGCGCCCAGCAGGCAAAGAGCTAAAGGTCGACCCGGGCTCCAAATCCCCCAAATCAATCGAGGACCCATTGGATGTGCCGGACAAACTAGTCTAATTTACAGAGGCCCTATTCCACAACCCACTGCTGCCAGACTCCATGGCAGAACCCCAGAGGCTTTGTGTAGTTGTGAGCCTGTTGGCACAACAAGAGGAACCCAAAACCTGTATTTCATAAACCTATAATTATTTTAAATTCATATTCTGAGCAGAAATGTATAAATTATAATGTAATAGTTAAAAGCTGTAGAATCTTAAGTTCAGCCTTTTATTTGTCACATACTGTACAGTGAAATCCTTTATTCCTAGCAAATTTTACATTTGTAGGCAGAGGTCACTGCACAGGGTCAGCCATTTCACCCTGTGTCCCTGGAGCAGACAGGGTTAAGGGCCGTGCCCAAGTGCCCAACCTGACAGCAGGAACCTGGCAGAGATAGGGCTCGAACCGCAGACCTTTTGATCAATAACTCAGAGCCTTAACACATTGTACCACTGCCACCTTTGCTGCAACAGTGCGCTTACGATCCTCCCTCCCTTAAGTACCCTTTGTCTCGTTCACTGGGAGTGGCAGCATGATGTTTATGAGTCTGGGAATCATCTCCAGGGAATTCTGGGTAATAATGGATGGCTGTGGGTCATAAATTACAGCTTGAGTATGGGGAGATATCGATTGTAGATGAAATATCTTTGTGACTGCGTAATACACATTAGCACTTCTACCAAACACTCGCTATTATTATTACTATTATTATTATTATTATTATTATTATTATTATAGAACAATGTATTGCATGTTAGAATGTGTATGTTACCTTTCAGCTGACAAATGGACAACATGTCTCTCAGCTGTGTGTGTGTGTGTGTGTGTGTGTGTGTGTGTGTGACAGCTGCACTCATGGTAAAAGAACAAGCCATTAGACTAGAGATCAAAATATGTAAGCAAAGTTAATCCTATTATCACACACTATTAACAGAGTTACTGTTGGAGTGTGAGGGTGTGTGTTTATCACCTTAATGCCAGCAACGTTTGGGCGAGTTCATTTGTAAAACTGACTTCAAATTCTCCTAGAACCACTCTTTTACAGTTTCAGTCTAGGGATGAAAAGTCCATACAGTAGATGTGATAACCTGGTGATTCAGTACATTCAGGTCGTCAGCTGACTTCATTTTATTGCCCCATAACGTTGCTGAGTCGAGACCTGAGCGAGTGAATAACCCCAGATCATAACCTCCAGAGGCTTGTAGAGTGGACACTATGCGTGATTGGTGCATCGCTTCCCTTCTTACCCTGACACGCCCATCACCCTGGAATGGGGCCAATCTGAAATCATCAGAGCACATGACCTGTTTCCATCACTCTGAAGTCAAAATCTTGAAAACCGTGGTTGAAGCCGTGGTTTACAAGTGGTTTTCTCATGGAAACACAGCTGTTTAGTCCCAATCCCGCGAGTTCATATTATATTGTGTGTCTAGAAATGCTCTTATTTTGACTAACACTCAGCTGTGCAATGTTCCAATGCAACTTCATCAAGCCTTTAAGTGATCTTCTATCATGGTCATTCATGTTGATGGTTCAGCACTACCCCAAACAGATATAAGACTAAGCAATTTTAAAAGCAACATGAACATTGTAAGGCACTGAGAGTAACATAATTTCAATTCTCTATATGTATGTACTGTACACGTAGCAGAATCAACAAGAAAGTTGACTTTTACTTCTTCTTGAATATCTCTGCTCATATGGACACTCAAACCATGTGCATACGCTTCCCAAATTTCAGCAATTTCAGCAACAACGATTTGAGATTTTCTCAAATTTACATGTAA
Source organism: Channallabes apus (assembly GCA_030522415.1). NCBI lineage: Eukaryota > Metazoa > Chordata > Actinopteri > Siluriformes > Clariidae > Channallabes > Channallabes apus. Next base: position 5,253,354 of record CM060117.1, on the reverse strand, counting down.
TATGCGGATAAATGTAGTTTTTTATGTTTGTGCATTTAAATGATCAAGATGTTGCACACGAACATCGCTGACGTTTATTTGCTAGCATAAACACACAAACAATTGTACCCTTCGAAACTATTAGAACTACTGTACAAAGTAAGACGGTCAGGTGAACATTATGGGTTATAATTTCAGCTTTTATTTCCTGATATTTAAATCTAGATGTGTTAAATACGGTAAAACCCCACACCTTTAGTGGCAGACCACCCATTTTTCTTTTTTATTCCCATAGGAAATAATGTAAATGCAGATCCAACCATTGAAAATTTATCCTGTATTTAGGGTCGCGGGGACCTGGAGCCTATCCCAGGAGACTCAGGGCACGAGGCAGGGTACACCCTGGACAGCATGCCAATCCATCGCAGAGCACACACACACACACACTCATTCACACACTACGGGCAATTTGGGAACGCCAATTAGCCTAACCTGCATGTCTTTGGACTGTGGGAGGAAACCGGAGTACCCGGAGGAAACCCACCAAGCAGGGGGAGAACATGCAAACTCCATGCACACAGAGACGGGAATCGAGCCTGGCCGGGGAATCGAACCCGGACCCTGGAGGTGCAAGGCGACAGTGCTAACCACTACACCATTGTGCCGCCCACAATAATCATATTTTTGCATACTAAAAACAATCAAAACATTTAGAAAAGCTATGTAAATGAAGTAAATTGTTAAACAATTAGACATTAAACCTCATTTAACCTCTTGGCACTGGCTGATTTACTGTAAAAAACAAACTAATAGTGGCTGATGGATAATAGCACTGTAAAATGGATAATACTTAATATCTCTTTTGCATCAAGATTGCAACCCACTGACATCACCCAACTGTTGCATTCTTCTTTTGTAATGTTTTTCCAGGCTCGTTCTGGAAACTTCTTTCCGTCATTGTTTGTTTCGCTCTTTAGCCTCAATTAGGTCTGGTCCGTCTAAATATCTTCCACCTTCTTTCCCCTTGATTGTCCTGGCAGTGGGTTTTGGATCATTATCGTGCTGCATTATGAAATTCTTGCTAATTAGAGTGGGTGTGTGTATTTCTCTGTAAATGTGTAATGTTTCTCTAGACCTCTTATTCCGCTGCTGCCATCATGAGTTCCTTCCTAAATCAAGATTTGTGAGCCTCTTCCCAAGAACAAGCCCAAGCCATGAAACTATTCTACCTCCAGCATGCTTGACCAGGGGGCTTTTAAGTTTTACATCATGATCAGATCCTTTCTTTCTTAACACTTTGCTCTTTTCTTCACTTCGGCTGAGGTTCATCTTGGATCTTCTTTATCAATTACCCAAATCATAGGAACAATCTGGCCTTTTGATTCTAAATGATAATGATTTTTTTACATCTTGTGAAATATGTCTTTACAGTATATTCCTGCTTTTAAAGTCTTCTTCAAAACAGTAGCTTGTGATCCCCTCACCCCTGCCATGTGAACATTGTTGATGATGTCACCAACCATACTCTGTTTGATCCACCACTGGTTTCTTTCATGTCCAGAACGTTTATAATTCTTGTACTGTCTGTGCCCACACTTGTGCAACCACTGTTTTAATGTCCCCTCTCTTCTCCAATCATTTACTCTGGCTTATTGTTTTAAGCCATAAACAAATCCTGTATACAGCACCAGTCAAACCTCACCTCACCCTCAGCCAAAACATGGTTTTGGTGCTACAAAGTGTCTAACCTACTGTACTGTAGGTGTAATGTCAGTAACTTCTTTTTTTTTATTCAAATCTTTCAATGATCTTAATTGTCATTCAAGTGAATCTTGACCCATTTAAATTTTACATGGAAAGACAAACTTGAAAAAGTGTATAATTCTAAAATTCCAAAAAGTTAAGATACTGTATTGCAAAATGAATTTGACATGGTTATGGACACTACAGAATTTTTGTTTTTGGAAAAAAAAACATCTTATTTTTGCATAGAATACTTTTTTTTTTTTTTTTTTTTACAGGTCATATGCTTCTTGAAGCTCACAACAATTCTAGTATAAAATATTCATAAAGAAATATGAATAATCTGCGTTTGAAATGATTATTGTTAAAAACGAGAAGCTGAAAGGTGGACATTTTTGGGGAAAGGGATGCAAGATTAGTAACTTCAGAAGTAGCTTCTTTGGCAAACACACTTCCTGTATGATATGTATAACATAAACAAATAAATAAACAAACAAATAAATAAATAAACAAAATCAGCACCAATGCTGTGTATTTTCTACATTCTAGATCTAGAACAATACTGGAGATTTCATAACTATGAAATAACACATATTAGGTCATTCTTAAGCAACAACAACAACAGTCAGTTCTTGCAAGAACAGTATCGTCAAGTGCATTTGGAAAACCCATCAAGCAGCATGATGAAAACCTTCCCCGGAAAGCGAGACCAAAACTGCAGAGGAGAAGTTAATTTAGAGTTACCAGCCTCAGAAATCACCAATTAATGTAACAGCACCACCACAGATTAGAAGCTTTACAGATCATACAGTAAGTAGCAGATATACATCTCAATATCAACTGATCAAAGGAGAGATACAGTATACAACCCATATACACATATATGTACTGTATATATACATACTGTATAGAATAAAAAAACACAAACACCCACACAAACAATATTATTATACAGCAGTATCAGTGTGAAGTGAAGATCCTGTCCAGTCTGTGTAGTGCTCTATACTATATGTTGAATAGTGAGCTCTTTGTGACCCTTTTCCAAAGAGGAAAAAGGGGCGTTTTGTTCCCTTAATGGAAAATCTGATTTACCTTTCCCTGGCCGACGGGATAAACACACACACACACACACACACACTGAGACGCAGTGGAAGACAGAGAGAGAGAGAGAGGGGGGGGAAGTGGAAAGAAAGGGCTGCTCTCCTGCGCTACACAACAGACATCCGACCCGCGCGCGCGCGCAGCTTTCAAGTCAAACATCAAAGCGATTCATTTGTTTGATTCATTCCGCGCTCGATCAACAGGGCGCTCCGGCTCACGCGCCACTCACCCAGAAGATGAAGTTGAAAATGAAGAGCAGGTATTTCACGCATTTCATCGCACCTTCCACTTTCCCCATATTTACGTTGTGAAGGTTTTGAAGCAGGAGAAATGTCACCAACGATCCGCAGTCAGGAGCAGCTGCTGTCAGAGCCGGAACACACACGATTAATAGATCTCTCTCTCTCTCTCACACGGCACACACACTGAGAGAGAGAGAGAGAGAGAGAGAGAGAGAGAGACTAAAATCCGCCCATTTTTGCATAGGGGGAAACTAAGGGGGAAACCAGACAACCAGACAATCAATAGACTGAGTCAAGGACAGATCAAATAATTTCCCTGTTTATATATATATAACATTATGACCACCTGCATATACAGTATGGACTGAGTAATTCCCCTCTTCTTTTGCCACCATAACAGTGATGCACTGTGTCTTCTGACACCTTTCTACCACATCTTTTCTAATCTAGCTTTAGATCACACGTCACAGGCCAGCCTTCACTCCCCATGTGCATCAGTGAGCCTTGGCCACCCATCACCCTGTCCTCAGATCTACAGACCAGGAACATTCCACAAATTCACAATGTGGCCCTTCTCACTGTAGCTACATTTTCAATATCTCGTTACTGTGGTGACTGGAAGTGGGTGGGATCTATTAGCCTGCAAGTGATCTTTTATTTTTTTCCCTGAAGTCGATGTGTTGGAAGCAGAACAGATGGGCAAGTGAGTGACTTTCACAATTTTCACAAAATTGTGGAGATAAAAGACTGGGTCAGAGCAACTCCAAAACCCCAAGTATTGTGGGATGTTCCTGGTCTTTTTTCCAGGCGATCCAACTGGTGATGTGATCATGGGTGGCCATGGCTGACTGATTTACATGGGGAGTGAAGGCTGGTTTGTGTAGTCCAATCCAGTAGAAGCACTATAACAAATGGGTTGATGAAAAGGTTAATGCTGGTTGTCATTTAATGGTGTGAGAATAACACACAGTGCATCACTGTTATGTTGGCCAAAAGGGAGACCTACTCAATATGTAGACCCCCACCCCCCAATTTTTTTGTGTTTCTTTTCATATTGAACATACAGTACTAAACACAATTACAAAATCTAACTTTAAAAACATTCTCTACACTTTTGCCAACCTTTCTCATAAAATTTCCTATTTTCATATCTGCAAAAATCATATAAACAATCATATAACTTAAGTATGAAAAAATGTGGTAGATACTGTATTTTGCTAAAAAGTGTTAGTTTCTTGAATACAGTATACTGCATGAAGACTTTTGGGACACCCTGTGGTATAGTTTCATATGGGGCCAGTGGTAGCTCAGTGGTTAAGGCATTGGACTACGGTTCGGAAGATCCCAGGTTCAAAACCCCACAACCATCAAGGTGCCACTGTTGGGCCCTTGAGCAAGGCCCTTAACCGTCAACTGCTCAGATGTGTAATGAGATAAAAAAAGAAAAAATGTAAGTCGCTCTGGATAAGAGTGTCTGCCAAATGCCTAAATGTATGCATACATACAGACATCTAACCTGTTTTCTGTTCTGACTCCTAGATGTTGGAATGATGTTCCTCTAGATCTCGGAGGTATTTAGTCCTTATATAAGTCATTCAGGATAAGTGTACCTACTGTACCAAATGCTAAATGTAAATGTATGATAGTGCAGATATTAGTGTGTGTCTGTGTCACGTCAGTCTCAGACTCTTGAAGGTACTGAATTTATATAAAAGTTGTTGCGATTTTTATGACCATAATTATATGATACCCATGAATTGTGGTCAGAAACTCTAGAAAACTATGCCAGGAGTGGTGTTGTCACAGGCTAAAGTGCAGTTCAGGAATGCTGTATAGCTGCACAGATGAGGAACAAAAGAACACAATATAAAAAACATTTTGATTACTATATTCAGTTCAATTCAATTTTATTTGTATAGCGCTTTTAACAATTGTCATTGTCGCAAAGCAGCTTTACACAATCAAAAGAATTATTTAAATGACCACCATATATTATTTATATGGCTTCAATAGGAGCAATCCCCCCCCCCCCCCCATTAGAAGTACAGTAGCTCTTCCCTACTAAACTCAAGTTAGTCTGCTTTCTATCAAGTTTAGTATTTTGGTTTACAGTTTGTTCCATCTCTTTTTAGTGTCTTTCATTTTTCTCAAGTATCTGATATCGTTAGCAGTTTTATGAGATTACTAAATTAATTTTATAAACTGACAATTGTGGTTAATTGTTGTCATATTAAACTAATCATTTCTATCCTGGTTACTACTGTATACTACACCTAAAGCTGCTCTGAGATTAGTGATGAACTAATGATTGTGTCCTGAAATGCCCAAAAAAGCATTTTCCCACATAGTCAACTACATTCTGGATCTACATTATCTAGATGTCACTTTTAAATAATATTGTATTTGGAACTGGAGATACTTCATTGTAGCAATTCTGTTTAATCTCACGCCTGCTACCACATTGTACAGTAACAATGCCACAAGCCTCATACAGTATATTCAAGATAAAAAATACATCATAATACAGTTATAATGTATTATATTATGACAAATTATCAGTGGTGTATCGTGTCTGAAAGTTTTCTAAAAATCAGACGTTTTTAGTTGTATTTTTAAAAAAATAATGCAGGCAGAATTGTTATAATTAATTATAATTAATAAAATGTAAGTACACTTATTTGGATTTTATAAGCTGTAGCTAGAGCTAGCCTTAGATTTATCTCTCTATATCTTAGAATTAAATTTGATGAATATTAAAAAAAAATAAATAAAGTTTTTAGAAGTTTTATGAAATATTTATAATGTGATGGAAAAGTATCAGGATCTATCTATCTATCTATCTATCTATCTATCTATCTATCTATCTATCTATCTATCTATCTATCTATCTATCTATCTATCTATCTACTGTACATATATAAGGTTTTACTGGTTAAAATAAAATATTTACTGTTTTAAAAATGTTTCAATGTTTTGTATCATTATTTATGTATAAAATAATTTAAATTTGAAACCTAAATGGTCTGAAATGGTTTAGTATTTTTTTTTTTATTAATGTAGAAATTTAATTAGTAAATATATTATTAGGTCTCATTATATACTCTAATTACAAGTTCTTTTTGTTTTGTGAAAAACGGTATTTTGTTGTCCATTCGTTGTTGAACGTTCAACACGTTTCCTTCACTGTAGGTCTTAAAACAGAGAGAATTTTAGCCATGTTTTTATTTAGATGTTTTTTTAAATAATCATATACTGTATAGAGCTCCAGATTGTGCAGTATAAGTGACATAGCACATCCTAAGCAATGTGAGGAACTGAATTTTATTTAATTTTAACCAACGATACAAAAATTACAAAAATTAATTAAAATTAAAATATGTATTAAAAATAAGAAATACTCATGATCATGTTTTTTTTTTTGGTTGCTTTCGATTGTTTCAATGAGTAAAATAATAATAATAATAATAATAATATGCTCATTTTGAGAGTTCTACATTTTTGCAATGTAATTACCAGATTCTGGTGCTGGTAAAATGTACATAATGTTATAAAGGTATAACTTTTTTGGCTCATTGGTGTATGAAACAGAAACTAAAATGCACAGTTTGATGTCAGCCTTCAATAGAAGCATAAAAAACAAACAAACCAAACAAACAAGCAAAGACCCCCCCCACCCCCAAATAGCTCAAAACCAATAAAATGTAAAATTTAGTTTCAGAACTTTTAGAAATCTGATGCCATGATTTTGTTTCCTAATCAGATATTCCTGATAGACACAGTGGTGGAGTTTCCCTTTAAGTTCATAAGTACCCTGGGGAAGAATAATCAGCTGCTTACGATGCCTATAATGCAACAGCTAATGGAAACCACAGCAATAAAACTTCAGTATCGGGCATTTGGTGTGGTCGAGTAGGCTGCAGTTTAGATAAAGTATGAGATCCAGTTACGACAGAAATGTCACTAATGGTGTTCAGATGTCTCACTGCATTCATCTACACCGAGCTCAGCATGTTCTTATTTCAACAACTGCTAAACATCATTGTCTGTCTCTAGATGCAAAATGTTAAATGCCATAGCAGCATGTAGTCTAAATATTTTTATTATAACCATGGGAAATGGACTTAGTGTAGTGTGTAGATAAAGCTGTCACAAAATTCTGTCTCTAGCAGTGCAGTGAGCCAGAGACATTCAGATATGTGTCTATGTAAAAGTATAAATAAAGCAAAAATAGTAATATTTACAGAGGCTTTAAAAAAAAAATCACCTGGTCTCAAAGATCAGAGACAATCAGATAAGACTTGCTTCTTTATGTTCGCACTGGAAGCTCATTGATTCGAGGTATTATTATTATTATTATTATTATTATTATGCCCCCTTCCTGATAGAGAAGAAAAACTCCAAATCTACATGGCCCTGTGTGAAAAAGTGATTGCCCCCCTTGTTAAAAAATAACTTAACTGTGGTTTATCACACCTGAGTTCAATTTCTGTAGTCACCCCCAGGCCTGATTACTGCCACACCTGTTTCAATCAAGAAATCACTTAAATAGGAGCTACCTGACACAGAGAAGTAGACCAAAAGCACCTCAAAAGCTAGACATCATGCCAAGATCCAAAGAAATTCAGGAACAAATGAGAACAAAAGTAATTGAGATCTATCAGTCTGGTAAAGGTTATAAAGCCATTTCTAAAGCTTTGGGACTCCAGCGAGCCACAGTGAGAGCCATTATCCACAAATGGCAAAAACATGGAACAGTGGTGAACCTTCCCAGGAGTGGCCGGCCGACCAAAATTTCCAAGGATTACCTTGCAGATTTCCAAGGCGCAAACCACTTTTAAGCAAAAAGAACATTAAGGCTCGTCTCAATTTTGCTAAAAACATCTCAATGATTGCCAAGACTTTTGGGGAAATACCTTGTGGACTGACGAGACAAAAGTTGAACTTTTTGGAAGGTGCGTGTCCCGTTACATCTGGCGTAAAAGTAACACAGCATTTCAGAAAAAGAACATCATACCAACAGTAAAATATGGTGGTGGTAGTGTGATGGTCTGGGGTTGTTTTGCTGCTTCAGGACCTGGAAGGCTTGCTGTGATAGATGGAACCATGAATTCTACTGTCTACCAAAAAATCCTGAAGGAGAATGTCCGGCCATCTGTTCGTCAACTCAAGCTGAAGCGATCTTGGGTGCTGCAGCAGGACAATGACCCAAAACACACCAGCAAATCCACCTCTGAATGGCTGAAGAAAAACAAAATGAAGACTTTGGAGTGGCCTAGTCAAAGTCCTGACCTGAATCCTATTGAGATGTTGTGGCATGACCTTAAAAAGGCAGTTCATGCTAGAAAACCCTTAAATAAAGCTGAATTACAACAATTCTGCAAAGATGAGCGGGCCAAAATTCCTCCAGAGCGCTGTAAAAGACTCGTTGCAAGTTATCGCAAACGCTTGATTGCAGTTATTGCTGCTAAGGGTGGCCCAACCAGTTATTAGGTTCAGGGGGCAATTACTTTTTCACACAGGGCCATGTAGGTTTGGATTTTTTTTCTCCCTAAATAATAAAACCCCTCATTTAAAAACTGCATTTTGTGTTTACGTGTGTTATCTTTGGCTAATAGTTAAATGTGTTTGATGATCAGAAACATTTTGTGTGACAAACATGCAAAAGAATAAGAAATCAGGAGGGGGGCAAATAGTTTTTCACACCACTGTATGTTGCAATATTAAACTACTGTAAATTGCTAAATCTTGCTTAGTAAGTCTGTTAGATCAGTGACAGAGGCTTAACCCATACACTTGCATTAATAAAAGATATATTCTGGAAATATACAATTCAATATATCTGGTCATGAAGATGCAAAGGTTTACGTGAGACACAAACAGGATATCAAAGGCAAAAAGGTCATAGTCAAGGTCATGCAGAGACAAAAGCAAAAAAGTATAATACAATAGTCAAGCAGACCAGGAGGAAGTAACTTAACAAAGTGAAAAAACTGTGTCTTTTAAACAGCCTGGTGCTAATGATGAGCAGGTGTGATTACTGATTAGTAATAAAGAGACTGAGAGTGAGGAAACTGAGGGTGTGTTCTATACCATAGTTTACTTTGAAGGGTGTTCCCCTCTCTCTGCTCCCTGGGTAGGGAATATCAGTTAAGGGGACTTCCCCCAACAAAGTTCCACTATTCAAAACACCCAGCGCAGATGTCACGTCATCTGTGCGTTACCCTGGTAACATACTGTAAGCACCTCGGATACCTGTTGCTGCTACTGTGGAAATTTCACACTACAGAAAATAAATATTGAATAGTTATAGAAAGAAAAACGGATACCATTATAAAACATATGATATGTAAATAAATGCATGATATGTAAATAAATTTTATTGGTTGTCTCCTGTCGAGGGGTCACAACAGCAGAACATCAATCCACACAACAACTTGGCACAGGTTTTACGCTGTCATGTTGCAGCACGCTATTGTAGGCTCTATCCCATTAACTCACTGCGTCTAACCCAGCGACCTCACTGTAAAAGGTCTGGCTACGCCCCTGCTACAGCTCCGGACAGAATGTGGCTAATGAGTAATAGAAGTTTATCTCTCTGTTCTGTCTTGAACCACATCCATTTCCTCAGTGATGTTCCTCAGATTTGCTGATGTACACAGACGAACTTAAAATGTATCAAATCCATAAGACGGCAACCTTGGACAACCAGAATCACTTTTTTTTCCCTCCATGTAAATCTGTGATTATGGAATAACAGTTTGGAAGAGTCAGCACAATGGTGTAGTGGTCAGCATCTCCAGGGTTGTGGATGTAATTTTATTGCATTTCAATTGACTTTATCCAAGTGGAAAAACGTGTAGAAAACTACGTAGGAGCATGAGCGAAGGATGACCCGTACACACAAAAAGTAAGAAATAAGGAACTTTAATGAAGGAAAAGTGCAGAAAATATATTGGCAAGGGTCGAGAAAAGGGTCTGACGCTTAGGAAAAGTTCCGGTTTTTCTTGGACACAGAGCACAGATGGCCAGACTTCTATTTTTTAAAGCTAGGAAACAAATGCAATCAATAATTAATAATCAAATCCGTTAATAAGACCATTTTCCACCTTTTCCAGTTGGTGAATATGAGCAGCCAATGCACCAGATCTCAGGAGAATCCTCGGACGAGATGAACGCATGAGTGCTTTAAGGTATAATAAAGTAGCCAGCCTATAAAATGATTTAATCAATTCAAAGTCAAAATTAAAGAATGGCAAGAATTTATCCTGCTGTATATTAAACTAAGGAAAATACAACAGCGCTCAAACAAAAAGTAAGTCTAAGAAAATTTCTAAATTAACCCTTACTACTACAACTAACACTATTACTCTATATTCCACTATATCACCTATGTTTATTAATAATGGTTGTGTTTATAAATTCTAATCTTATACCAATCACTACAGTATATTTATACATATATTGTCAAATGTCAGTGTTTAAATTTAAATCATGTAGGTTAATGAACAAATTATGATTTAAGAATGGTCAGTCTTTTAAATCTGAAAAAAAAGATAACAATAACAATAACAACAACAACAACAACAACAACAACAACAATAATAATAATAATAATAATAATAATAAAAAACCCGTGTGAGGTAGTGAGGGGAACTTTGAGGACTTTGTGGTGGGAACTTCGTGGAGTGTCTGTCTGCTTTTTGAAGGTTTGTCTTCAATAAACTTGATTAGCTTTTTATTTACTCACAGTTGTTTGGTTTTTGTTTGAAATTTAGTAGAATCCTCAAAATTTCCCACGACAGGTTCCGGGTTCGATTCCCGGCCAGGTTCGATTCCCATCTCTGTGTGCATGGAGTTTGCATGTTCTCCCTGTACTTGGTGGGCTTCCTCCGGGTACTCCGGTTTCCTCCCACAGTCCAACGACTAAGTTGATTAAGCTAATTGGCGTTCCCAAATTGCTCATAGTGTGTAAATGAGTGTGTGTATGTGTACCTGCCCTGCGATGGATTGGCACCCCATCCAGCGTGTACCCCGCCTTGTGCCCTAAGTCCCTGGAATAGGCTCCAGGTCCCTGTGACCCTGAATACAGGATGAAGTGGTATAGACGATGAGACGATGAGTAATGTAGAAGTCAGATTATCAAGGTTAATCATGAGGTTTAAAGCAAATTTAAGCAGATAATTATGGGTGAGTGAAACTTTTTTACTTTTTGTATTATATATTTCCGAATATGATTAACATTTCTGAACTGCTCTTTAGCATATACCTTAAAAGTGTAACGAAATTGCAGTGAAATGTGTTATCCTTACTGATGCAGATATAAAAAAAAAAAAAAAAAAAAAGCTATTTTTTTAAACTAGTACACAAGAGGAAAAAAAGAAAAAGAAAGGTCAAGCACTGGACGAGAAGTTCTGGCTCAATCTCTGATCCAGTTCATCCCAAAGGTGCTCGATGGGGTTGAGGTCAGGGGGCTCAATGTCAAGGGCCCAGTCAAGTTCTTCCACCTCATCCAATCATGTCTTTATAGTTCTTGTTTTGTGCACTGGGGTAGAGTCATGTTGGAATAGAAAAGCAATAGAATAGAAATAGAATAGAAAATAGTTGTCTCTGTCTCAGTGAATTTACTGTATACATTTATAATTTTCTGTTGTTTAATCATATCTCTAATGCACAATTTCATCATTAGTTTATCATTATAGGGTAAGCTGTAAATGACATTGTCCTGAATATATCAGATGAGAGGCGGGGTTGTGTCTACAGTATGTGTTTGTTTAAATAGGAGTGCACTGGCCTTCTTCATAGGGTGCATTCTGAAAACTCAAAGCTAAATAAGGACACATAGTCCTAGACACACTCACACTCCACGCAATTTCAAGACAATTACAGTCAGACTGACTTGTTAGATGTCTTTTTTTGTCCCGGATTTGGATGGGATGTATTTGTATCTCTAAAAATGTATAAATTCACTACCCCAATGGGCCCTTTAAAACTCATCCAGTTCATAGAGAACGTTCATCCATAAGAAAAATGGCTATGAGACAACAAACTGCTTATATACAGTACAGTACGAGCATATAATTGTATACTGCTTATATGCAATTATAATTGTAATAACAGTCAAGTTTGTTTTAAAACTTCGAGTAGAAGTAAGTGTTATTAGAGAATGAGAGGTTATGATGCAGTCCTACGCATTGGAGTTGTTCCGTCCAGCCACTTAGACAGAGTAGAATAAAAGGGCATTGCTTGGGCAAGAAATGCAGGACTGTAATGTGGATGTGGACTCTAATGTTTGCGCGTGGGTTCGTGTGTCTGCGTGTGGGAGACAGTGAGAGCCGTCTGCGGTGAGACACTTTTTTATAAATGTTGTTTGCAGTAATCTGCATGAAAGGCATGAAACATGACCCAGCCTTCGGGAATCTTTGGGGCCTCGTCCTTCCAGTGCTACAGTGTTCACTGGAAACACACGTACATATAAACACAATGGCAATTACTGTAGTAGTTTATAATCATGTGATAAGGAGATATGTATAAAATATAAAACTTAAACAATTTTTATGAAGTATAAATAAAATCCTAGATTGGTAGTCTGTTTCATAATACCATATATGGAGTGGAATTGGATTAATGGCATTCAGGCATGCTCTCTCTCTCTCTCTCTCTCTCTCTCTCTCTCTGTATTCGATTTGAACTGTGTGTAATGCTGTTTGGTACGCTGCTCAGACCCAGGGTGAGATTGTGTGAGAGCTTGACATTTAAGTAGTCAATTAATGATGAAACTTTCACATGCATGAAGGTGGCTTTGTAATCTATTTTCGTTTTTCTTGGTAATTTTTTGCTAAATCCTAAAATAATTCTTTCACTAATGCATACTGTGTCATGGACATAATGGATACAAGTGCAGGATTTGTGGTTTCTTCAAAACCAACTGAAAGGGCTGAGCCTGATGAAGAAATCTGATGCAGGCTAATGGTTATGTGATCAAGATAAGAATAAATCTTCAAAAGGAAATTATTATAAGGTCAAAATGCTAAATAAGTGCTACAGTACACACAATATATGGACAAATATATTTGGACAAACCGGCAATGGCATTGTATTCAAATACATACAATATACAGTACTTCAATATGGAGTTGGTCCCTCTTATGCAGCTACGTACTGTATAACAGCTTCCACTCATTTTGGAAGGCCATCCACAAGATTTTGAAGTTTTTCTGTGGCAATTCATGCCCATTCATTCAGTCATTTATGAGGTCAGGCACTGATGTTGGACAAGAAGGCCTTGCTCATAATCGCGGTTCCAGTTCATCCCAAAGGTGCTGAGGGTTAAGGTCAAGGCTCTGTGTTGGGGCCGATCAAGTTCTTCCACACCAAACTCATCAAACCATGTCTTTATACAGTAGCTCTTGCTTTGTGCACTGGGGTACAGTCATGTTGGGATAGAAAAGGAGTAGAATAGAAATAGAATGGAAAATAGTTGCCACAAAGTTGGAAGCATAGCAAAGCTTACTGTACTGTACATTTACATAAATTTTTGTAGTGGCTGGAGCTGTTAGATTTTGACCCTTATGTTACAAGATACCTGTAAGGTTTTGTAATACTATGTGAACTTTCCCATGACCCTATGCCCATAAAACAACCTCACAATGTGCTTCCTGATTCCTTATATGGTAATACGTTCTATAGCCCATGTTCTGACAAATATATAGTAGAAATAGCTTGTGTCTGCTGGAACCCTTCTGTCTACCTGGAAATCTCCAGGTCGGTCTATGACTTACATGCTAGTGATTGTTGTTTTGTTATTTAAAGGTTTAAATTTACTCTCTTTGCTGAAAATAAACAGAGAACGTCAGATACATCATGCGTGAGTCTATGTTTGTCTCTCTCCCAGTTCAGGTACACATATCAAGGTGTGGCGGCCGCATCAAGCAATAATTCTTCTTCTTTTATTTCATCTTAAATCTTAACAATTTGGGCGCTCTACTTGAAACCTATCAATACCCCTCCCATCAGCTCTACAGTTCTCTGGATGGGCATGGCTCAGCAGAAGCTCATTTACATAGACACTAAAGTGGTGTGTTTGGACGTGGAGTGAAACAGTATAAGGGAGTATAAGGAGTGGGGAAAAAATGCATTACATTGCGTTCCAAATTATTACGCAAATGATATCTTTCTCTGATTTTCATAATTAGTCAATGCAAATGACAGTCAGTATAATTTTCTACTCATCAACTATTAGGGTATAATTAGAATTTTATTGAACAAACCTTCTAATGATAACAATATTTATTTTAAAAATAAAAAACTGAAAACACACTGTTCCAAATTATTATGCACAACAGAGTTAAAACATTTTATAGGTTGTAAAGAACTGAAAATGGGCTTTTGTTGAATTTGCAGCATTATGAGGTCATATTTACTGAAATCAAAAACCATTTCAATCAAAAACATCCTAACAGGGCTACATGTTACATCTTAACATAGGACCCCTTCTTTGATATCACCTTCACAATTCTTGCATCCATTGAACTTGTGAGTTTTTGGACAGTTTCTGCTTTAATTTCTTTACGGGATGTCAGAATAGCCTCCCAGAGCTGCTGTTTTGAACCAAACTGCCTCCCACCCTCATAGAACTTTTGAGGATTCTCCAAAGGTTCTCAATGGGGTTGAGGTCAGGGGAGGATGGTGGCCACACCATGAGTTTCTCATCTTTTATGTCCATAGCAGCCAATGACACAGAGGTATTCTTTGCAGCATGACATGGTGCATTGTCGTGCATGAAGATGATTTTGCTACGGAAGGCACGGTTTTCACAACTTCAGGGACCCTAAGGGACCTACCAGCTCTCTCCCCATGATTCTGGCCCAAAACATGACTCCGGCACCTCCTTCTTGACGTCGCAGCCTTGTTGGGACATGGTGGCCATCCATCAACCATCCACTACTCCATCCATCTGGACCATCCAGGGTCGCACGACACTCATCAGTAAACAAGACTGTTTAAAAACTTGTCTTCATGTATGCCTGGACCCACTGCAACCGTTTCTGCTTTTTCAGATTATTAAATGTAAGACTTAGGTGTGGAGTTTGGAGCTAAAAGTCAAATGTATTTTTGTTCCAGTTATGTCTGTGAACCAAAGAGCAGATGACATCTGTTACTCTAATGTGTGTGTGTGTGTGTGTGTGTGTGTGTGTGAGTGTTTTCCCCATGAGACAGACATGTGTGGTATTTTTAGCCAGACTGTCGACAGCCTGTTCAGTGTCTTCAGCCATTTTTTATTAACACAACACAACTGAGGAAATCCTCTTAATCCTCGTGAAGAGGAGCTCTCAGCGAGCTCTTCTCCATCCTCATATCTGTCACAGTATCAAGGCTAACACACTTCTACATTTTTAATGTAGGGAAATAGACACTACACTTCATGTCCCATTTAGCCTTAGTACTGTACCAGAAGAACACCTGGGCTAGAATTGACTCTTAAACATTAGAAGACGGAATTCGCTCTAATTCGATTAATATTCTTGACTGGAGTTATTTTATAGTTGAGTGTTATTACACCCTCAGTGTCTGAGTGTCTGAGTGTTTGAGGGGGCGAATATGTTTACATGGACGTTCACAGAATTTGGCAGACGCTCTTTTCCAGAGTGACTTACTGTATAGAAGCGTTTTCAAAAAACATGTCCTTGTACGAGGAAGTAGAAGTAAGCTATGGTTTGAAGACATCATGTACAAAAACCACAAATTGGAGTGTCTGCGTAGGTCTTGTTCAAGTGCATAGTGGGAGATTTTTCAGCTTTGGTTTGAAGACAATAAGAAATTAGACAATTTATAAAGGCAACAGTGAATGCTGCAGTACTTAAAAGCTTGCTCTGTGGTGTTTTATTCCACTTATACCAATTTGTTGATGCTTAAATGTATGTTTTATTTATTAAAGAGCAATTTATACTTTTAATTCGTAACATTCAATGTTTTAGAATTCTATGGAATGTGTTAGTAGCTGTTATCACGTTCATTATACTGTACTGTAGCTGCTATAAACAGCATTCCATCATCAGTCTCCCTATAAGTTATTAAAATCAACAAAAAAGAAAAATGCAGACATGTACAGCAAACGCTTTACAAAGAGCAAAAACATCTTAAAGCTCTGACACTCCTTCCATAATAATCCTCTGTTTATTCAAATATCAACAACAATACAGTATAGTTTTTTTTTGTGCATAATTATACAATAAACCTCTGATTTAATTGACGCATGCTACTATTTTCAGAGCTGGTGTCGGAAATGAATCAACACCTTCTGAAAAAGAATTTAAGGATCCAGCATTCAATAGGGCTTTGGAAAAAAAAAAAACCCAGAACAATAACTATTTCAGGTATATAATAATGAATGTAACCTGGTTGCAGAATACAGTTTAAGTTTGTGATCTGCTGTAACCCATAGTGTTGCGTCCACTGTATTATTTGAACATACAGTATAATAAGTAAAACAAGCTACTGTATTTGATCGCTTCTGTAGATCAGCTCAAAACTCAGACAAAATCAACCTGTAAACAGTTACAGTGAAACATAAGCAGTTAAACTGGATGATTCAATACAAATGTTTATTACAGTAATTAATTACTTTAGTACTACAGTTTACTACAGAAATTAATTAATATAATAAATACTACAGTTTACTACAGAAATGAATTAATTACTAAATATTACAGTTTATTACAGCATTTAATCAATGACTAGTAAATACTACAGTTTACTACAGAAGTAATCAATTACTATAGTAAGTACTACAGAATTTAATTAATGAATATAGTAAATACTACAGTTTATTACAGCATTTAATCAATTAATATATTAAATAGTACAGTTTACTACAGAATTTCATTAATTACTATAGTAAATACTACAGTTTACTACAGAATTTAATCAATTAATATATTAAATAGTACAGTTTCTACAGAATTTAATCAATTACTATAATAAATACTACAGTTTACTACAGAATTTCATTAATTACTATAGTAAATACTACAGTTTATTACAGCATGTAATCAATTACTATAGTAAATACTACAGTTTACTACAGAATTTAATCAATTAATATATTAAATAGTACAGTTTCTACAGAATTTAATCAATTACTATAATAAATACTACAGTTTACTACAGAATTTCATTAATTACTATAGTAAATACTACAGTTTACTACAGCATGTAATCAATTACTATATTAAATACTACAGAATTTAATTAATGAATATAGTAAATACTACAGTTTATTACAGCATGTTGCCAATTCCTATAGGAAATACTATATATATATATATATATATATATATATATATATATACACACACAGGAATCTGAGACAGGATCACTGAAGTCGTAGAGTTGACGTTTGGAAAAAAGACCACTCTTAATATTTTATTTGAAAATGAACTAAATGTGCATGATTGGCTGATAATTATGGGTACAAGTAGTCCTAATAAAGTGGCGCGCATGTGTGTAAAAACGTTATATAACCTACATTTATCGCTGCTCAGAACGGAAGTGTCTACATATACTTGTATGTGTGAGTTGATGTTGTGTTAATAGCGGAAGGTGAACAGTTGATTTCACACCGAGCTCTGCAAGGTCAATTAGATGTCATCTTATTTCTGCCCAACCTCACAGTGCACTTATTGAGGAAGGAAATGGCTCTGACATTAACCACAGCCGCTCTTCCAGCTAATGACTGTCTTCTTTTTAACGCCTCTCATGAGAGTACTCTTTCTGGCCAGATGCATTCTGGGTCTGACAACGCCTAGCAACGTTTAAACCATAACCTAGCAACGCGTAAGGAGAGGAGCAAGGGAGTGTGTATGTCTTGGGAGGGAGGGGGGGGGGGGGGGGGTGATTGTAGAAGAAAAGCATTTAGAGTACATTTAGTCTGCTGTGACACAATTTAATGGGATTAAATGTAAACTGGATTTCCTATACAATTTTCAAAGCACTATAATGAGTTAAAATTCATTTAAGAAATGATTGCATGATTACTTCTGTATGTGAGTGTGTGCAGCTCCAGTCATCAGCTTAAATCATAAATATGGTTAGGATTACAGTGGGATAGAAAGTATTAGCTGGACAAGTAAAGAAAAATGATAAAAGCCAGCAAATACTAAGAGCAACTTGGTTCTCCAGCATGATGGAGCGCCGATAAGGCAAAAATGAGAACTACTGTAAGTGCCTCAGGGAACAAAACATCAAAATCTTAGTTCCATGGCCAGGAAACTCAAGAACTTGTGGTCAATCCTCAAGAGTTGAGTGCAGAAACAAAAACACACAAATTCTGATAAACTCCAAGCATTGATAATGCAAGAATGGACTGCCATCAGTCAGGATGTGGTCCAGAAGTTGATTGACAGCATGCGAGGACGAATTGCAGAGGTCTTAAAAACGAAGGTTCAATACTGCAAGTATAGTCTTTTTACATAAACTTAATGTTATTGTCAATAAAAGCTTTTGACACTTATGAAATGCTTGTAATTATACTTTACTACACCATAGTAACATCTAACAAAAAGATTTCAAATTACTGAAGCAGCGGACTTTGTGAAAATTAATTTTTTTTGCCTTAAAACTTTTGGCCACAGCTATATGTTTCTGAAAATTCCACAGAACTTGGAAATGTAAAATTTTAAGTTTCTTAGTAACATAAAAACTCTAACTTATGTTAGATTAATGTGGAAAAATTGTGTGATAATAATAGAAACTAATACGTTTTGTAGCTGCAACATAACCATAAATGAATACAAAGTACACAAAGCCTTTAAAGGAAAGTAAGATTACATCAATAACATCAAACATTTGATTACATCAAAGTAAAAAATCAATTTCTGGGAAATTGCTTGGCTGTAATACCCCTATCTCACCTATGTGGTTTCTGTGGCCGTAAGTACGGTTCATTATGATTCACCGCGAGTTTTTGGCGCTGTGAGTACGTTTCCATCTTTCCGCGCGAAAAGTTAAACATTTTTATTTTTTTTGCCGGTCCTCGTGGAAGCTTTCGGTCCGTACGGAACTTCGCGGAACGTCAGCGGAACGTCGGCGGGCAATTGCGGCGACTCATGGTGCCTAACTCCAAATCTCACCGTGAGTCAAACCGCATAGGTGAGATAGGGTATAAGAAGGAACAAAATGCTATATAAAGTAACAAAAAAACACATAGGAACCACAGCCACAGTTGTTATTTTTTGAATAACAGTTGTTTTAAAATTGGATCCTAAAAATGATGATTGGTCAAATGCAAACTTCATGCAGTGGCCAAATTTCTAAAGAACCTGTGCACAACCTTAGAATGTGTGGCACAACCAAAGCGAAATATTTCAATACATTAGTAGAAATAAGGCCTTACACAACAATGACACAAAAAAAAACATATAAATCAATGAAAACCAACACAGGTTTAGTGGTAGGCTACACATTTTGTTGGACAGTTGATATCATGTCAGTATTTTTTCCCCATAATTATTAAGGTTTCTTTAGTACACTGCCAACAAAGATCAGAAACTCCCCCAGGAATTGTCATGTTCTTCTTCAGGAGAACAACTGGTTGATGATAAACTAAAATAGTGATGGCATCATCTTTTCCTGTTCTTCAACTCCATTTAAGTTTGTTTTGATTCCCTTGATATTGTTCAAAGCTTGTTCTTTTGCATCCAATAAGTCTCAACTTACTTTTCCATTACCATGGACGTAGCAGACAAAGTTGCCAAACTGAGGGAAGAACTTGAAAACCAAAGAAGTTATACCAGCATGCTGCTTTAGGAGCACAGCAGTTTCAAACATCCTCATCCCAACAAGACACTGCTCTGCATCTCCGTTTCCAGCCCTGTCACTTCAGATCATCACTTAACTCGTCGAGAGACATACTCTTGCGATTCCTCAGACTGTAAAGAATTGATGCTGCAGTATTGTATATATTCATGGGACGAAAATGTGCTAGTAAGCAAGTTTCTTAGTTTCTTCATACTCCTCACTGGCAAAACTCTAGTTTGGAGTAAAGAGGTTTAGAATTGAGGCAAAGAACCCTTAGCATCCTATGAAAGTTTCCTGGAATTATTCTGATTATTATCACTCTTCAATCACTCCCTTGAAGGAAAAGAGAGCCTACTTTCTCTGAGATTGGAAAATCAGAAGAGCAGAGTAGAGGCTGCGTCAAGTCTCCCACCATGGCAACTGGCAGTCAGGGAAACAAGGCAACACATCATCATAGATTGAATGCAGATCTTCTAACCGAGTTGGCACACAAAGATGACCAGGTGTCCTTGGATGAACTAATTGATATATTTATTGTTCTCTACACCCTGTTCAAGAGAAAACCAGGGTACACCCACTTCGCCTCCATGAAGGAAGTGTTCCCTTCCAATCTAACGCAACTAGGGTGAGTGAACTTGACCAGCACCAGTGACATCACCAGGAAGATCTTTGTGTTTCTCTCAGCTCTTAGTGCATCATTTACAACTACCCAGTTAGGCCATAGTCCCACTCGCAGAATCCTGATCTGCAATTAACCCTCCACTTATTCTGTCAGATGGAATAAATAAGTTGACCGTCATAACTTTAATCTATCTTCATGTTGAAATTATACGTCTGTTAAAGTATAATACTAATTACCCCGGCACTACGGCCAACTTCACAGCAAGTTCTCCAGAAAAAAAACTTCAGCTACCACTGCAACATTCATTACCTTTACAGGCTCTAAACAGGACTGTTTTATTTTACCCTGAGCTTGTAGCGCTCAAGTAGTTCCAAGCTCATCATCCACAAATATCATGGAAGGAGCCAAACACACTGTACTCGGCAGCCTACACTAACCACTGCTACTGAAAGACCTGAATGCCAAGCCAAAGTAAACATTCTAAAGCTAAACTAAGTAATATCATCAGCTTCATAAAGTGTCCAATAAAGTCAAAGACGTCATGTCTTTTACTTACTGTACTAGCCAACACAGCCCCTCTATGCAATAAGATATCACTTAATACAAAAAAACAAAGCTGTGGCAGAATATGTAACTGTGTAAGCCTTACAAATTGGGTACATACTGTACTATCTGGCTTTCAACATATCAGCGTCCTCTGGGTTCCTTTGCGTGAAGGAAAGGGGGCGGACTCGGCCTTCTATTGACTACCGAGGTCTCAAATTAAAATAAAATGTAACTACCCCCTTATATTTGTTCTGACAGTGTTGGAAAAGCTCCAAAAGGCTAAAGTGTTTACTTAGCTGGAGTTAAGGAGTACCAACAACCTAGTACATAATGAGTGGAAAACAGCAGAGAGGCAAGCTGGGCAGTTTGCTATTGCCTGTTTTGGTGACATCTTAATGTATCCCCCAACGCACACTCAAGTTCTGGTCCGCCTCCTGGAGAATCAGCTATTCTTTATTTCAAGGGCAAGAAATTTGAACCACAGCCTCAGAGAGTGGTGCTCCTGGGACACATCATACTGTAGGTCCAGAGGGTATACAAATGATCAATACGAAAGTTACAGCAGTGACAGCAGTCGTTGTACACATTTAAGCCTTAGTCCAGGCAATGAAGCTAATATTAAGCTTACATCATAATATTTATTTCCATCCAGAGTTTGGCAGAGATCTTGTACTGACGTCATGAGAGTTAAACCACTGTGTAAAGTCTTCTCCATCACTTCCCAAAGACATTCAATGGTCATCTTTGAAAAACATTCCAGAGCCATTCTTTCATAATTTGAGGCAAATGAAGATTCTCATTGTTGTTCTGAAATATGAGTCATTAGGGAAGAAAAAATTCCATAGACTCCATGATAACCTGGTCATTCAGTACATTCAGGTCAAAAGCTGACTTAATTCATTGCTATACTTTTTATTGCCATATCAACGTTGCTGAGCCTAGACCTGAGCAACTGAAGAAACCCAGATCCTAACACTGTACAGTGAACACTATGCATGATCGTTTCATGAGCTTCCTTTCTTCCACATTGCTGTGGAATAAGTTCAATCTGAATCCCTCAGACCACATGACCTTTTTCCATTGCTCCAAAGTCCAATCTGTATGCTCTCTTACAAACTGGACTTTTTCTGATGAGTCTCATCAACAAGTGGTTTTCCTATGGACACACAGCTATTTAGTTGAAATCCTGTGAGTTCTCATCACATTGTGTGCGTATGGAAATGATCAGACTTTCACTAATAAACACAGCTCTGATTTCTACTGTCAGCTACAGCAGAACAGGCACGTGCATGGTTTAGGGTGCTTGAACACCCGCCCCTTTCCTCCAGGATGCCTCAAGTGCCCTTTGCTTGTTTTTTTTTTTTTTTTAAATGTGTATGTGTGTATGGAGCCCTGTCTTTGCCCCTCAACAATAAAATGTAACCATTAATCTTAATTTTGCTAAATAAAAGGATCTGGCTTGCATCAGTCACATGCCTGCCATTAACCAGGGCAGAGCGCGCTCGTTATGAGCCGGGTGCGAGCTTTAGTGCACGGGCATTTTCTGCAGGCTGGGCGGTGCGGAGCTGGAGGCGAAGCAGGCAAATTAATTGGAAGGTGCAGCAACAAAACAGTAAATAGGGTGTACAGCGCACACTAGAGTCTATAACAACAAATGAGTTGAAATAAATGAGCGTGCTGTTTGTGCAACAGCGCGACAAACATTACCTGTCCTTTTATGAACTGCAGTAGTGGTGGTCATTAACTGCTAGCTACTGTAACTGGGTAAGGGGGTTACAGGGGGGTCTGTAGCTCTGTGTCCACCGTTTTAGGGAACATGTTTAGTTTTAAAGTAAGTTACAGGACTTTTCCCTTCTTTTCTGGAGGGCTTTTATTTCACTAAAAACAATCTAATATGGATATCCACATAATTATGGATTATTATATTTATGATATAAAAAACACAGTCTCAGAACAACACAGCCCTGCCCTCCAGCACTATCAGCAACAGGAGCAGCAGTAATCCCTCAACAGCAACATTGTACACCATCAGGTAAAACATAGGCCACATTTGCTTTGCATTGTCCCCACCTGATGACAGTCATACAGTATGATGCAATGCCATGTTAGATTCGTCATGAATGTGAGTTGTTGTTATTCAACCTGTTCTAGCTTTTTTTTAACTTTGAGCACCCGCCCCTTTAAACGTCTCTGCACGGCCCTGCAGTAGAATACTCGTCAACACCAATCAACCAGTCACTACGGTGGCCGTGAAGTGCAAAACAAATGAACAAAACTGAAAACAAAATAAATTAAAATACAAAATAACAAAAACAAAACGGGAAAACAAAATAACAAATTCAAAACCAAATTAACAAAACAGAAAACAAAATAACAAAACCCAAAACTAATTAGGTTTTTTGTTTTCGGATTTGTTAATTTGGTTTAGAATTTTTATTTTGTTTTTTGCTTTTTGTTAATTTGTGTTGCATTTCTCGGCCAGTCAGATACAAACCGGAAAAGGTAGGTATAGTTTTTGCGAATGGAATTCTTACCGCGGATTGGACGAGACATCTGGCACTGAAGATATACAGGAAGTAGGAACTTGTTTCTCTATCTTTGTTTCTCGTGTGTTCTGCTTCACTTTAAACTATGACGGCCGTAAAGTACAAAACAAATTAACAACACTGACTTCAGGGCCACCGTAAGAACGCCATATTGAAACCACAATAATGTTTGCACATTCATACACACACAAATCTCCTGCTACTACAGTACTTCCTGTATATCTTGAGTGACAGATGTCTCGTCCAATCAGCGGTAAGAATTACATTCGCAAACTGTACCTACCTTTTCCGGTTTGTATCTGACTGGCCGAGAAGTTCAATACAAATTAGCAAAACGGAAAACAAATTAACAAATCCAAAAACAAAATTACAAAAACAAAACAACAAAAAAAAAATCAACAAAAACAAAAACAAAACAACAAAACCCAAAACAAAAAAACAAAATAGTTTTGGCTTTTGTTATTTTGTTTTCAGTTTTGCACTTCAGGGCCACCGTAAGTCACAAACCAGAAACAGCATCTTTCCATGCGCCGAATCGATTCCTCTTCCCTCGGATAGTAATGCCTGTGCATGTGGCCTTGATGACGTATTTTTGACAGTGTTTTCACGCACAGCATTCGTAGCCGTAATTTCGCAATCCGTCCGTGAAACAGAGGAGTTGTAAAAACGAGATTTGTATCTGTAAGCGGTCAGAGTCGTATATATTTCAGAGTTGTATTGTAACAAACACACAAAATCTCGTATCTGTAAGCTGTCGTGGCCGTAGATTTTGGGATTCAACTCAGACAAAAGACAGAATTACACACAAATCTTTTTTTTTTACGCACGAATATTTTTGACTGTGATTTTATTCCATAGTGCCTGAGGTTAAAAACTTCAATTGAAAAAACTTTCTCCTGCCCATAGCTACAGTAGCTAGCTTACTTGCAGGCAGCAATACCCGATTACAATATTAGAGTATACAGTATCTAATGGGTGGCGATATGTGCCCAGTAATCTTAGATGGAACTTTTGAGTTTTTGATTAGAGTTGAAGGTTGTTGGGGGAATAAAATGTAGCTTGAACACCATCTAAACCATCAAGCTAACTAATCACGATGCTGTGCTAGCATGGCTCATCCACATGCTAGCTAATGTTAACGTCCTGCACTAGCAGTAGCTACTGTATATACAGTTACATTAAGTTGCTCTCCCAAGTTTGCTACTGATCTAACTATCATTAATGAAACTGTTTTAATCAAAATCAGCAACCACGCATACTGTATTGTGGTGACGCTTTATGAAATGTGGAACTCAAATTGAGCATCAACCCCACTGTTGTTTCTGAGTAAAATCATGGATGGAAGATCCATTCTGCCTTAATGAAGCACCACAGGTGACGATACATCAGAAATCCCAGGACACTCTGAACCAGGACATCTCCTGAGAATAAAAGCTAAGGTGAGTGTGTGTGTGTGTGGGAGAGAGAAATAGTGTTTTCCCTTTGCTAATTCTAATTGGCAGGTGAAATCTTTCTCTCCAGAGCCATACTGAGGCATGTTGTCTAATCAGAATAATGTTTTGTGAGGTAAATGCCATGGAAAGCCATAAGGTTCAGTAATCATAAATAGTATGCTTGTTGCTGAGGAACTGCATTGCCCCCTAGTGGACCACTGCATAAATTACAGCTTGCATTATGTTATGCTTTTCATTATGTCAAGTTGCAGCTGAGTCTTCAGTTCCTGAGACACACACACACACACACACAAGGCAAGGGATGCCCTGCCACACACATACAGATACACACACACACACACACACTCGGGAGCCTACAGCCTACAACATGGCTTTCGATAAAATAATATCCAGTGTCGATCCTAGAAGTCAGACTTCTTTTTTTCCCCTTGTAAAAAACAACAACAACAAAATAAAAAAACTCTTTGTTTAACAATTCAGCATGGTCTAAAGACATTTTACAGTAAACAAATAAAATATGCATTGAGCTTTTATGATCATTTCTTTTAGTTCCATAAAAAACTGTCAACAAACAAACATCCAGTATTCATGCATTTCTTTTTTTTTTTTTTTACTTTAGTTATAATATGTAATAACACTGAAATTGTTTTATTAAAAGAATAAAAAATGGATAAGACTTTAGATGTCTTGCTGGTGCAAACATTTTCAACCATTTTGTAATTTAGTTGTTTTCCACAAGATGGCAGTGTGCAATAATTTACATTACATTTAGCAGACACTCTTATCCAGAGTGACTTACATTTTTATCTCATTACACATCTGAGCAGTTGAGGGTTAAGGGCCTTGCTCAAGGGCCCAACAGTGGCAACTTGGTGGTTGTGGGATTTGAACCTGGGATCTTCCGAACCGTAGTCCAATGCCTTAACCACTGAGCTACACCTAGCCCAATAATGCTCACGTTCATCTTATATCTCAATCACTCATCGCTTATTATGCTTTATGCTGATTACAGGGTTTGTGGGGGGCATGTAGCCTATCGCAAGAGACTTGAGGCATGAGGCAGGGTACACCATGGGTGGGGTGCCAATGCATCACAGGGCACACATACACACACACACACACACACACACACACACACACACACACACACACACACACACACTACAGTCAATTTAGAGATGTCAGGGCTCGTTTCCTGCCTTGGGTCTGTGTGCATGGAATTTACATCTACTCCTCGTGCTTGGTGGGTCCAAAGACATTCAGTTGAGCAAGGAAAAACAGTGACAGGGGCAACGAAAAACTCCCTGAGATGGTAATCGAAAGAAACCTTGCGAACCAGACTCAACAGGGAACCCATCCTCATCTGGGTGAAACAGATAGCAGGAAATGATCTGCATTTATACAGTGTGTTAGGTGGCAGGCAGGTCAGCTATAACAGTTGATGTTAATTGATGTTAATATGGAGTCCAGTAGTTATTGGAGACTCAGGTAGACTTATAGGAAATAACTATCGAGCAACTGCAGCCAAGTCAAGTCCTCAGAGAAACAGCTGTCAACATCAGTCGAGGCCAGAACCGTCTTCTAGGTAGAGAGAAACCATCCCCAGACACCAGACGCATCCCAAAGAGACACACGGGGCATCCATGTGACGAGATCTCCAACCAGAAACGGGGCACCAGGATGGATCAGACGGGTCCGGAGGGCAGAGGGAGTCTGGATCACTGGCAGCTCAGGAATGACATGTGTAGCTCGACAGAAAGAGTGAAGAGAGAGAGGGGGAGAGAGAACGGGAGAGGGGAGAGCAGAAGAGGAGAGATGGCAGTTAGGTATGGTCACAGTCACATAATGTATAATGTGAATGTATATTTACTGTAGAGTGCAAGCAGGGACTCCGGCAGGACTAACTATGACAGCATAACTAAAAGGGCGAGCCAGAAGGAAACACAAACATGAGGGCTCCCTGAGATGTAAAGCAAACAATCACCTCACCGTCAACAAACCTGAGTGATCAAATGAGACTGAGGAAGACAGCATCTAAACATACCAGTTCACCATAATACTCTACGTCCATGAGTCCCCCAGATCTGCTCCTTTACCTTATGGCAAATCTATTTATAAAAATGCTTGGCTAAATAAATAGGTTTTGAGCCTAGACTTAAACACTGAGACTGTGTCTGAGTCCCGAACACTATTTGGAAGACTATTCCATAATTTTGGGGCTTTGTAAGAAAAAGCTCCGCCCCCAGCTGTAGTTTTCATAATACGCGGTACTGATAAGCAGCCTGCATCCTTTGACCGAAGTAGGCGTGGCGGATCGTAAGACACTAGCAGTTCGCTCAGATACTGCAGCGCGAGACCATTTAATGCTTTATATGTCAAGAGTAGTATTTTAAAATCAATGCGAAATTTCACAGGGAGCCAATGCAGTGAAGATAGGATAGGGGTGATGTGCTCATATCTTCTGGTTCTAGTGAGGACTCTCACTGCTGCATTCCCATCCCATAATTATATCATTTTATTGTTTCATTTATAAACAGTTTTAGTGCTAGCTTGTTAGCTATGATTTGTAACAGGTATATGATTAAAGTTGACAGTTTCTGGCTTTTCCTCACCGCTATTTCATAATGCGAGGCTCCACTGTGGGGAAAAGGAAATGTTTCCAACACAAGCTGTTCTCATTCTCTTTCTCATGGAGGGAATTACATACACACTTCGTAAGATTTACGGCACACATTCTCCAGGTTTCAGGGTGAACATTATCAGTGAGAAGACGTCTACAAAGATCCAGATGTGTGTGAAATTCAGCACAGCTGGATATCTAATCATCAGGTGTTGCCTTACTGAACACGACTTGTCATCTCTGACCATCTGTGGTCCAAATTGAGGTTTGGACATTAACACACAGACTTCCATCATCAAAACACCAACTGAGGGAAGATCTTTTGGAAGAACTATGTTCATCACTCTAGTATAGTTCCAGAGGCTTGTACTATAGGATCAGGGCCAAAGATGCATTGAAGCTCTTTTGGCAGCTCATAGTGGCTTAACAGCTTATTAACACACTGTATGTTGACTTTTCCTTCAGTTTATCATGTGATTTCTGTTGGAAGTTGGAAAATATGGCAGATCCAAGGTTAACACGTTGCTTAGTTTTTAACACCAGAAAAGAAAATGTTTGTAATGTACTGTACTGAATGTGAAGCATTTGAGTTACACTGGGCCTGCAGAATAACAGTAAAAATTACTTTTATTGCTCTATATAATCCCCTGCTACACTAATGCACTTATCCCATTGTTTCACTAGTCCTTGGATACCATCAAGGTATAAAGTTTTCTCAGTACACTGGAGATGCTGGCCTCCCAGGAACTCCTTTAATGGCCCAAGTATGATGAAAAAATGGCTTGGAGAGAGGCAGGGGCGGACTGGCCATCTGGAGTACCGAGAGTTTTCCCGGTGGGCCGCTGGCCAGTGTGGTCCGGCCCAGTCAGTACACAAATATATAAAAAATGACGGAAACCGTAATATTGCATCTCTTTCCTAATCATATGGATGAGTACATCGATCGCACGGGTCGCCGCCGACAAAGAGCGTGTTGTTGCAGGAGAGAGAGGTTGATTTACGACAGCTGTTTAGTCTGTCTGTTTAGATAGTTGTGTAGTCCAGTGCGGGAGATGCATTGTGGGTAATGAGGTCCGGTGTGTGTGAAGTTGTACGCGAATGCGAGATGTAAGCTGGGATATAGAGTCTGAGTTTTGTTTTCTTTTCAGTAGTTTTTAGTTCGATTTAAGTGCGGGATCCAGCTGAAAGTTTGTACTATAACCTGACAATGCAGCAAATTAAGGAACGGGCATCGAGCAGTTTGTCCGTCTCATCAGTACATGAGTTAACGGGCTGTTACGCTTCCGCGAGCAACATTAAAAACAAAGAGGAGAAGCTAACAGTGTGTTTATGTTGTTTGTGTAGGGATGTTTTGCTCCCTCTATATTAACTAGACACCTTCACTTTTAATTTACGGAGGGAGAGATATTGATCCTTTCTCGATGCAGCGAAGTTGTTTGAGCAAATTATTAATAATTTCAATGAATGAAAAGGAGGAAGAAGAAAAGGTGGAGCTGAAAAGTACACGAAAATAAGAAAAAGCTTTAGAGGTAAATGCAGTGAAATGCTTCAGATGAACAGATTCTGCCTTTGAAAAGAAGAATACACTGGCTCATTAAAGTGGAGATAAATTTTTAAAACCACATACTAGTATAGAAATATAACAAACAAAAATGTAAATAAAAAAAGTATCACTGAACATATATTGGGTCGTATTTGTAAAAAAAAAAAAAAAAGAAAGAAAGAAAAGAAAGAAAGGAAAGAACAATAAGTTCATTATTCAAAGTTATTCAGATCAGTGTAAAGTTAGTGTGATTTTAAAAGTGCTTTAACTCCACCTGGCACAGTTTCATCCTAGTGGAACAATCTGACTACATGTGCAGTGCCATGGAAAAGTATTTGCCCCTTCCTGATTTTTTTCTTTGCATATTTGTTACACTTGTATGGGTGGAATTTCACCTAAACACTTTATGAGGAAAAGACAAATTGGCCTTTTTGTTTGTGAGATATCATGATGGGGTATCATCATGATGCAGTGTAAGATCTACCACTCATCAGTGTAAACTGTAAGTGCAGCAGGTCAGTGATGATGAACCAGTGCCTGCTGATGATGACCAACACGTCTCCCCTGATCTACCAGAGCCAAGTGAAAAGAATCACAATCAAACTGAACAGCTGGAATAAAATCAGTAGCAGCATTACCTCCTGCTAGTAATTATTATGGTAGACAATATTAATTAAAAATAATGTTTCTCAGTCGTATTTCAAATTAATATTGACTACCATAATAATTAAAATAAGTAAGTAGTTTACTAGCGTGAGCTACAGTAATGCTGCTACTGATTTTATTTCAGCTTACCTGTTCAGTTTTATTGCCGTTCTTTGTAAAATATTGTCTTTATAGATTTATATGTAGTTTGTCTTGATGTTCTTTCCTTTGTTTCTTTGTTTTACTAATATGACCCAATATATGTTCAGTGATACTTCAAATAATATGTTTAAATAGCATTAATTTCCGTATTGTGTATATTTTTATACTAGTAACTGGTGTTAAAATATATCTCTACATTAACGAGCCAGTGTATTATGATGTGGGCTGCTGTGGGCCAGAAAGTCCAGGGCCACTTTTTGGTCCCAGTCCGCCCCTGGAGAGAGGTACAGTAAGGACTGTACGGGGGATGATGCAGTGACTCCCAGTCGAGTTCTTGTAATGTGCAAGTTAAGGATTGTGTGTACAGTTCCAACAGACAGATGTGTCTGTGTTATCCATCGATTTTCAAGGATCAGGCATTCCACTCGCTGAATGTTTACGGGACCGACTGCAGTGGGGTCCGAGCCCACCTCGTACGTACGGCCTTTTTTAAAATGTTTGCATCATTTAAATATTTTACTGCAGTTAAAAGTCTAATCGTTGTACTGTACTTGAAATCGGTTTGACGTCTTCATTCACCAGAAATTCCATCGCAAATTTGAATGCCCCTGTTAAAGAAAATGACCAGATTTGTCCATTTTGTTCTTGCAAGTGTTATCTAAGCAAACAAATGTGTGATATTAGTGACTGCAAAAATGTCTATAATTAGGAATAAAAACCCTTGGTGGCATGATGTTACAGGAAACTCATCAATGGCTGTTTTTTTTTTTTTTTTTTTTTTTATCATTCATCTTATACCACAGCAATTTACCAATATTTATCATTTTTCATTTATTTATGAACGGCATCCCATAACGATATCATTTTATTGTTTCATTTATTGCTGCATAACATCTAAAGGCAAGTTAATTCCAGTTATCGATTACGTTATGCCAACTGTAGACAAGCATCTGTTTTCATTGTACAGTTTACAAAAAATAAATGATCTCCTTCCAATTAATCAGATTAATTCATCAGCACTGTCGTGTGAGAGAAAAAAAGAAAAACCAAATGCTTTACCAGCTTTAGAACGGAAGCCTGGAAATCCCAACAGTAAGGTGTGAGTATCGCTAAACAAACTAGCTAGCAGGCTAACGTCGCAAAATTTGAGAAAATGTAGGGTTTTGATCACGTGTCCAGTGCTAAAGGAGTCTTGTTTGGGAAAAAGAAACACACACACACACACACACACACATTTCCTCCAAGGTCCTCAGCATGTCTCTCTCTGTCTTCCTCACTGTTATCATCCCCAGGATGTGTAAACATCCTTTTGGATAAAACATGGCCACTCCAGAGCTTGCTAATTCCAAAGCTCACAATTCCAGATGTCCATATCGACACGGTTCCACACCTAACACACGCATGTAAATCTTTAAAGGGAAAGTTCAGCCAAGAATATATTGTGCACAATATTCCCAAGACATGTTTTGTGTCTGCTTTTTCCAAGTTTTATACTGAACTTCCAAGACTAATGTAGCTATCAAGTAAAGGAACGTTATAGCCTACATATTTAACTTTTCATGTCTAATCATGATGCTAATAGATGTGTATATGCTTTTTGATATGATAACACTTTAAGTTTTAAGGATGAAATGGTATCTGTGGTAATAAATATCCTAGCCTATTGGATCTTGAGCTGATAGCAATCTCAGGTGTAGATAACATTTCAGAAAGATACAGTAGGCTATCTACACTACCAAGCTACTGTAGCTAGCTACTTAGCTGTTTCTTTTCTTTTCTTATCTAACATGATAACTTTAATCGCAGTCCATAAGCTTAATGCTAGCTATTAAATGCTATATGAAATGCCTGATTATATGGAACTGTTAACTAGCAAGGTGTTTATTTAATGCTAAACATAATCCTGTTAGTTTATTTAGCAGGCTAAACTTGTTAAGCTAGCATTTTATTCAAGTCTGAAGGCCACATTGTGTTTATTTAACTAAGTTTTGTGAAAGGGTAATTTTAACAAAAATCTAATTAAAAGGCAGTGTGCTAATTTCTTTAATTATGATAATACAAATTATATATAAAAAAAAAAGCAAGTACAGGGGTGCCTCGGCCCCGGCTTATGAATTTTTCGCCCTTAAGGACTGAAATTTAGCAAAAAATTTGCCTCGACATACAAAAAACATTTTCAGTTCAACCAAGCCGAGCTGAACTGAACGCCGGCTAAGTTGCACGTACACTACCGTTCAAAAGTTTTAGGACACTTTCTAACTCCATGATGGTTCCTGATGTTTATTTCTTTCTACATTGTAAAGTTTTGCTGAAGGCGTCCAAAAACTGCATGAATCTCCTTTGAACAGTTGATATTGAGATGTTTCTGCTCTGTAAAGACTTCATAACGCCTCTAATCTGAGCTGCTGTTAATTGGTCATTTTTCAGGCTGATGACTCTAAATGAACTTCTCGTCTGCAGCAGAGGTAGGTTTTGGTCTCGTCCTCCTGGGACGGCCTTCATGAGAGACAGTTTCATTATGGTGCTTGACGGATTTTGCAAATGCACTTGACAATACTGTTCTTGCAGGAACTAATACAGAAAGGCCGACCTCTGTGTCTTACAATAACAACTAACTGCTGTTTTTACGTAATTACATTTACATTTAGGCATTGGGCAGACACTCTTATCCAGAGCGACTTACATTTTTATCTCATTACACATCTGAGCAGTTGAGGGTTAAGGGCCTTGCTCAAGGGCCCAACAGTGGCAACTTGGTGGTTGTGGGGTTTGAACCTGGGATCTTCCGAACCGTAGTCCAATATCTTAACCACTGAGCTACCCCTGGAATTACCTAATTCCATATGTGTTATTTTATAGTTTTGAAATCCACAGTATTGTTGTAGAATGTAGAAAATAAATCACTAAACAAAAACAAAGAAATTTCCAAGTGACCCCAAACTTTTGAACGGTAGTGTACGTCCAGTAGTTGCTCAAAACTGGTTTGCGTCAGTGGAAAGCCAAAATCTTTGGATTAAATTTGTATGCCGAGGTACTGCTGTACTTTCTGTTGTCTAGTTAGAATGTACGGTGTGGTTTTTTATTGTATTTTTTATTTTAGACAGTATGTTGCTGTGTGTTGCATCATAGACATGAAGAAACATCGTGAAGGAATGACAATAAAATCCATTTGACATGAAGGAGAAGTCATGCTCTGAAGTACTGAAGTGTTTAATAAATAACAGCATGAACAACAACAATGACACAACATAATGCTTGCTTTCTGGATGTATACTGTATATACACATACATATTTAATATTTTTGAATGTATAAACTATATAAATATGTCATGCAGTCAATCATAACTTAACAGACCAATAATTTACAGTGTGAGGTAGGGTAGGACAGGGTCGGGGTGTTGTAGGTGGAGAAAAATAAAACGGGGGGAAGGAGCTGAATTGGCAGTACGATGGGTGTTTTTCGGAGAGGTTTAGGGGTGGTTCAAGGTTTAGACAGACAATCAAACCAAATCAGCACGTCTAGAGAAACTGGCATTGAAACAGCTTGCTCTGGACACACAGACCCGATTTCATTCGATCGATTCCTTTGCTGCACTCGATTGGTTTGATGAATCAGACCGTGAATTAGCGCTTCGACAATCTGATTCGTTGGTTCACTTGAGAAAACAAGTGAACAGAATCAGCGATTTGTATTTTCTACCATTGATCCGTTTGACAGAGCGGGCAAAACAACAAATCGAAGAATTTCTACAATTCAAATTACTTTTCGACTTGAACGCATCGATGAGCCAAAACTACATCAATTTGATTCACTGATGCATTTGAGTAACTAAAAAAACGAATCAGTCGAATTAGTATCATCATGATCCGATTCACGTGACTCAACTGAGAAAACAAGTAAGTCAGATGAATCACGAATCATAACTTCCACAATTCAAAATCATTAATGCTTCCATGATTTTCGACTGACCACGCACACACACGCGGCGTTTATTCGGATAAATCTCCAGGTGATCTGATTCTTGAAAGATGTTAGCGCACGAACATAGGTGTGTGTGTTGGTGCAATAGGAGTTCCAGCGCTTGTTATCGATCCCGCGGCACCCGGTTGTTCCCGCCTTCATCCCTCGGTGGGTGGGGCCACGGTTTGTGACGCGGCACGTGGTTTCATAAAACATTTGCTTCTTAACCACGTTGTTGATGCGAACCTCAGGCAGCACCATCACATCGTTTCCCCCTAAGTCTGTAGCACGGGTCATGTTTCCCACCCAGTGATTTTCGCTGTCGCAGGCCGAATATTCTCCACGGTTCTGGAAGTCACGCACTCTCCGGGGTGTCCGCAGACTCCGAGGCGGTGTGTGGCCATCGGAGGGCACTGCGTCGCTGAAGAGCACACGAGGTGATTGGTAACCCCGTTTTCTGAACAGTTTGGGGTCAACTGTGGGGATGAGGTCATCGTGGGTCGAGTCCTGGGTTCCTGCGTTCTGATTGGCTGGTTCCTGTGAGTGGGCGTTTCCCACCGTGTTGAGTGCAGCCTGGACGCTGATCAGGAAGAGCAGGACCGGCGTCGACGACCTCATGGGCACACGAGCTAGAAAGAAATAGAGACAGACACAAAACACAATTTGCTATAATTTCACTACTGAAGCTCCGCCTCCTAAAGAAAAGAAGGAAGTGATGCGGTCAAAAAATATAGTCTCTCCTTGCTATATTTGTTAGATTTAACTATATTTGCTAAATTTTGGCCAGAAGTGTGGCTGACTGATTTACTTGTCTAAATTTCATTTTCTAAAATGTGCGTATATACAGTATGTACGTGCTTCACAGTGAGTGTGTAGCGTGATGTGTCTGTGTGTTTCACCTGTGAAATGTTCCTGGTTGAAGTGAACGTCTCGTGGGCTCCTAAAGCCAGTGTCCAGTGCTGGCTGAGCCCCGAGAGCCTGCCATCAGGACCGGCCTGTGCCTCTGCGTCTCTCTGTAACACACACCCACACACACACATTTATTAATTTCCTTCTCGGTTGTCTGACTGTGACGTGCTCAAGATGGAACTTATTTTGATAGAATGTCACATCTTAAACGCCATTTCTGTTGGAAAAAAAAATGCAGAATGTTCACACACAAAGATTAGGGTTCAACACTGGCGGTTGAGATCTCCACCCATGTAGGTGGTGTCTGAGGACACGCCCACTCTGCCTCCCTCTGAAAACGACAAATATGCTGTTTCACACAAATTTTAAGATGAAAAGACAAACCATAACAGTACTGTATGATTCCAACTAGTGCAGTTGAATAGGATAAAATCTATCTCTTCGTATATAGCTTTCTCTCATCATCTGTACCGCTTTATCCTGTATACCGGGTCGCGGGTGGCCTGGAGTCCATCTAAGGAGACTTAGGGCACAAAGTAAGGTGCCAATCCATTGCAGGGCACACACACACACACACACTCACACACTACAGGCAATTTGGGAATACTAATTAGCCTAATCTTCATGTCTTTGGGCTGTGGGAGTACTCTGGGGAAAACCCATCAAGCACAGGCAGATCATGCAAACTCCATGCACACAGATCCGAGGCAGGAATCGAACCTGGAACTAAGCCACCAGCAAGTTGCCTGTATGTAGCAGTATACAGTGATGTGAAAAACTATTTGCCCCCCTCCTGATTTCTTATTCTTTTGCATGTTTGTCACACAAAATGTTTCTGATCATCAAACACATTTAACTATTAGTCAAAGATAACACAAGTAAACACAAAATGCAGTTTTTAAATGAGGGGTTTTATTATTTAGGGAGAAAAAAAATCCAAACCTACATGGCCCTGTGTGAAAAAGTAATTGCCCCCTGAACCTAATAACTGGTTGGGCCACCCTTAGCAGCAATAACTGCAATCAAGCGTTTGCGATAACTTGCAACGAGTCTTTTACAGCGCTCTGGAGGAATTTTGGCCCACTCATCTTTGCAGAATTGTTGTAATTCAGCTTTATTTGAGGGTTTTCTAGCATGAACCGCCTTTTTAAGGTCATGCCACAACATCTCAATAGGATTCAGGTCAGGACTTTGACTAGGCCACTCCAAAGTCTTCACTTTGTTTTTCTTCAGCCATTCAGAGGTGGATTTGCTGGTGTGTTTTGGGTCATTGTCCTGCTGCAGCATCCAAGATCGCTTCAGCTTGAGTTGACGAACAGATGGCCGGACATTCTCCTTCAGGATTTTTTGGTAGACAGTAGAATTCATGGTTCCATCTATCACAGCAAGTCTTCCAGGTCCTGAAGCAGCAAAACAACCCCAGACCATCACACTACCACCACCATATTTTACTGTTGGTATGATGTTCTTTTTCTGAAATGCTGTGTTACTTTTACGCCAGATGTAACGGGACACGCACCTTCCAAAAAGTTAAACTTTTGACTCGTCCGTCCACAAGGTATTTTCCCAAAAGTCTTGGCAATCATTGAGATGTTTTTTAGCAAAATTGAGACGAGCCTTAATGTTCTTTTTGCTTAAAAGTGGTTTGCGCCTTGGAAATCTGCCATGCAGGCCGTTTTTGCCCAGTCTCTTTCTTATGGTGGAGTCGTGAACACTGACCTTAATTGAGGCAAGTGAGGCCTGCAGTTCTTTAGATGTTGTCCTGGGGTCTTTTGTGGCCTCTCGGATGAGTCGTCTCTGCGCTCTTGGGGTAATTTTGGTCGGCCGGCCACTCCTGGGAAGGTTCACCACTGTTCCATGTTTTTGCCATTTGTGGATAATGGCTCTCACTGTGGTTCGCTGGAGTCCCAAAGCTTTAGAAATGGCTTTATAACCTTTACCAGACTGATAGATCTCGATTACTTTTGTTCTCATTTGTTCCTGAATTTCTTTGGATCTTGGCATGATGTCTAGCTTTTGAGGTGCTTTTGGTCTACTTCTCTGTGTCAGGTAGCTCCTATTTAAGTGATTTCTTGATTGAAACCGGTGTGGCAGTAATCAGGCCTGGGGGTGACTACAGAAATTGAACTCAGGTGTGATAAACCACAGTTAAGTTATTTTTTAACAAGGGGGGCAATCACTTTTTCACACAGGGCCATGTAGATTTGGAGTTTTTTTTCTCCCTTAATAACGTAAACCTTCATTTAAAAACTGCATTTTGTGTTCAATTATGTTATCTTTGACTAATAGTTAACGGTTTTTGATGAGCAGAAACATTTAAGTGTGACAAACATGCAAAAGAATAAGAAATCAGGAAGGGGGCAGATAGTTTTTCACACCACTGTATATATCATACTGAAAATACCATACCTCTTCTTTTTTCTTTCTTTTTTTTTTTTTTTACTGTTGAACAAGCCAGTATTTGTTGATTTGTTAGTTGGTCTTTTACTCTTCCTCTTTTCATTGTTTATGTGCTTCCTCTTGCTTGTGTCTGCAGTTATTGCCGGCACAACCAAGTTTCATGCAAGGGTGGAGTGGGAGGGGATGTTATTTTTTGCTCGCCAATCACTTTATCATGTTGTGTAAGAGTTAGTCATTTAAATTAATCAAATTCATTGTACTTTCCCAGTTTTGGTTATTGGAGGGCTTACAGTCCCCATATACCCCACACCGCAAATTACACCCCTATTTTATTTTTTTAAATAAAGATTGCTAGGGCACTGGTGGCTCAGTGGTAGGTGTTTCGCCTGCCATGCAGAAGGCCCGGGTTCGATTCCCAGCCAGTGCCCAAACCCCAGCCACTGGATACAGTGCCGGTCCCTAGCCCGGATAAAATGGGAGGGTTGCGTCAGGAAGGGCATCCGGCATAAAACCTGTGCCAAGTTGTAGTGCGGACTGGATATTCTGCTGTGTCCCTTGTCAGGAGCAGCCGAAAGACCAACAACAACAACTGTGCATGTGATTGCTGGACCAAAAAATTATTAGAAACAAATCAATATACAAATCAGATTCATGAGAAACAATAACAAAAGGCACTATGTTAATCCAAAACAAATGTTTTTTTCCATCATACTATCTGCATGAAGACTATATTATGATTAGTTTTTAATAATAAGCAGGCTCTTGCCTTTTTTCCCCAATGCATATTAGCAGCTTCAGCCAGAAACTTAAAAAAATATTTTACATATTTTAGTTTGATCTATTAAATTGATGGTTCCTGCTAAACTGATAAACAACTGATTGAAAATTGTTTTAGATTGTCCCCTTAGTGGTTAGCACTGCAGCCTTGCAATTCCAGGGTTCTGGTTCGATCCCTGCCTCTGCTCTGTGGGCATACAGGTTCTCGCCGTGGTTGGTGGACTTCATCTGAGAACTCTGGTTTCCTCCCACAGTCCAAAGACATGCAGGTTTGTCTTTGGTGTATACAAATGGTGTATCCAAATTGGCTGTACAGTGTGTGTGCCCTGCCATATAATGGCACCCAGTCCAGGGTGCACCTCCGCCTCATACCCTAATACCTGGAATAGGTTCTGGGTTCCCGCGACCCTGTATACAGGATAAAGCTGTATACTCTTTGTACACCCACGACTGCGTGGCCACTACCAACTCCACCTCCATCATCAAGTTTGCTGACGACACCGTCGTAGTCGGACTGATCACCAACAATGATGATTCGGACTACCTGGAGGAGATTGGAAATCTGGAGAACTGGTGCCAGAGGAACAATCTCCTCCTGAACGTCAGTAAGACAAAGGAGCTGATAGTGGACTTTAGTACAAAGCAGGAGAGGAACTACCAGACCCCCGTCATCAACAGGAGCCCAGTGGAGAGAGTGGACAGCTTCAGATACCTCGGTGTTCACATCACGCAGGACCTGTCATGGTCCTGTCACATCAACACCGTGGTGAAAAAGGCCCGGCAGCGTCTGTACCACCTCAGACGCTTGAGAGACTTTAGACTGCCCTCCAAGGTGCTCAGGAACTTCTACTCCTGCACCATAGAGAGCATCCTGACGGGAAACATCACGACCTGGTTCGGGAACAGCACCATGCAGGACAGACGAGCTCAGGGATTAAAGTGAAAAAAAATCTTCTGACTGAACTTTTTTCAGGCCAAGCCATATTCCTTTAACAAACACTTTATTTAAATAGTCGAGACCAATAGCGTTAGGGGAGATTAAACCGCTTTAATATTGCCAGTTTGCATATTTTAAAAGCTATTTGTAATCTTTGAAAAAAAATATACCTTGACAAATAATCAACCATCTACCACATATCTTTTCAGTGCATGTTTTTATTTATCTTATAACACCAAACAATGTTTTGTGAAACTCTTAATAATTAACAGAAAAACGTAATAGCACCACAGTAATTTCAGTGCATGTTTTATGTATCTTAAAGAAAACATCTTCGTTTTCAGCTTAGATGACAAATCGGATTTCCAGTAAGCAGCAATGCCATGTGTGCAAGTAGTAGGCATGTGCATTAGACATAGACAATCTTGAAAGTGTACTCTTGTCTTTGACAACTGATTGCATTAAATTAACTAGTGGTTGTGAGACTGTGACCAGTGGCAGTTCTACACTGAAGTGCGCCCTGGGCGAGACTCCCTCCCGGCGTTGGGTCTACCGTCTATAAAGGGCTAACGGCTAATCGCGGCTAACGGCTAATCGCTAAGTCTTCTGATCATCCGGGCTTAGTTCGCGACAGAATGAAGTATAAAGATATATATATATATATATATATATATATATATATATATATATAAGAGGGTATAAACATAGTAAGGGCCCATCTGATTGGTCAAATTTGGACACACAAATGCTTGGCAAATAAAGTATTTATCACGATATGGTTATCGCGCATGCCATTATCGCGATAACGATATTTTTTCGATATATTGTGCAGCCCTAAATGACATCATATGAGATCTGCTCCCCTATTGCATGATTTATGCTTATGACAGCAAGGCCAGTGAGCCGTTCCTGAGACATGGTTGACCTCAGGTATGTCTTGATTAACCTGAGTTTGGAAAAACTCCTCTCTGCTTGAGCTACAGTCACTGGCAATGTAAGTGCAATCCTGAGAGCCGTCCAAAAGTTGGGGTAGATCTCAGATAGATCCTTATCGTGCAGAAAAGTGAGAAGCTCAAAGAGGCTCATGGTTTTTGATGGCAGTCATTAGACACTTTATTAATCTAATCTAATCTAATCTAATCTAAGGGAGGAACAATTAGCTCCTTGGTTAATTTACTGCCTCAAATTATATGCTTTGTCACGTAACAGAGTTATAGCAAATGTCTTTTAAACTATCTACACATATGTAAATTAAACTGGCTATTTACAGTATACTGTAAATATATTGGCTATAGCCAACATTAACATAATAAACAATGGAAATAAACAACTGTACTTGCTGCAAAGCATCATTTTGTGGTTATATTTTGTGGTATTTAATAGAAACCATTAGAATTTCTGTGATGGTTTGTAAATTAGGCTTTTATTGTGTGTGTGTGTGTGTGTGTGTGTTTAGCAAGGTAAGCATAGCAAGCATCATAAGCAAGAAGGCTAACAAACCTAAGAGTAAAATGTTATACCACTAATTAACATGATGACATGAATAACTTAATCATACAGAGAGAACATTGTTATATAATTTATCTTTTATACGTTTCTCCTCATCTTCTTTTCTTTTGTTTCTAAATTGGGCCCCTGACAGTTTTGGCCTTTTTCTCTCCATCGCTGTGTTTAATTTATAATCGACGATTCGACAATTAACAGATTTCCCCCAACGCTGTCACTCACGACCAGAAGTCAAGACTAAACCAATTCACCTCCACATCATCAACGCTTTTATCTATTTTTATTTGCCATTTCACACAATTAAATAAATGAAAAGTGTGCAAATTACTGGTGTGTGTTTATAATATTTTGAATGAAATGTGCGTTATTTGTAAGAAAGTCAGGTAGACATAATTTAGCCCCCTTCTTGTCCGCTTCATTTGGGAGAGGTGAACTGTACTCTGCGCCCCCCCCCTCTCTCTCTCCGCTCGCGCAGCTTCTGTGCGGCTCAGTCAGGGGCGGCGCGAGCGCAGGTAGCACAGATAATAGAAAACAGCTTAGCGGCACAGATTATTATTTTTACTCCAGGTTCGTGTGCCGCCCCCCACGTGACATAAAAAAAAATGCCGCCCTGAGCGGCTGCCCACTTCGCCCTACCCTAAACCCGCCACTGACTGTGAGCGACAGGTCATGCTCCGCTATGAAAGAACATAGGCGCACTTTTACATCGCGCACACGGTCGGCCACAGATGTGTGAATCTCCGCTGTGGTTCTTGTCGCAGCAGACAGGGAGCATGTGTACTGTTAGAGCACGAACCGCAGCATTGTGACGAGCTGCTGACTGATGGCGAACTCGCACTTTTTTTTTTGCCATTATTGCCATATTGAAGTTTCCTGTGGCATACTGTGCAGAGACACCTACCTGGATGTTTGATTTTTTTTTAGTCCACGAACTAAAAGGCTTGCCATTCTCCCCAATTTCGCTAAGCCAAGCCCATCTCCATTTATTTATTTATTTACACTTTTATCAATCTCCGAAACATCGGAGCCTTCCTGCATTAAGTGTGTCCATGCTATCTTAAATATAGTTATACCTCAGCCTGACATGCAGTTCTTCAAAACTAAACCAAAACCCGGAGTGGATCCATACCGGAGTGATAACAAAACGCTTAGAGTGGAGAGAGGAACGTGCAGTCGCTCCACTCCAGGCTTTGATCACATCCTCCTCAGCAGGCTGAATACACTGTCTTTCCTTAATTTAAGACCCATGTAAGCCTATATATACACAGCATTAAAATTATGAAAAGTGAATTTTAAACATTACGGACAGGCGGAACAGTGTGATTGACGGAAATCCGTCGTAACGACGGAGAACTTTAATCCCTGCGAGCTCTACAGAGGGTGGTGCGATCAGCCGAGCGCATCATCCGCACTGAGCTCCCTGATCTGCACT
This sequence comes from Channallabes apus, assembly GCA_030522415.1. Classification (NCBI taxonomy): domain Eukaryota; kingdom Metazoa; phylum Chordata; class Actinopteri; order Siluriformes; family Clariidae; genus Channallabes; species Channallabes apus. The sequence goes on along the minus strand of CM060117.1, from coordinate 5,211,434 downwards.
CGATCTACAGCAAGCGGTGCTGGACTAAGGCCAGGAAGATCATGAAGGACCTCAGTCACCCCAGTAATGGACTGTTCTCTTTGTTGCGGTCTGGGAAGAGATTCCGCTCCCTAAAGGCCAACACAGAGAGACTGAGGAGGAGCTTCTTCCCGCAGGCGATAAGGTCTCTCAATCACAATCACACCACAAACACAGGACTAATAACATCTTTTAAGCTCACAACACTGACTGGACAATCATGGACACATTCATACACACTTGCACTAAATACTCATACATCTGGACAATTGCACATGTCACTTTCATTAGTCACCTTTCATGCATATTTGCACAACCACTGACACTTTAAATTCTATATACATATATACTCTATCTACCCTATATTTCTATATTTTGCAATATTTTATTATGCCCTTATTGTACAGTTAATTTTACTAGTTAAATTTATTTCTTTAGTATTTCCTTTTTATTGATTATTTATTTTACGTACAAGCTTTTATTTTCTTTTTAAGGTCACTGGCGGTCGTGTAAGCATTTCACTGCATATTATACTGTGTATGACTGTGTATGTGACAAATAAAATTTGAATTTGATTTGAATTTGATAAACAATGAGTGAGTTGTGTCCAACACATTATAGACATACAGCCACTAGAGGGCAGTAAAGTAATTTACATATTGACAGAGCTCTCTCTCTCTCTCTCTCTCTCTCTCTCTCTCTCTCTCACACACACACACACACACACACACACAGAGTCTGTCCCAAATCCAACATTAGTTAGTGTTATAAACAAATCAAAGGTTGCCATGGGAATTCCCGCTCATTTCAGTGAGTCAAATTGTTTCGGTAGGAGTCGATTCTCACGTCACCTTCTAAACCACAAAAAAGTTACTGGATATTTTGAGTGCTAGTTTATTCATGTCTCCGCATTTTCCCTCACATAATCCTATCCGGTGTTTTAAATGAACCTTTGAATTATTTTATAGCGACATTTCAGTAACACGCCTGCGTTAATTGACTTTCTGTCATGCTGCCCCAGACACACCTGAGTCAAACACACACCTCAGTATTGACACCAACTGACAACAAGATGCTAAAAGGATGTACTGTACTGTATACACTGACATGTTTTAATGAAAAGAAATTGGGGAAAGACCGCGACTCGTATATCAAGTAACTACAAGTCGGCTCTCATTTCTTCACCCAAAGGAGTCGACTAGACTGTATATGGCATTGTGCCCCCCCCCCCCCTCTCTGTCTCTGTCTCTCTCCAAACTTGCCTTCTTATCATTGATAACATTAAGATCAAATTTAAATCCAGTCATTTAATGATCGTAATCTCACAATATCACTCCCTGATAGTCCACTGGCAATGTATTATTTTTTAAATAATAAATAAAAAGAATAAATAATTATCCTATAATTATCGTATACTCATCACGTATCATGTGTACTTTTTCTATTGCATTTCTATAACATAAATAATATATAACAATATGTGTATAATAATCTCTCTCTCTTTCTCTCTCTCTCACACACACACACACACACACACACACACACACACACACACACACACACACTCTCAAATGCAGAAAATTATGTATTACTCCTTAAAACTCAGAACAATTTAATCATTTAATTATATATATTGTGTATATATATATATACACTCCTGTTCAAAAGTTTTAGAACACTTGCAAATTTCTTTGTTTTTGTTTAGTGATTTATTTTCTACATTCTACAACAATACTGCGGATTTCAAAACTATAAAATAACACATATGGAATTCGGTAATTACGTAACAACAAGAAAAACACCAGTTAGTTGTTATTTTAAGACACAGAGGTCGGCCTTTCTGTAATAGTTCCTGCAAGAACAGTATTGTGTCAAGTGCATTTGCAAAATCCGTCCAGCACCATAATGAAACTGTCTCTCATGAAGGCCGTCCCAGGAGGACGAGACCAAAACCTACCTCTGCTGCAGACGAGAAGTTCATTTAGAGTTATCAGCCTGAAAAATGACCAATTAACAGCAGCTCAGATTAGAGGCGTTATGAAGTCTTTACAGAGCAGAAGTAGCAGAAACATCTCAATATCAACTGTTCAAAGGAGATTCATGCAGTTTTTGGATGCCTTCAGCAAAACTTTACAATGTAGAAAGAAATAAACATCAGGAACCATCATGGAGTTAGAAAGTGACCCCAAACCTTTGAACGGTAGTGTACTGTATATATACAGTGTATATATAAGAGCTCAGGATTGTGCAGTATAGAGTGACATCCTTTTTTCAGGACGAAATAGGCGATATGATGAACTGAATTTTAGTTATAAAATATACAAATTCAAAAAATGGGTCACATAGGCAAAGAAATAGCACAGATTCACACAATCTTGTGTTTTATGGTTGTTTTTCGGCTTTATATGACCTAAATAAATAAATAAATAAAATAAATGCTCATTTTGAGAGTTCTACATTTTCGCGACGTCATTCCCATATTCCGGTTGTGGAAAAATGTACATCTCATAAAAATAACGATAACTTTTGTTTTGCCTGACATGTCTGAAAACCCACATACACAGTTTGATGTCTGAAACCTCTCCATTAACACGGCAAGTTGTCCATATAACCACATGTATTCTTGTTGACATACAGTAGGCTGTGTTGTTTTGCACGTATAAGAGTTACCACTTCTATACCTTTAGCAAGCTTTAGACTACTACTGTAAAATGTGAACAATAAAGAATTTGACTGTGCTGTAATGTATACGCCTTGTGCCCGAAGTCTCCTGGGATAGGCTCCAGGTCCCCGCGACCCTAAATACAGGATAAAGCGGTATAGAAGATAAATGAATGAATGAATATAATGTATACAGTATATGACGAATAAAGGCTGAACTTAACATTTGAGTGTTATTATATATGTTCACTACTGCAGTTGGTCACACAACAGGTACATAAGCACCACCATCGTGGGGGTCATGGAATACAGTGAAGCAAGGAGAATATTTGTGCAGCATTCATAATATAAGCTTGAAATTGTCTTCTTGCAGGAAACTTAATAGTTCTGTTTCTGTTTAGTTACATCGTGATGATGTCATCTTGCTCTATTCTCTTTAGAATATTATACCGAGCAGGAGGAGAACTTTCCACCTTGACCTTTCCTGCGTTATGAATGCAAAACAGCATGGGCCGCTAAATTACTAACATTACATTTAGCATAATATTTTGAAACAGCTGGTTATTTATGACATCATTATGCAGTTGACTGTGAAAAGAAGAGATACTGAAAGCTTCACACATCAGTCTGCAGTTCCAAGCGTGGTTTTGGTGCATGTGGTCACTTTCTTGTGGTGTGTTTCGTCCGCATGCAGCACATGTGCGGTCCGTCTAAACACACACTCACTTGATGGATGCAGAATGACTAAGGTGGGGGGGGGGGTCTGTATTTACTCTACGGCGAGAGCGTGTTGCACTTTAGTGCTGAAATGTGCGCTCCAAGCTCCTCTCTGTAAACACACACTGGCTCAGACACAGGAGGTCAAAGTGGTTTAGCAGATCCTTCTGTCGACTTGTTTCAATGCACACTCCACACTACCCCTAAACACTACAGCCATGGGCATGCTTCTACCTTATTAATTTTTGATTTCCAAAACCCCAGACAGTGCCGGTCCCAAACCTGGATGAAATGGGAGGGTTGCGTCAGGATGGTCCTCTGTGGTGACCCCTTGATGGGAACAGTTGAAAGTCCAACAACAATGTACAGTAATGTGGGGTAGCTAGGTGGTTAAGGTGTTAGACTTTTGATCAAAATGTCCCGGGTTCAAACCAAGCTGCCAACTGCTCATATGTGTAATGAGATAAAGGTAAGTCGCTCTGGATAATGGCGTCTGCTACATGCTGTAAATGTGCTAGTATGGAATTTGGGATGCAGTCCATAGCATCATCCAGTTTGGGATGTGATTTAGGATGGAGCCTTAGCTATGGGAAGAATTCATGAAAAAGCCACTCTGCCGCCACAAAGCTAAAATATAACACAACATGATCAGCACTTGACTCTTTCAGACTGCAAAGGTCATGTGACCTCATAAGATTAACTTTGTTTTTTCATTAAACTGTTAAATATTTTATAATAATACAGATAACTGCAGTGCTGATAAAATAGAGAAAGGCATACTCTCACACACACACACACACACACACACACATATGATATACTTTCAAGAATAGTATACTGTATTGGCACTATCATTCACAATGGCAACAGAAAAAAAGGGGGGAAAAAAGAAATTATAACTTTAATCAATTGAGGTAATTAAAAAAGAAGCACAAAATGAATCTTCTTCTTCTTCTTTGTCTTTCGGCTGTTCCCTTTCAGGGGTCGCCACAGCGAATCATCTGCCTCCATCTAACCCTATCCTCTGCATCCTCTTCTCTCACACCAACTAACTTCATGTCCTCTCTCACTGCATCCATAAATCTCCTCTTTGGTCTTCCTCTAGACCTCCTGCCTGGCAGTTCCAACCTCAGCATCCTTCTACCGATATATTCACCATCTCTCCTCTGAACATGTCCAAACCACCTCAATCTGGCCTCTCTGACTTTATCTCCAAAACATCTCACATGGGTTGTCCCTCTGATGAACTCATTCTTGATCCTATCCATCCTTGTCACTCTTAAGGAGAACCTCAACATCTTCAGCTCTGCTACCTCTAGCTCTAAAACAGTTAATTAATCAAAACCAATTAATGCATATTAAGTTAAAGAAATCATACCCTAAAATTAGCACTAAACACGTGGTCAAGTAGACGTCCCCATGGATGTAGTGAATAAGCATGGAATAAGGCAATGAAATGATATGTGAACTAATTTTTTCCAAATTTTCTGGTGAATGTAGAAGCTACAGAGTGTTTCACCAAGCTTCACTGGTGGAGAAAATACAAGTCTCAGCCTACTGCCTCTGGGGGCAACCCTGTCTCGATGGCAGTTAGGGATTGAGGATGATAGTGATGACACTGTTTCCCGAGTCTCAGAATGTAAAGTAATTGTACAGGAATTTGCAATAATAAAAATATTCAAAGCCAAGTGTTGTAGCAGTTGTGGAAATCCCGTTGATGGTTCTTCCTGTGGTGTAAGGATCGTTCCACTACAATGCAAACATCATCTGTATTTTAAACTTTGGTATTGGTTTAAAACAATAGAAAATTATACTTCCAGGAGTGTCTTTATACTGTATTGCAGTCCTCTATATACAGTAAATATAAAAGTTTGGTTAAGTTAAACATTCACCAGCTCCCTGAACACCAGCTTCATAGCAGAGAAACCCCAACAGTGTATCTCCTTTCTGCACCAGATAGGACACGCGTCATCTGCAAAACAATGTGCATGCAACCCTCACTGGATATCTTCCTGATGCAAAAGGTCTCAAAGTGTTCAGACTGTGTAACAGATTCTTCCAACAAGACATCAGGCTTGTCAGTATTCAGGCTCTGAACTGACATCAACAAGACAAACACACATTCACATACACACAAAACACAATGTGAAAAAGGACAATTTTTACATTTTCTTCTTAAGCTGCTGAAGGATTTTAAACCAAAAATGAAGAAAGAAGAAGGTGAGAAAAGCAACGTACTGTACTTGTCTCTTTTGTGGAAATAACTAGATGAGCTACAGTAACACTACACTATACTGTCACCAGTTTTTGTTTGGGTTTGGCTGGAAATGTTGTTACTGTACCTGTTGGCCAACAGTATTGGTGATGATTTTATTTTTTTATGTTATACATATAATACAGAAAATCTGTGGCTAAAAAAGCTACTTTTGAAGTTTATGCAACATGGAAGAGACCAATCTTGCTTCCCTAAAAATTGTAAGTTGCTAACATCAGACGTTTTGGAGAAATGATTTTATCTGTGCAAACTATTTACATTTCTTCATGAATATTAATACTAGAATTGGTGTAAGCTTCTTAATGCTTATAAAAAACATATGTTGTTAGTTATTTATATGTATGTGGGCGGCATGGTGGTGTAGTGGTTAGCACTGTCGCCTTGCACCTCCAGGGTCTGGGTTCGATTCCCGTCTCTGTGTGCATGGAGTTTGCATGTTCTCCCCGTGCTTGGTGGGTTTCCTCCGGGTACTCCGGTTTCCTCCCACAGTCCAAAGACATGCAGGTTAGGCTAATTGGCGTTCCTAAATTGATCGTAGTGTGTGATTGGGTGTGTGAGTGTGTGTATGTGTGTGTGCCCTGCGATGGATTGGCACCCTGTCCAGGGTGTACCCCGCCTAGTGCCTGAAGTCTCCTGGGATAGGCTCCAGGCCCCCCCGCGACCCTGAACACAGGATTAAGCGGTATAGAAAATGAATGAATGAATGATATATATGTATGTATAAATTATAATATATATATATATATATATATATATATATATATATATATATATATATATACATTTTTTGTTGTTGTTGTTAATAAAATGCTCTTATGATTTGTTAAAATACTCCAAATTAGACACACATTATGGTATGTGGCCAAAAATATAGAAAAATAAAAAGAGGTTAATTTAGTTAAAATAGCTTTTTGTAATCTGCCCAATAATAATTATTAACAGATCTACAATTGAAATTCCAGGAATACCTCAGTGGTTTACATGACGTGACGCATGATAAAGCAAAAGATCTGTAGTGTCCGTAACCATGTCAAATTAATTTAGCAATATCTTAACAATTTTGCATTTTAGAATAATAATCATTTTCACGTTTATCTAATTTCATGTGAAATCTAAATTGGCTCAGTTTCATCTGAATGACAGTTAAGATTGTTGAAAGAATTTAATAAAAGAAAAAGTTACAGACACTACAGTACATGAAAAGCGCATGAAATTGTATTTAGCAAATGTTTTTCTTATTATTTGATAAAAATATAAATGTGTATGCATATTTACAAAAAAAAATAAGCATGGATCGGGAGATAAGAAGCATTAACTGTTAAAAAAAAATTCCCCTAGATGAGACACTTTTTAGCACCGATACCTTATTTTGGACGAGTCCAGACTAAATCCAGATGTGAAATCTTGCTAGAATTAAAGTAGTAAACCAGCTACAGTAGCTGTGCCAGAGAGTTTCTCTGTGTATCTAAGCTGAAAAGCTTGAAACTATTTGTACAACAACAATAAATGTCACAGTGATAACACTGTAATAACCTCATTAGTAGTAATCAAATGCAAAGTGATTATTGATATGAGACTTTAATGCCACCACAAACTTAGCTTACATGCTCTCTGTAATTAGCCCACGGCATCCTGCGCTAATAGATTGTCAGTGGCGGATAAATTAACGTCCTTCAGAAAGGCAAACATCCTGCTACCGAGCGCCGCGTCTCACACCGCCAGAGCAGCGTGTTAACTGATTCGGTGTTGGGTGTCGACATGGTGCTTTTTGCCAAAGTACACAAACTCGCTGAGGCGCTGACAGCAAAGATGAGATTATGAGGTGGTGTTAAAGACTGATACCTCGTTTCTGTCACCAGGAGGAGAGACGCCGAATGTATTAGAGATTCAAACAGTAATAAAAACAAAGAAAGACATTTGAATTACAATAAATTAAACATTGTGTCTCCGGTTAGAAATTTGCCAAATCGAATTAGATTAACTTCATCTTACTGTAGACGTTCCTGCAGGCTGCTTAACCAGGGAATTACATCTTGTTACCCATCAGAAAGATCAAACAGTCAGAGCCAGACACCAGCGATACCTTCCTGCTGACTACACGTCTGGTTCAAGGGAACTGTTTTGTCCAGATTTTTTTTTTTTTCAGTTTTTTCTTTCTTTAAATGTGTTTATTACTTTCTTGCTTAAATCTAATTTGTTATTTAAAGGAAATACAGCAGTATGGATACGATCAGATAAGATAAGTTCAACAAATTAACACAGCTAGAGCACCCCCAAAGTGTGTGTATGTTTAATATCCAGCTCAAATTATGCATTTTTAAAATAAGTGCTGTTTTAGCATCTGTATACTGTAAAGAGTCACACGGACAACAGAACAGCAAAGCAACAACCCGGGGGAGGGTCTCTTCTTATATGAGGTCACAAATGGGGGATTTGCTGGTTTAAACCCTGGACATAATTTTAACAACAAAGACAAAAAGAAGGGAATGTTTTGTTCTTACATTTTTTGTTTTAACATAGACACTGTAGAAAATTTTTATGTTTATAACTGTCTAAAAAGTTAATTTTGCATAATGGTTGTCCTTTAAATATAAGCGAATGAGTAGTTTGAAAAAAGTAAGAAAAATATCTCAAATCTATAGAAGCAAATACTGTATAACGAAACAAAAATAACTATAAGGGTATTAAACCTATTTCTACGTATTTAAAGCATAACTGTCTTGGTCTATTTCCAGATAATTTTGCTAGTTATTAAGCATTTAATTTAATCATCTGCCAAGACAGGAAATTTATGCTTAAAATTTAGAACATTTGTCTAGACTTAAAGGGCTTAATTATCTTCTACTTAATTTATTTTAATCTTAAATTCAGATTTAAGATTGACCAGATTTAAGATATTTTCACTACTAAGAAATCACTTTTAACAGTCTGATCTTGACCATGTTAACTGATTTGTACAAAAGAACAGATTTTCCTCATATTCAGTTTCTCCTACTGAAGTACTTACTGTATTCCGATGAAGTTTTTACATACGTTTTTGCATCAACTTGTGAAGTTTGTGAAGCTCAAGCGGATGCTGTCATTAACACAAATAGAGGACGTGCTAAATACTAAAAACTCTGAGATTTATGTACAGTACATTTACTTAAATTGTTGTCAATAATACAATGTTGCATAAAATTAGAAAAAATGCAAAATAAAAGCTTTTTTTTTTTTTTTTTTTACTGTAAAAGACATTTCTAGGTATTTGAGGTTACTCTTCTAACAGGAATTGTAAAATTCATTGCAAAGAAAAAAGCAGGTCTTTTAATGCTATCCCATTGATGATTGTTGCGAAATGTGTAGCTCAGTGTTTTGGAAATGCCATAAAAGCTCAGTATTAACATTAACAAATGTGGTTTTATATTGATTTGCTGGGGTTTTTAACCAAACCGCAGGATATCCTGCCAGGTGTATAAATTTCTAGTAATAATGTTTTGCATTCCATCTCCAACCACATTTATTTAATTATCATGCTTACACAAATGCCAAATGCCATGTCTTTGATTTGATAAACTGAACTGGAATACATCGTTCAATATACTATAATGAATATTTAAAACATCTCCAAACCAAGGATTATCGCTTCATAAATAATAAATGTTACTCCAGCTCTCAATTCAGCCTGAATTCTCTCCGTCTCTCGCTGTTTCTCTCGCTCTCGCTGTCTGTGGTCTATAAAATCCTCCTTGTGGTTATACTGAGGTCAAAGCCATTATTAAGAACATGTGTTATTCTAAACACACATTACAGTCAATACACAGAGCCATTATTCCATAGCGATTATGGTGACCTGAACATAATATCTGTGTAACACAGAATGACTGATGACAAGTTAATATATGTTCAAACGTTAATGCAGATGTACACTGTCCAGAAATCACAACGGGACTGTGATGTGATCTGTTGTACGTGGGTTACCGCTGTCCCTTACAGGTAATATTGTGTGATTTTATTTCCGTCTGGGCTCACCTCGTTCTCTTCAGCCTTGAGAACAAATACTTTAATCGTTAAATAACTCAAGGGTGGGATGATACCGTCAGTCCTGTCCGGATATACATCTCTGATTTGATAAGCAGATGTTGATTCTTGCATTGGAAAACAATTTGATGGCCATTATAAGGAAAATGAAAAGAAAGTCAATTCACAAAACAATCTCTCTAATAAGCAATTAAATGGGTGATAAATTTTTTTGACATGGTTATAAAGCCGCAGGCTATAGTCACATAACATGCAATTTACGAAACAGTATTCCATGTTTTAAAAAATGTATGCTTTTTAATATTTTAACTTTTAGGAAAATATTGTGGAATGAAACAAACATCATCACCAATGTAAAAATTGGCTTTTGATTATGCCGAATAACAGAAAACAGTTAAGTTTATGTAAAAACTTCCTTTATTTCTCTACATAATCCCCCTGTTACACTAATGCACTTAACTCAGTGTTCCACTAGAGCTTGGACACCATCAAGGTAGAAGGTTTTCACAGTATGCCGGAGCCATGATCAGACTGCCTGCTATTAAATCCGAAACGCTGGCCTCCCAGGAACCGGCTTGGAGTGAGGTCAGGACTGTATGACGAGTTCCTGTACTGTAACATGCGCGGGTGATGCTTTTGAATGATTGTGTGCGAAGTTCCCACCCACAGATTAGCTGTCAATATTTAAGGATCAGGCATTCCACATGCTTGATTTTTACGGGAACGACTGCAGTGGGTTTTAAGCCCCCTTGTGCAAGACTGTCATTCATAGATAGACGTACTGTACTTCTTTGAAATATTTTTGTTGTGTTTTTCTGCCTCACCACCGTATTGCGCTTCTGTAAAAGTCAATCAGTTTTACTCCTACATTCATGACTATTTTCATCACATTTTCATCTTGGTTTGACTTAAACACCCCATTGCACTCATAATTACAAAAATAACCAATAAGAAATAACCTATTTGAGCATCTAGCAGAGAACAACAGGAAGGCAAGCATGCTTATGACTGGCCACAAATTAAGATGTTGTTAGATTCAAAGAGGAAAGCTAAAACAGAAAAACAGAAAGAAAGAAGAAAAACAGATGACTAGTGGAAAAGGCATGACAAAACTTCTAACCACTAATTTGGTTGTACTTCATACAAATAAAATTATTATTGATATATTTATTGTTCATACTTATCTCTTGTTCATTGTGTTTAAAACCACTATGGACCACAGGTGAGCAAATGCCAGCTAGTAAGAATCTTGACTAGTATTAATACTAGAAGCGCCGCGCCAGTGTCACCTACTTACTGTATAACGCGGTTCACCGGTCATTTGACCGCCTATTGTTTTGAATGGGAAGCTGTTGCTGACACACAATGATCGCTAGATGGCGCTTTCACCCAAAGCAAATAGTTTAGCTCGAAGATCAACTTGCACTTGAACAATGCTCCATTCATTCCCGCATTGATAATCAACTGTATTTTTTTTTTCATATTCAACTGAAAAAAACCTACAGTACTACAGAATCTCTAAGGGGAGTCACTAAGTCTCTACTTAATTTTATAATGTTTTAAGAAAATTCATTAGTTCGTTCATTCTATTTGAAGCTTCTGAACTTCTCTGATGTTTTTTTTTTAGTGTGACAGTGCTTTAGATAAAGCTTTATTATTGTGTTTGATGATTGTGTTTAATCAGATCTACCACAGCAGATAATAAACTATGCTATGTCAAACCGAAGCAAAGACCATGATTCGTTGCCTCGTTTCATTCGGTGTTGCTAGGCAACGGACCACGCGCTTATTCGGAAATGTAGAAGTGATGTGTTTCCACTCAGAACTAAACCAAAGATTTCGGTAACTACACGAGGTGTAACATCTGCATGGTGACACTAAACAGCTGGACAGCTTCACTTTTCCGTTATGGTAACATAAGCACCTAAACATCGCTAAAACAATGTAATGACCCCTCCTGAGGATATAAAACTTTATTATTGTGTTTGAATAAATCAGATCTACCACAGCTACTACCAGAGATGAATAAAGGGAAATTGTGTTGCATAGTTACACTACCTTTTCATTTTTACCATTACAGCATTGGTTATTTTGTGTATTTTAATAGCACACTTCAAAAAACCCTTGCAATTATAAGTTAAAATGAGTTCCATGTTTCTAAAGTTAACTTAGGCCTTGTTCACACGGGCGTTAAGTTTTTGGATAAAGGAACGAGCTCTGAACATCCTATACGTTTATGTTGCGTTTTGTAGCGCTGCTCGATTGACTTCTACACTGGCGTTCGTTTGTCTCTGTCTAACGACAGCCTGCAGCCCAAATTGTAGTTTGTGTGTTTAACCTGTGGGGGCAGTGTGTCAGGAACTGCATATAAAAGCCCTGGTCATTTTATTTGAGGTGCCTCCTTTTAATATGGACCATTTTGCTATATTAAACATTAATCTTATTTTTAAATTTTTTTTTTATTAAATTATTATATATAAATAATATATAAAAATATTTTTTTAAATAATACGGTGACGTAGGGAGAGAAAAAAAAAAAACGCTGCCACTACTGGGTTCACCCTCCGACTGCACAACGTCGGATTAAAGGAAGTTTTTTGTGGTTTATGAAGAAATGTGAACATTTCCGCGCAAGTTTTATTTTTGAAGCATTTTATTTTTGCCTTTTTTACGCATTTCCTTCTGCATGCAACGTTTTTTTAACACCGTATAAACGTGCAGTCAAACAAACGCACGTTACCAAAGCCTGTGTGAACACCGTCATTGACTCCTATGTGTATAAAACCCTCTGTGCTTCATCCGCGGTCTCCGGACGCTACGAACGGCAGAAAAACGTCGATTTTAACGCCCGTGTGAACAAGGCCTTACTGTGAAAATTGGACAAAATTTCCAGTTTTGTTTTTGCTGTTTATTCTAAACGCTCATAACAGATGTGATATGTGAACTATATTCAACACTCTGAGATCCCATGGAAAACCATAGTTGATAAAGAAATGCAGATGCAAAAAAAATTTATTTTACTTGTTGCACCACTGGGTTATTTACCAGCACAAATAAATGAAAAATACATTTGGAACAGCCTACAGTATGATGACTATAGCTTTGGACCACCTATTATACCCGTAAGGAAGTCTCCAGTAAAACAGGGCCAAGAACCAATTACCTCAAAAACCTAAATTCCCAAAAACTAAACATTAATCAGATTCCATGGCCTCATTCCATCAAAGTACTTTAAACCATTATGTATAGGATTTAGTTTATTGCAAATAGCAGCAGAAATTAATTTCCTTGCAGGAAGGAATGAGATGGGCCAAACGGAGAAGTTGGCAAACCAAAAACCAAACAACTGGTTTTTATAAACATTAAATGGGTGAATTCAGCCAAAATACAACAGTTTGGACCTTCTTTCAATCTTTTTGTAGATCAGAATTCTAGTTAATGCTACCGTAGTAATTGCATTGACAATTATTATTTATAAGCTGGACCTGGAAATTTGCTATAGACAATATTTAACCTAAAGATCAAATCTTTCTTCTTGTAGTTTAGATTACTGTAGTTACATGACACACATCTTTATAGTCCTCTTTTACTGTACATACAGTATAAGTATTTCAGGGGTTTACTAATCCCTAGTGCCTTTAATATATTGCTACAAAGTTTCAGAAGGAAGACTCATGGAAAAAATAATTTGCTGTCAATTACGACGTTCTAATAGTAAGATAAATGTATTTGGATACTTAAATGACAATACCAGAATGAACAGAAACTATTTTACAATAAGCAATGCTTCTGAGCGGTGTGCATCAAGACGTTTGGGTAAATGCCAAGTCAGAAGCACATGTGTGATTAATGGATTTTCCATGACGGCTATTTACATTGGATAGTAGCGGATAAGCACCAAATTATATAAGCTTAACATGGTATGGTTTATGAGAAACAATAAAAAAAAAATCATAAACCAGAACGCAGAACCTTTTGGAACATATCTTACTACTTTTTCTTCATTTCTGAGTTACAGACCTAGGGGTCTAGGGCCACAGGTCTTTTTTCTCCAGATGCCCTTCCTGTTGCAACTTACCATTTTTTAACAAAGCTTTCAACCAAGGTTGTAATGGGTGTAGGGGTATGGGTCTTGCCCAAGGACCCAGTGGTGGCAACCTGGCTGTGGCTTTCCAGACCATCTGATCATCTGCTCTTCCCGACCCAAAGCCTCAAACACCTGATATTGTAATATCCAAGTATGTCAGAAATCTTTATGGGGCATTCTGTTAAAAAAAACTAAACAAAAAAAATGTCCCCATTTAGACAACACAAGTCAGTGATCATGTTGTCATTCTGGTTTTGTTTAGGTATTTCGTGATGAATTGTGGGCTGCTATCTAAACTTGTTTGAGTGTTTTTTCCCTCTTCCATTCTTTCTTTAGTAAAGTATCAAGAGAATAGTGATACCATCCTGTCACATCCTCGTTAGTGTTAGGATCGACACTAACCCCTAACTTACGATTCGACTGATGGAGCTGACTTTGATGTTCATTCATTTTAAGACCTAGGTAGATTTTTGTAATATAAACAGCACAATCAAACAAACCCTTTACACTTGGCCAGAGATCACTCGTAGCAGTTTTGAGCCTGTAGGCAAACTTTTAAAAATGTACGTTGAAAATGAGCTAAAGACATGTTGAATGACAGAATACTAGAACTCCCTGGCGTTCCCTTTGAATGATTGGTGATGAACATCTCTTTGAAATTCAGCATGATAGGATTTGCCGGATAACGATATGTTTGAACTTGCACAATGACTCTCGATGAGTGACCGAATGAAAGAACTTAATCTCGAGGGGATTGGAATATGGTGTACTGAAGTTCAAAGGTGAACTGCAGCTTTTGCAACAACAATTCAAACCGGTCCACGCTCCATCTGGAGGTTTATTGCTTATGACGGACAGCTTGTCAGCGTTGAAAGTGTCTGTTCAACAGAGTTAGGATATGTTTTTAATGCACTTTTGAAGTGTATTAAAAAGACTGGATTGAAAGACTGGGTTTTATGGGTGTAATCACATTATGACAAAGGAGTAGAGAAAATAAAGAAGCTTTTATGTTTGATTAGACATCACCTGCTGATGGAATGTACAGTATGTTATGCCCCTGGATTAACGAATCTCGAAATGACTAGATCGTGTTGTTTTTTAGTTGCCTGGAAACTGATCAAGCTAATATGTGGTAGCTTACAGTATGTAAAGTAATATCATACAGAAAGGTAGTTAACTAGTTTACGTGATTGATAGAAATTAATGAAACTGAAATGAGTACATGGATATTTCCCAGCGAGGGGATTTGAGCTATGAGATTTGGGTGTTGTCTCCTTACATTAGAAGTAGAATCTTATTTGTAAGTACAGTAGTCTTTATTTGAACTTAGTATGTCTGGTGGTGTAGTGGTTAGCACTGTCGCCTTGCACCTCCAGGGGCCAGGCTCGATTCCCGTCTCTGTGTGCATGGAGTTTGCATGTTCTCCCCGTGCTTGGTGGGTTTCCTCCGGGTACTCCGGTTTCCTCCCACAGTCCAAAGACATGCAGATTAGGCTAATTGGCGTTCCCAAATTGACCATAGTGTGTGAATGAGTGTGTGTGTGTGTGTGCTCTGCGATGGATTGGCACGCTGTCCAGGGCGTACCCTGCCTCGTGCCCTGAGTCTCCTGGGATAGGCTCCAGGTCCCCGCGACCCTGAACACAGGATAAAGCGGTATAGAAGATGAATGAATGGATGTCTGGAGAGTTACTGTACTATATATTTCATCTTTACTCTATGTCTTCAGGTTCTCTGGTTTTTGGACATACAGTACAGTACTTGTCTTTCCAACAACCATTAAAAACATTAATGTTAAAACAATAACACTAATTGGCGTTGTGAAACATAATGCTTGACCATAAAATGAAAAAAAAAAAAAAGAAAAGAAAAAAAAAGCAAATAACCTCATGATTGAAAAGAAATGTCAAAATTTGCTGAATAACCTTGAAAGAACTTTGATGCCAGAGAGTGCTAGAGAGTTGGAACTGTAGCCTTTACAACAAGAGTTCAACACATCAATAAACCTTTCCACACGTTCCTAATTGGTATCTTGAGCCAAAAAAAAAACAACAGGAACGGAAACGAATCTTTTAAACAGACAGACTAATGACAAGACTAACAAATAGCTTACGATAATTTCACTCGAAGATATGAGTCCAATCAAAGCATTAAGGCTGAGTGGTACCGAGCCTAAAAAACACAAACAATACCACCCTTTCTCAAACACCCTGTACCAGATTTCTCTTAGTCCCACCATTTGAACCCATGACCTGCTAATCATTACCACCTTACCCTTAACCACTGACCTTGAGCAGCTCCTAGCGCCCAAAATAACGAGTGTTAGAATAGAGTGGTACAGGGAATAGAATAGCAAACAATCTAACATGCTTGAGTCAGAACCAATAATCAGATCAGACAAAATGTCAGGAAACAACAGCAACAGGAAATCGACCAGATCACGTTCGGAACGGATATTTATACTCTAGTACTCATGGTAATGAGAAACAGGTCCTTCTAATCAGTCGATATTGTAAAGAGAGAGAGAGAGAGAGAGAGAGAAAGAGAGAGAGAGAGAGAGACTCTGTCAGATGGATGGGTGAATGAACACTGAGGTGCTATAGTGTGAAGAGCCGGAAAACAAACTGAAATGAACTGAATGAACTATTGTAAATAACCATAGGAACACAAATCCCTAGGAGAACCGTAATTATATATGATTACACATGATTATACATAATTCCAAAAGCTAAATGTTTCCATTGACTCGGATTCAATTCAATTTATTTGTATAGCACTTGGTCGCAAAAGCAGCTTTACAGAAATCTGGATGTGGATGTACAGTATAATTGGGACGTATTTAGTCTTGATATGTATTAGCAACAAGAAAAATGTATTTTAAAAATAGTTTAGCTGTTAAAATATGATTTTCTGCGCCATGTGGTTTCTAAACCACTGTGGAATCATTGTGTAATTCGCCAGATATTATACCAATAAAGTATAATTACTGTATGTAATACACTAATCTTAAATGTATTATGTGCTTAGAAAACTAAACATAGTGTTAAAAGGCAACTTCATGCGGTGGAAGAGTTTACAGTACCATAAATCATGATGCAAATACCATAATACATGTCCTATCATGCCTTATTGGTTTATTACCCATTTTGGATGTCATACAGCACTGCAAGCTTGCACTATTCTGATTCTGATTCCGCTCTGGTCTCTCTCATCAACAAGACACTTCATACACAAGATGTTTTGTAACACCATTCTATGTAATTTGCTTAATTCGATTTAATTGTAAGTTGGTCTAGATAAGACCGTCTGCCAAATGCCTAAATGTACAGTAGATGTAATGGTTATTGTAATGGTAATGAAAATTCCACGTGATCAGCCGTTTCCAAAATACTCAAACCGACCCATATGACACCAACCACCATATCATGGTTGAAGTCACAGAAATCACACTGATGTGAACATTAACTAAAGCTTTTGTCCCGTATCCACATGTTTATTATACTGTATGAATTCTGCTGCTGCCATGATTGGCTGATTAGAAACCACATAAATAAAAAGTGTGTACGGGTGCTCCTAATAAAGTGATTTATTAGGGTTTATATACTGTATAATAAATTGATATGGTCGAGGCAATTGTTCTAGCAACTAAAAGGTTTCTGTAATCTTGCTAAATATTTATTGGTTGCTGCTACATGACATACTGCATGCGAAGCCAACACGATGTAAGCCAAAAAAAAAATAATAATCATGTTTTCAAAGTCAGTTTTTTGGCGATTTCTCAGAGAAATACTGGAATTAGCATCGGAATTGTTTTTTCCAAAAACATTACTGTCGAAAGCATTAAACTGAACAATCTGCAAAAAGCACAATATTGAAACTAACTGTATACTATATCTTTTTTACTTATAACATTTAAAACCAATAGCAAATCTGCTCGGATTGTTAGACTATGGGTAAAGGCTAGAAGTCAAATCAAAAACATGCTGAAGGGTGTGGCTTAATCAAAAACATGATCATAAAACATGCTGAGGTTGATTAATAAAAGAACATTTATTTGTCATATTAAAGATGGTTAAAGTATATGCTATTAACTTGTTGACTGCCTTAAACGTATCTTTTAAAAATAAAATAAAAATTAAAAAAAAGCAGTATTGGTTTGGCAAAGCTGCAGTCAAGCAAAAAAAAAAAAAAAAAGGCTTATTGTTAGAATATGATGAACTGTTAAAGGTAATACATTAATACATTTAGATTTATTATATGATTGGCTTGATTATAATGTTTGTGTTGTTTTATTAAAAGTTAAAGTAAAAGAGTAAAAACAACAAAAATAAATCTATCTATCTATCTATCTATCTATCTATCTATGCTTCGTATGATGTCTAATTTCCAAATTAAAAAAATTATAATACCAAATTAGCAATAAAAGCAAAAATAAACAACAGATAAAGGACCAGTCCAAACGACCAATCTGAAAATGTTCCAGGTGGGCGTGGCATGATTTTCGAATGACTACATCCTTCTACCTGCGACCGCTACCTGCGACTTTTCTATTTTCTACTAAACCTGCTATGCCGCTAGACCTGCTATACCACAGAACTAAAAATAACTCTAATGTACCCAACTATCTAAATATAGAGTGAACGAACGCAGTGGATTTGTGTTGCCCATTTTACAGTCAAAATGGAAAACATTGTCTTAATGGATCAACAGGCATTTAGATATTGCACTGCAGATTGTGGCCTCAAGACAAACACTTACTTCATTAGATAGTAACCATGGGCTTAGCTCCTAGGAGCCAGCCTTCTCTGGAAGCCCTCTGAGTAAAGAAAGTGCACAGACTGTGGATAAGTTTAAAACAATCCATAAATCAAGTGCACTTGACTTCAAATGAACATCTGGCATGTTTGTGCATGCTTGCAGATAATAGATGTCACAGGCCATGTTAAAACACAGTTACCCTTCCTTTGCCCTTCCTGAATTTTCTTGCTGAATACAAGTGTCCAAAAACAAAAGTATTAAAGTCAGTGCCTCTGTGGCACGACTGGGCTTTGTCCTAACAAATTATGACAGAAACAAAATATTAATACCTGGTGGCATTGTAGATTATATAAAAAAAATATTCTGATTAAACGACATATAACCCTGTAAAAATCTTTAAAAAACTGATCTAGTCCAGAATTTAGCTAGCATTTAATTTTGGTGCTGATCCTTTTTTTTAAATGTGTTATTCATACTGTAGGCTTGCTCTTTTCATAGCTACAGTATTCATTACAGTTACTCAGGTACATTATCCCAATGGCGCAACAGATCAAGTGTTGGCCAAAATGAGTTCTTTCTGCGTTATTTCTGCCAACTCAATTTAAAAAAAGAATAAATACAGTGAAGTGAAATCATTAAAGTGTAACACATTTTTTCCCCATATTTGTTACATGTTAATGATTCAGATAATACGAGAGTAAATCCAAAATGCAGTTTTTAAGTGATGATTTCATTTATTAATAATGTCAAACCCAAGAGGCACCGATCTGTGCCAACAACACAGCATAGGTCAATGAAAATAGGTTAAAAAAAATAATAATAATTTTATATATATATATATTAGGGCCGGGACTTTAACGCGTTAATTTAGATTAATTAATTACACAAAAATAACGCATTCATTTTTTAAACGCATTTTAATCGCACTTATTTTTGCACCGCGGGACGTTTCTCACTGGATGAGTTTCGGCGGACCGATTATACTGGAGCACCAACTAGTGTTCAGACAAAAACAAACCACAGTGAACATGGACAAAGAAGCTGATGAGACGCTTTGGTTGGCCCTGTGTGTTATGTTTGCATCAATATGCACAACTAACATCGATAATATTACTTATTTTTTGTGTGAGACAACCAGAGGAACAGAAATGGAAGCATGGAGAAAACGGTATTCTTCTTTTATTGCATTCAGTGCACACGATACATATAGTATACAGCGCGGTATTATTGCCCCCTGGTGGCCCTCCAGTGAATTAACATCAAACTCAACTATATTACACTGTGGGTGGGAAATTATGTTATAAAAAACGGATGGATGGAAGCGTCGATAAGAGCATGGTTGTGTGCAAACTATGCAACAAGAAATTCGCACATCACCGCAGCACATCGAGCCTCAAGTATCACCAAGGGTGATATAAAATAAGGTCAAATATTTATCTTCATTCATCTTCTATAGCGCTTAATCCTGTGTTCAGGGTCGCGGGGGACCTGGAGCCTATCCCAGGAGACTTCGGGCACTAGGCGGGGTACACCCTGGACAGGGTGCCAATCCATCGCAGGGCACACACACATACACACACTCACACACCCAATCACACACTACGGGCAATTTAGGAACGCCAATTAGCCTAACCTGCATATCTTTGGACTGTGGGAGGAAACCGGAGTACCCGGAGGAAACCCACCAAGCACGGGGAGAACATGCAAACTCCATGCACACAGAGACGGGAATCGAGCCTGGCCGGGGAATCGAACCCAGACCCTGGAGGTGCAAGGCGACAGTGCTAACCACTACACCACCGCGCTGCCGTCAAATATTTATATGCGATTAATTTCGATTAATTAATAAAGCTTCTAATTAATTAGATTTTTTTTTTTATCGAGTTCCGGCCCTAATATATATATATATATAATTATTATTATTTTTATTATTATTGTTTTGGTCATTGAAACAACTGAAAACAACCAGAAAAACACACGATCATGTCTATCTGTACTATTTTTTGCCTATGTGACCCATTTAAAAAAATCTTTTGCTCAGTCATGTTTGTATAGTTGGATAATAATTCATTAAATTCAGTTTATCATATTGTCGAGGTTGTGCTGAAAAATGGGTATGTCACTCCAGACTGTATAATCCTGAGCCATCCTAAAGTATTGAGCAAAACAAAAAATGGGTAAAATGCCCTGAATTTTAAGGGCTACGGGAAAAATTACTCAGTTGACTTGGAAATGTTTATTTTCTTTTAATATTATCATAACTAAATGTCTGCAAACGTCATGTTGTGCCATGTTTAATAAATGTAGCAGAAAAAAAACCTTGCTAGTTTAGTATAATTTCCTCACACTGAGAATATCATGATATGATATATTTTTTGCATAGCTCTGTGCCATAGTGAAACAAGTCTAATCAGTTTAGTCTGTGTTACTTCTGTTCTCTCTCTCTTTTTTTAAAGTTTTGGATAAATTGTAAATAGAATTTGATTTGTATGGAAAAATATCAGATATCAGAAATATCAGAAAAAGTACATACACCAATCAGCCATAACAAGTGTAAAAAGTTGATTATCTCATTCCAGATCATTGAGATGTCTAACTGTGAAAGCAGTTGTACCTGGAAAGGGGGTTGAGATATATTAGGCAGTATGTAAATAATCAGTTCTCGAAATTGATGTGTTGGAAGCAGGAAAAATGAGCAGGAAAGTTTTATCGCTATTATCTTTTTATTTAATTTTATGATTCTTTTCTTTTCTTCTATATAAAGCACTTTGAATTACCATTGTGTATGAAATGTGCTATACAGTACAAATAAACTTGCCTTGCCTTGCCTTGCCATGATGAAGAACCTGAGTCACTCTGAAAAGGACCAAATAGTGATTTGTGTCTACACGCCTGGATCAGAGCAACTTCAAAACTCCAAAACAGCAGGTCTTGTGTGGCGTTTCTGGGATGCAGTGGTAACCGCCTACGAAATGTGGTCCAAGCAGGGACATGCTGTGAAGTGATGAAAGGATTATGGGCGTACAAGAGATCTACTGTGGCACAAATAGCTGAAAAAGTTCAAGCTGGCTGTAATAGAAGCTGCATAGCCACAGATCGGTCATGCTGACCCGTGTCCACCACTGAAAGCTCCTACAATGGTCATGAGTATGGGACCATGAAGCAATCTAAAAAAGTGGCCTGGACTGATAAATCATGTTTTCTTCTACATCCTATGGATGGTTGGATGCATGTACATCACATACCTGGGAAAAAGATGGCACTAGGATGCACTATGGAAAGAAGGCAAGCCGGCAGATGGGGTGTGATGCTTTGGGCAATTATCTGCTGGAAGACCATGCAGCCTGTTATTCATGTGGGGGTTATTTTGATATGTGTAACATATTTGTTGCAGACCAAGTACACCCCTTCATGGCAACGGTATTCTCTAACAGCAGTGGGCACTTTCAGCAAGATAATGTGCTCTGCAACACTGCAAACATTGTTTGGGAATGGTTTGAGGAACATGACAAAGAGTTTGGAGTGTTTGGTCTCCAAATTCCACAGATCTCAATCTGATTATGCAACTCATGCAGTGCAACCCTTGGAGGCCCCACCTAACAACTTACATGACTTAAAAAGATCTGTTGCTGACATCTTGGTGCCAGAGACCACAGCACACATTCAGAGATCTTGTGGAGATCATGCCTCAGTGAGTCAAGGCTGTTTTGGTGGCACAAGGTGGACATACAGAATATTAAGTGTGTATCTTTACAGCTGAAAACTCATATTATTATTATTATTATTATTTAACGAAGCAAATAACACTGTTATTTAATGAGGCACTAAAATAATCTGTTATAGTTCCGTTTTATCCAGTAAAAAGCAAAGATATAAAAGTACAATTCAATTATTCAGAAAAAAAATCAGATGTTTTTGTGGTTGGATGATTTGTGTAGAGAATGAACAAAATAATCTGTATTTACAAGGTCCAGGGGAGAAGCAGACGACAACTAAGGATTTCCTGGATGGCCGGCTGCTAAGATCATTGAGATGTCTAACTGTGAAAGCAGATGGAGGATGGTGGACAAAGCTTATCGTTAGCACTGTAATTCAATGTCCCTAACGTGTAATCATTTTCACTTGACAAATACAACACTACAGTATGTTTCTGATATTTCAAAACATCTGCCTGAAAAAATAAACACAGTACGACATTTCTAATTGTGAACATTGACAGAAATGAGATCAGTGCCGTGATAAGGTTATGGGAACACTCCTTTTTTACTTTTCCCATTTTAAAATCTTCTGGAATCTACGAAGTAATCAAAATGTAATCAAATGAAAATGTAACATTTCAATATCTACAAAAATCTTTGGTTTTCTCACAGTTGAAATGATCCTGATCATCTCAGTCATGCAATAGATCAAATAAAATCCTAGCTCTACAGCAAAGATTAAAGAACTACATGGAGAACCATAATAGGCATACAGTACTAAGACCACAGTGCAAAATCTGGAACTATACTGTACTCCATACCCTTAAACAACAATGAGAACGATTGCTCTGAACATCATATACACACCCTGAGTACCATCTTAGGAATACTAGAACCATTACAAGGATTCTAAATACAACAAACACCTACAGTATAGAGAACATTAAATTTGCACTGAGGAAACAAGAACTGCAAAATGATGCAGATGTTCCATGAAGATTTTAAAACACAACTGAGAAGGCTATAATTGCACTGAACATCTAATAATTACATTAAGGATCCTAGAACTGTACTAAGAAGTCTATAACCTTACTGATCCAAAGACCACACCAAGGTTCCTCCCAGGATCTTTGAACCACTTTAAGGATCTCAGAATTGCTCCTACAACTTGCACTGAAAATTCTAAAACTGCAATTAGAAACTGATCTTACACATTCAGAACTGAAGTGTGCAACAAACCTTTATTCTGGTATTGCAAATTCCAGAAATCCACCGAGGATCCTGGAATTGATTCAAATGACCTTGAAATACACAGAGAGTCCTATAACCACACTGAGGATCAAATAACTGCTTCGAATAAACCTAAGACACCTGGGCTGAGAATCCTAGAATTTCAAAGAGGATACTTAAACTGCACCTACAGTAGGATCCTAGTACCACAATGGGATCCCAGAACTGCATTGAAGATCTGAGAACTACACTAAGAATCCTTGATCTACAGGAAACATCTCCAAACTGAACTGAGGATCCTAAATTCACATTAAGGATCCAAGAAGTTCACTGAGGACCCCAGATGTGCACCAAGGATCCTTGAACCACAGTAACTGCACAGAGGTTCCTAAAATGACACTGAGGATTCAAGAACTTTACTGAACATTCTAGAAATGTACCAATAATCTTCGAACCAGCAAAGATTATCGGACCAGACTGTCGATCCAAAACCTGCACTGAGGACCCTAAAACCACAAGGAGAATCCCATAAGTACAATGAGGATACTAGAACTACAGTGATGCAATATGAGGTATGAGGATCCAGGGACCATCCTAGGGATCTTAAAACCATTCTTCAGAGCATAGACATAAAGAAATCTAGGATATCTTGTAGAATGTTTAAATATTCCCAAATAAACATGGCTGGAAGCGCACAGTGTGTGGAAATGTAATTATGGTTCTCCTTCCTCGAGAGTCCAATAGTAAATTAATGACCAGTGAACCTCAAAAACAACAGTGTAATGCCTTGGTAATATGAACTGCTCTACATGATATGGAAAAGGGCTGTCATGATACTTCATTAGTCTGCTGGGATAATCCTGATGAGATTTTTACATTAACAAAACACTGAAGCACATACAGTAGTAGCAGCGTGTGGAGCTTATTCCAACCGTCTTCTGGGATAAACAGACAGGAAACAAGATATATACAGAGTATAAACAGAGTAATCTAGGTTGAAAAGATATGTTACAGTATGTTCATACTGTATCATACAGTATGGTATTAAAATTACATTTGTAACTTAAAATCGCCATAAATTGAACCAAATTTACAATACCATAAGCCCGGTATTGTGTACAGTAGGTTACCCTGTGGGCATGGGTGAGCTTTGGGTACCTATGATGCTGCTACCAGTTTACTGGTGTATAATTGATAATATACAGATGTTAATGTTATGGCTGATTCGTATATGTCTAATATACTGTAACTGAAGATCTTGGACTAAGTTTTCCTTAAGTCCCTTTGTTAAATCTCCTCTGTATAATTTCTGCTACAGTTTCTGAGCTCAGGCTTAAGGGGTTATGTTTTTAAATTAGCTGAAATATCTATTGTTCGTGACCTACAGTTTCTAGAATAAAGTTCTATGTTGTAAAGTCCTGGACGAAAGCTCCTCAGTTAAAGGTCTTGGGCTTAAGTCGTTCTTAATTTCTGACAGAACGTATCTGAACTCAAGTTTTTGGGCTTAAGTTCCTTGGCTGAAAATTCTCTACTGAAATTTCTAATCTGAAATTCCTGGATTAAAGGTTTCACAGAGGAAATATGTCAGTTGCATCTCCTGATTGGCTAAAAGTTTGCAGTGTAAATTACTGAGTTTAAGCTCCTCAACAAAAGTTCCTGACTTACAGTAGGTTTCTTATGCCTAAGGTCCTTGGCTAAGATTCATCATTGACATTTTGTGACCTACTTTTTCTAGGATAAAGAGCAATGTTGTAAATATTTTGGCAAAATCTCCAAAATTAAAAGCCCTTGATTAAATTTATAGGACTTACTGTAAGTTCTTTGATTAAAAGTTTCAAAGTACATTTCCTGCTTTAATGTTTTGGTGTTAATGTTAAAATTCTCAGCTATAATTTCGGATTTGAAGCTCCTGGGCTAAAGTTCTATGTTTTTTTGGGGGAATTTCTCAATTTTAGCCCCTTGGTAAAGTTCTCAGGTACAAATTATTAGGTTAAAGCTCCTCAACTAAAGTTCCTGGCTTCTGGTTGTAAAGTTCCTAAGCTGAATCTTCTTAGCTGTAGTTTTCTAAAGTTCCTTAGTCCAATAACTGAAATGATAGTTCTTTATCTACTGTATATCCAAACAGTTCCTTATCAAAATTTGAAGTTGAAGTTGCGCTAGAACCCCTTAACTGAAGTTTTTGAATGTTCTAAACCCACCGTTCTATGCTTCTCAGCAGATTTAACATGATCATGTTTGCAATTATCTAATCGAATTGAATTGCACATACTGTAAGAGCAGAAGTAATGTGGGAGGAAAGGGCCTTGAGCCTTATGCTGACGCTTTTTCCAGATCAACCTTGACATTCAACGATGTTCTCATTACAGTATCTCATCACCGTTCGGCGAAACGCCACCTCGTCTGACATCAACGAGTTTACCATCTTTCAGCATCACATCTGCTACTTTAAAAATGACCTTCTACTGTCTGCACACTGTTCAAACATAATTAAATAATGGAGCTATTTCTTTTTTGGCACATTATGTGCGATGTGGCATAAAGAAAAAGAGATCAAATTCTATAGGAATGGTCTTATTAAACAAAAAGAAACACACTTTTGTGACCCCACAAGCATCTGTTATTCCGTATACTACATTTACTCTACACCTTTTTCTTATTCCTTTTTTTAAGAAAGCAAAAATGCTATAAAAAAGTCAGAATTAAGTAGAAAATAATGATAATATAACGTGTCAGTGGTAACATGTGTTAGACATCTTCCAGTTTAGTTAAGTAGTTGTCATGTAAAAGCAAAGAGCCAGCTAATAAATGGAAACTCGCTATAACCCATTTGGAAGAACGATGCTATAAATCCGAACGGAAATGATGATTCCTATGATGACTAACAACCTTTTTTTTTTTTTTTTTTTTAAACTTTACAGGTGCACTCCAGCTGCGCAAACAATACCACACATGCGTGCACACACAAACTTTAGTCCAGACTTCAAAAATGAGTATATGTACACTTCTATCACTGTTTGTGCAGCTGTAACACAGCTGTCCGAACCATTAACTTTCAATCATCATAATAATCCGTGGTTATGGCAATAAAATGAGCATAACCCCTAACAAAAAAGTTTTGGCGAGACTTGAGGACAGATATAAACTGTTCTTCGGTGTAATCCTAACACACACTACGGACTATTTTAACACATCTTAGCACGTGTTCAATAATACATACACGCACTTTAAGTAAACAAGATTGCAAACTGCTATAAAGGGTTTTAGTGTTCCACATGCCTCGGGGCCTTTTGGTAATCACTTCTTAAATAAATAAGATGCTACTATAACAACATTGACACACACACATGAGTCAGAGAGTTTAACAGGATCTTAAATGGATTAAGGACTTCGCAAACCATCATTAACTAATGGAGACGCATATAAACAATTTGGCGTGCCAGGGTCTGTGCTACAAAAATGCCCCCATTTCAAGTAGAAGAATAATAAAACAACATGATATAGTAATACTTTTATTTTTATGGAGCACGGGAAAATGTATAGGGACTCAATCATGAGTTAAAATCTATTTATTCGTTATGTTTTTAATGCATAAGCTGTACGTCCTGATCCGAGCACAACGAGCCTTTCTTCACTTGAAGGTCAAGTATCAGGTAGTCAATACTGTAGGTTCATCATTTATTCATTCATTCATTCATTCATCTTCTATACCGCTTTATCCTGTATTTAGGGTCGCGGGGACCTGGAGCCGATCCCAGGAGACTCTGGGCACGAGGCAGGGTACACCCTGGACAGCGTGCCAATCCATCGCAGAGCACACACACACACACACACACACTCATTCACACACACACACACACACACACACACACTCATTCACACACTATGGTCAATTTGGGAACGCCAATTAGCCTAATCTGCATGTCTTTGGACTGTGGGAGGAAACCGGAGTACCCGGAGGATTTTTTTTTTATTGTACTCACGTATAAATGTCAGGATATAAAACTCCAATAAGCCAGTGCCGCTTTACTGTAGGCCTGATACCATTTGAAGTCCATTTATTAATCAATACATGCAGGTTAGATGTGCACTTCCTGTAGAAAACACTGATGGAGGGATAAAAAGTAATAAATAAGTAAACAAAGAAAGAAAGCCATAGAGTGAGATGGATTAGAGGAGAAGCGTTATCCTCGGTTTGCTCTTTCACTGCGGGAAGGTTTAAGTGGAGCAGCTGAACGGTCAGCTGGTGTAAAGAGTGTTATCAGAGGTTATCATACTGTAGCCAGCGAGAACATCAGCATCAATGTGAAACAGTTTAAAGTGTATAGAGTTTATAAATGAATGGACCTCTTTGTGTCTTTATTAAGTGTCTATTCATCCATCCATCCATGAACCCTTGCTAAGAAGCGTGAAGGCCAATGGTGACATTGAATTTATTCCCATTTTAACAACATTCATTCACATTTTTGGAATTAACATAACCTGCATCCCTTTGGACTGTGGGAGGAAACTCACCAAGCACGGTGAGAACATGCAAACTCTGTGCGGGAATTGAACCCAGGCCATGGAGGTACAAGGTGACAGTGCTAACCACTACACCACCGTGCCACATTATTAACCATCCTGCACTGGATACCACTGATTATGTACATGGAAGCTCCAGTGAAGGACCAACCCTCAACATCCAGTACCATTTTAAATTCAACAAATACTGTAGGAGGCTGGAAGTTTCTACTCTACGTCAAAAAAAAAAAAACATGACACAATGGGGAAAAAAATGTGCAGAGGTAAAAAAAAAAAAAAAAACCCACACACTCTATTTAAACTTTTTGTTTAATTCAATTTTGTACTTTTTTTAAGCCACTGTTAAACCTGTAGAAAATGTAATATACTGGTTTTGTACAAACTTGTTCTGCAATTTTCTGGTTCAAAAGGAAATACTTTAACATACTGGAGGAAATCAAATCACGGCTTTTAAGCTGTTTTATCTGCACTTCTAAACATCCATGGTTTTGCTGATCAAAAACTTTATAATCAGTTTAAAATGTTAGTTTATATTTCACAGACTTTATGAAACGTATATAGTTTTTGAAGAACTTTTGAAACATTTGAAATTTTGTCCATCTGAGCAGATTTTTTTTTCTGTTTAACAAATATCGAGCACTACTACTGTATTACTTATATTTAATATGAAACATAACTCCAACTTAACTCAGAATATCAACTAAATATAATAGCTCATAATGTCAGCTCCTTTTCTGCAGTTCATTGAACTCACACAGTTGTTTTTCTTGTTAAACACAGTTGCATCTCCTTTTAATTATAGAGGCCTTCCATGCAGCAACAATTTCCAAGACAGTTACGTTTTGTAAAATTAAGTAAAATGGTTTGTCAGCTTTAGATTTTAATGCTATTTTTTTTTTATATTAACAACAATGGGATTAAAGTCCAAGCATGACTCACTTGCTTAATACAGAATGCATGCCATGCTGGGTTGGAAATGTGTCCCATATGGCAAGTTTTCCAATCAATTAGTGATGATGTCATTGTTGTTAGAATAAACATTGTTTTTGGAGTCCTATCAGTCATTTACACCAAAAATAAACAACCACTTATAATCAAACATGAGTACTCTTTTATTAGACTTTACCAGTGGACTGGCACGTTTTGGGCAAAATCTGGTTTCAATTTATTATCAGTGACAGTTGGTACTGTAGATTGCACTACCGCTTTCACTCCATTAAAGATTCAGATGATGTGCTTATGTTTTCCAGTTATTTATCCAGCTATACTGTACTGTATATTGCTACAGTAGATAACATTAAAGACTAGATTAGATTATAAACACTGTTTTAAGATTGTGAATGACATCTCAACAAGTATTAAAAACTGTAAGTCGGAAAATCTGAAGCTTTGTCTTCCTTTTTCCTTTTGAATCCGTATCACACTGGATCGGATTGCAGTATAATACAGTATTTCATGCAAAGTCTCACTTAACGTCTCCCATCACTCCCCATTGTCCTATTTATTCTATTCTACTCTGAGCTCATACAGTACTTCATAACTTCTACACAAACAGAACATACATTTTAAAATACACAATGATTACTGAAAAATATTTTTCTTTTTCCATTTGTGTATTTTCTGAGGCATCAACAACAACAACAACAACAACAAAAATAGATTTCCTCTAAAGTGAACTCTAGACCATTTCTTTATAGCTGCTGTAACATAAGTGCTAACTGGAACTATGGATAGTTTGCAAAATTTACTCAGTCATCATCTATACCGCTTTATCCTGTATACAGGGTCACAGGGGGCCTGGACCCTATCCCAGTAGACTTATGGCTCATTTAGCCAATTTATTGCAGGGCACACACACAAATACACACATTCACACTATGGGCAATTTGGGAACACCAATTGAAGTCACCTGCTTATCTTTGGACTGTTGGAGGAAACTGAAGTACTTGGAGGAAACCCATCAACCGGGGGTGTGTGTGGGGGGGGGTGAACATGCAAACTCCATGTACACAGACTCTGAGGCAGGAATTGATCCCAGACCCTGGAGGTGCAAGGCGACGGTGCTAACCATTTAGCCACCATGCTACCTCTGCAACATTTATCCAAGCTATAAACGGTAAATTTCTGGAATAAAACATTGAGAATGAATTACTCTTATTTGAAACTTTGATGAATAATAATTTAAATCCCAACAAATTCCCATCACCCTTATCCCCCAAGTTGTTGATTAAATTCCCAAAACAGCATGCCCTGTCATGTACTGTAGTATTCCTTAAATGTTATAGAACCGAAACCTGAAAGTTTTTTTTTTATTTATCTTCTTACTTGCAGTTGTGCCTCTAAATAAGGTCAACTGTGCGTGATGTACAGTTTATCGCCTCGGTGAAGATGAATTAAATCTGATGAGATTGTTTACTGTCTAAATGCAACTGAGGATTTCTAAATATGTGACAACATCCATTCAAAAACGCCCATGCAACACGAGAATTCATTCCGCCGTGTTATATGAAAATCACATTCACAAATAGCGAATTATTCTTTTATACCTGCTTCTGGAGTTGAGAATGTTTTGAGTGGCTGTTGTAACGTATATAATCGAGTCAGTTATTTTCAGAGAAAATGTTGGTCTGTAATTGTACAATCATAAATATAAAATCAAAGGTAATCAAGGAACAATCAAAAGGTGAAAATTGTAGTTTTATTTTTCATCCCAGGGAGCGCAGGACAAAAGCTCACACATTATGGGTGAAACCCCAGTCACTGTCGACTGTGCATGTTTGCTCCGGAGGAAGCCTGGAGGAAACCCACAAATCAAGGGAAGTACATGCAAACTCCACATACACAGACTGGAGGTGAGATTGAGGAGGCGAAAAAGAAAATGCTCTTCAAGCACAGAACGGTGATGAGTAACACTTAGCTCAGACACTTTGAACGGTGCAAAAGTTTAGTTGGCTGTACATCGATGGACGGCGATCCCGGCTGATGTGGCTCAGAGCCTGATGTTCTTATGAATGAAA
The DNA here is from genome assembly GCA_030522415.1 of Channallabes apus. Lineage (NCBI taxonomy): Eukaryota > Metazoa > Chordata > Actinopteri > Siluriformes > Clariidae > Channallabes > Channallabes apus. The sequence continues at coordinate 5,180,435 of CM060117.1, read as the reverse complement.
ATCATTGAAAATCAAAGGATAATTCATCACTAGGGGGCGTAGTAGTTAGTTAGCATGGTGTCCCTGCAGCTCCAGGGTCGAGGGTTTGATTCTCGAGGGTTTGATACTCCCCGTACTTGGTGGGTTTCCTCCGGGTACTCCGGTTTCCCCCCACAGCCCAAAGACATGCAGATTAGACTAATTGGCTTTCCCAAATTGCCCAAACTGTGTGTGTGTGTGTGCCATGTCATTGATTGGCACCTTGTGCAGGGTGTACACTGCCTTCTGCCCCACAGTAAGTCTCCTGGGATGGGCCCCCACGACCGTGTACACAGGATACAGCGGTATAGACTATGAATGAATGAACTTGTCAGCAACTTGCGGAAGAGACGCATCTGTTTGTGGAAACTGTCCACACAATCATTCACAAAGTCCTGCGTTTCAGGAAGATGAGAGAGCTCTCTGCCTTCAACCAGCACAAAAGATTACTAATCTGCAGTGAGTTAAAGGAGTGTTTTGACGCAGATATACGATTATGGCTCCGGTATACTGAAAAAACTTTCGACCTTGATGGTATCCAAGCACTTTGAAAAGTAGGATAAGTGCATTAGTGTAGCAGGGGTTTTACTTTCTAAACTGCGTTCTGTTATTCTGCACACTTACAGTAAAGTCCTGGTTTGACTTGAACACACCTCGTACAAAAACAATCTTTTATTTTTGGAATTTTCCTTCCCATTAATCACCAGACTACAGACGTTTCAGACATCTCCTGCATGAAGAGTTCCAAGTGCCGAACTATACTGTAGGTCAGATGACATGAATTATAACCGTTTGCATTTTTTGTTTCTAACAGGATCAAAGAAAAATGGAAAAGGTACAACACTTTTAAGAGCTTGTGACAGGACCGGATTATTTCTGCTCCTTGTTTGTGAGGTCGGTGAGACGACACCATCAAAAGATGTGGTTTTAATGGTACTTTATAATATCAGAGTCATAATATGATGATAATTGATTTTCTCTCTCTCTCTCTCTCTCTCTCTCTCTCTCTCTTCTTTTTCTCTCAGCCCTGATGCATATAGTATATGTTGTAAAAAAAAAAAAAAGACTCCAGCTCAGGAGAGTCTCTGTGATTTATTTCAGTGTTGCATGCCGAACCTTATCCCATACACACATCAAAACATACACACATACACACACATCACTGTAGAATTATGCAACCAGAGTCAGTTACTGTACAGTACAAATTACGTTGCAGATTAGCTACTGAATACTGCTGCGTGTTTTACCTACACGCCATTCTTTTCATTCTCGTACCCTTTTGATATTGCACATTCCATATACAGTGGTACCTCAGCAAGTTTTCTCCTTATGAACAAAATTTTGCAAGAAATTTACCATAGTATATGAAGCGTTTTCAGCATACAGGCAACCGAGAGGTTTGCGTGTACTGTACATCTGATAGCCGATGTTTGTTTCACTGGAAAGCCAAGCGAAGCAAATTTAAAAAGATAAAACTTATTTTCTGTTATGTATTTTTAAAAACTGTATGTATATTTTTTTATTTTAAGATTTTTTTCTTCTATTTTCGCAGGGAAATCTTTCTATCTTGTTATTCGATCTCATCTTTCCTCTTTTAGGTCATTGAAGCATTTCACTGCGTATCATACTGTGTGGTTGTGTACGTGACAAATATAAGTAATTTATTATTATTTTTTTTAATAGGAAGTAACACTTTACATTTAATCTGCTATAAGCCTCTGTAACTGGTTGGCTACATTAAATGATCAGGGCCCGGTTTCTCGATAACGCACACTATTCGCGCGCTAAGTAGACTCTTAAGATATATCTTACGTTAAGTGATAACTTTTCTAAGTGTATTTCTCGAACTGTCTCTTAGGAGTCTTCTTAAGTCGCTGCCTCTTACGTCCGACGTTACGCGGCGCTGTCTACAGTGAAGGTCCTGAATTAGCGGACATCGGTGGCTCTGGAATCGATTTTTCACTCCTTTTGCATGACAGCGTTAAGAAAGACGGCACTTTCTATACAAATTAAACATTGCAGTAAATTCTTTTAATAGCGTTTACTTCGACATGGGTTAACTTATCAATAACATGCCATAATAGACAAATATATAAATTAAATCACCAAACTGTCACTAATATTTTCATGTAACCTGTGGCGGTGAAACGAACCGGGTTTACAATCATAGCTGATTGACAAACAGCTGATAACACTCTTCACCAGCTTCAGAAACAATGTGAAGTGTCAGTTGTTGGGGTTGTATAGCGCACTTATGGAATGAATATGATGAGATGACAGAGTGGAGGTTTAATACCCCTATCTCACCTACGCGGTTTCGCGCAGGGGCCGTATGTGCAGTTCATTATGATTCAGATTTTGGTGCCGTACGTGGTTATGTTTCCATTTTACTACGCAGAAAAAATTCATCATGTTTAATATGCGGAAGCTCGCGGACCTTGTAGATCTTCGCGGACCGTCGGGCGCCGGTCACTCGAGGCGGATCACGGTGCCTAATACCCCTCTCTCACCTGTGTGGCCGGACTCATCTCCGTGAGCTGCCGCGATTGCCCGTGACGTTCCTTTAACATTCCGCGAAGTTCTGCAAAGTCTGCAAGCTTCCGCGAGGACCAGCAAAAAATTAAATGTTTAATTTTGCACGCGGAAAGATGGAAACATAATCACAGCGCAAAAACTCGGGGTGAATCATGATGAACCCTACTTACGGCCACAGCGCGAGCCCGTGCAGCTGAGATAGGGGTATAACACACCGCATCTCACAGCGAGTCAAACCGCATAAGTGAATACTGTAGGGGTATTAAACATTACAATCACTCAGAAAAATGAATGGATGCGGGGAAACTCCCAAGGTTATTTTCTCATTTAACTAAATCAAATTTCATAAAAATAAAACGTGTTCATAAAGAAAAACCCATAAAGTTATGGATAATGGCTAATGATCAATGAAACATATTTTAAACAAAAAGCAGCGAGCAGCTGCACTGTAAAAAATCTGACCTAGGGTTTACTCAAAAAAATTATGGCAATATTTAAGTAAATTTTACTACTATAATAATGAGTAAGAAACATAGAATAAATTATTTAAATGTAAGAAATTGAGAAGAGAAAAGAGAGAAAAGTCACTCTATTAGTTCTGATATCAAATAAAATAAAATTCTTAAACAGGTCTACAGTATATTCCATCATTAATACGACTTTGATAACGTGCCATAACGTGTTTACATACACCGCTGGTTTATAAAGACTGCTGCTCAGTGGCGGCCACTAGCGTCTTGAGCTGAAACTACGCTAAGTATGAGTTAAGGTTGGTCCAGACCAACCTTACGACTTAAGTGTGACTTAGCTAAGAGATACTTAGCTTAAGAACGTTTCGGGAAATGCGCCATAACGTTAAGAGAGAGGTTAAGGTACAACTTAAGAACTACTTAGCGATAAGAAGCTTTCGAGAAACTGGGCCCAGTTCTGTTCTCAAACCAAGACGCACACACACACACACCAGTCTTTTCTTATCTGCTACATTTTCAGACATTTTATTGTTCCCCTAAGTGGGACAATTTTTTATCAGTGTATTATTAGCATAAGATGTCTGCTTAACTAACGTAACTTTAACTTGAAGTTTGTTTTGTTTAACTTTCTTTAACTGATGGAACTATCAGAAACTTAGCCACTGAAAAACACTATTCCTTTACAACAAGTATAGTTTACTTACATGAGTTAACATTAACAAACCATGAACAACGGAATAAATAAAATTACTAAAGATATAACTTTAACTTAGAGTAACTTCATCTTAATTAGCCATGAGAAGATTTGAATTCGTAACCACACAGACAGTTCAGATTAAATGAGAGTCTCGCCTAGATGAAATAGTGAATTGGTTAGGATCATATGAACAGATTAACACCATTTTATATAATACTTAATGCTTCTTATGTCCCGAATCGTGTTTTGTTTTTTGTATCAGATTAAAAGGAACACATTTGCTTAATACAATTCCAGGCACTTTTATGTCCCTAGTGTCCGGAACTTTTTTAAATTCAAATTTTTCAACGATCTTAACTGTCATTCAGATGAAACTTGGCCAGTTTAGATTTCACTTGAAAAAACATAAACCTTATTCTAAAATGCTAAATTGTTAAGATATTGTAATTTGTATTTGGCATGGTTAAAGACACAGATTTCTTTTGGAAAAAAATCCTTAATTTTGCCTTGAATGCTTAAATTTTTTTTACAGGTCATAAAGAAGAAGAAGAAGAAGAAGATGCTTCTAAAAGCTTAATTTTAGCATCAATACTCAAAGAAATATGAATAATTTGCATTCTTTAATGATTATTATTTAAAGTGAGACAGTATAATGTTGAATTTTTTTTCAGGCACATATAAAATCATCTTTTTAAGCAAGATTGGTCACTTCTGTATTATGTAAACTTCAGAAATAGCTTCACATTTTCTGTATTATATGTATAACATAAAATAATGAAATTAGCACCAATACTGTGTCATAGAGCACGTTCCTACGGTGAATATTTGTGCTGAACAAAAAAACCCTGTAGCTTCAGCATCACTGATCCGTACAGTAGAAACAATATTATTACGGAATGACGGACTGTTTAAATTTGAACTAGGAAGCTGGGTGAATGAAGTCGACTTTAATCTCCCCTGAGAGCGCGTGTTGTTAGCATCCCAGCTGCTCTCATTAGGGCTCATTACGTCTCATTACACAGCGGCGTGCTACGCTGTGTGAGCACATATCTACAGAGACAGACCTTTAACTCAGGTTCAATGGGAAACCCGAGAGGCCTCATAAATAATACCGACACACATCATTGTATAAGAGGAGAGGGCCACTGTCCATCTGCTTCCATACCTCAGATCAGTGTTACCCGCGTATACCGTTTTCTGTCCCACAATTCAATTCAACAGGCTTCACTGACATGACCAGATAAATTCCCAGTTGCCAAAGGATTTCTTTTTGTACGTTTCATCATTTCATCTGTGGAATTTGATAAATTAGAAGTTTTGTATACTAATGTTGCATTAGTTTTTACATAAAAAAAACTGATCCTATCCAAAAAGGGAAAATCCTATCCAAAATTGGAAAACAAACAAACAATTTCATAGCGCGTAATGTTAGTAAATGCCATTTAAAAAAAAAAAAAAAAAAAAATTATATATATATATATATATATATATATATTTTTTTTTTTTACAGGGCTCGGGTTTGTGCAGTATACTGTAGAATGACACATCCTTTTATCAGTACAATGTAGGCAATATGATGAACTGAATTTTATTTCTTTTTAACCAATTACCCTTAGCTAAAAATGTAAAAAAAAAAAAAAAAAAAAAGGTCATACAGCTCTGGAAAAAAAGAGACCACTGCAAAATAATAAATTTCTCATGTATTTTTTTCTTCCCGCTGCATGTATTGATGAGATGAACAGCTTTGTTTAATTTTTTATGATTTGCTGAGAATATTTCTTCTAACTTTGAAGTAAAGCTTTTGTTATTTAAAGTATATCAAAATAACCCAAGATCATGCATTATTTGCAGAGCTTTAATAACTCAAATAAAACAAAATGCAAATAATTTGTAAACAAATTGTGTTAAATGCTTTGGCCAAATAACATTAAGAAATAGCACAGATACACATGATTATATGTGTTTATGGTTGTTTCTAATACCAAAATAATAATAATAATATTATTCTTATAATTCTTCTTCTTCTTCTTCTTCTTCTTATTATTATTATTATTAATATTATTATGCTCATTTTGAGAATTTTCATATTCCAATAGTGGCAAAATGTACACATTATAAAAATAATGCTAGATTTTGTTCTACCTGACGAACTGTACGTGAAAACGCAATGCACAGATTGACGTCTGAAGCCTCCTTGTTAAAACACACTTTCAATGCATCCATATAAGCACACAAATATATATTGAATGTAATGTACGTAGTTAAAAATAAAAATGTTGCTTCATTTATTACAAATCTTTTAACCATGCATGAATAAAATAGCGATCACAACGTTTGAAACTTTTTTTTTTTTTTAATATATAGTATTTTGCAAAGATGGTCATGATGGTAAATCTTTGGGGTGTTTTTTCTTTTTTTTTTCTTTTAATAAATAATAGGACTGTACAGTATGTCTTACATAAATGTAAACCTTAAATAAAGACATAATCTAGTAGAGACTTAGTTAATCCAAAGCACATGTTGATAATTGATTATCACAGAATCATATTTCACCATGCATATTATGTGAAAAAAAAATTGTAGCGATGTGCAGCATTCATATTGTGCAAATTTCTGTCAAATTGTTCTTGAGTACATGCATCTGAGACAGGGTTTATAATTAGTGTATACAGAGTATGAACACATAAACACATGCATTTGTTTCAAACCTGAATAATCAGGGGACATGCATTAAAGAAAATATAATATATACAGTACATGGATGATCCATGTATAACAAATTGTTTTTTAAAAAAAAGTCAGTGCTACTGTAGCCTTGATAGAAAGACACCTGATCACCCAGACCAGACCCTGCCATGGATCAAGCTGAGGAGGCAAAGAATTCAAAGTTGTTGAACCAGCCTCTAGATTCCAGTCCGATTGCTGGACAAACAAGCCTGATCCCTGAAGGCCCCACCCTACAACCTACATCATCTATAGGATCCTGGGCTAACGTGGCAGTGTCAAACATCTCCACGTACCGGAGATCCCATGAAGCCATGCCTTTAGCTACTGTAGGGACCAGAGCTACACGTGGAACCTAAATCCTGGGTGGTTTAAATGTTAATGGTTAATTACTGCTATATAGTCTTAGTTATAACTTTCAGTTCATAAATAATCACTGCAAAATCTGGTTTGACCAATATGCCTTCCATGCTCCACTCTTATTTTGCAGCTTATAAACTAGCTCTCGATCCAGCACATCTGGTTCTTCTTTATCATACTGTTCTCTGACAAGTTAATTGTGCACACTACGTAATTTTTACACAAGATAGCACATTAACAATTACTTAATTATTATTATAATTAAAAAAAAAAGGTCCTTAGTTTACCAGATCTGAATCAGAAATCCCCTTCAGACATTATTTTCCTAAACTGAACAACCATGCAGATTATGTACAAGTACTGTAGTAGTGCAGGCTACATTACGAGGTGTTCATATGGGATTGTTGAATTAATGCTTTCGACATGCACACAACATGTTTATGTGGTTAAAGTTGTGGGAACACTGTTACTAGGCAACATAAACAGAAGTCAGTTAATGACTGGTGCTGTTAATTATTGAGTATAGACAATATACTGTACTGTAGTAGTAAAGGGATGGTTGAAATGAGACTTTTTCAGTAGATTTAGTATAGAAGACTCCGTTACTGAGAATATGTCAAACATTTGAATTATGAACTGTAAAGTCTAATGAACTGAGGAGATCTGTGGCTATACTGTAGCATGACTAATAGAGAACGCTGCGGGACAGTTAAACGTACTCACGTGCAGGAAAAGAGGATAGACGACATTGTCAGGCTTTATTGGATTGAAATGGGATTTCTCCCCCCTCTATAAACTTCCGCTCACTTCCCAGGAAGCCTGTTATGCTTTACAGATGTTAGCTTTTAGTTGAACAGGAATTCTTCTTTCTCAGAATTTTTTTTTTCCCTTCCCGAGGAACAGCTTATGATTATTTATTACTGTTTAAATACTGAAGAGAGCTAAGCTCAGGCTCTCAGGTTTAAATCCTTTAAACAGAAATATAATTTGACAAGTTGTCTTTGAATTGAATAAATGCGGCACTTGGTGGTCTCAAAATAAATGATCAGATCCAGATGCTGAGATACACCTCATAGAAAATAGAATTTGCACTGTGGTTTTTTTATTATTATTATTATTATTATTATTATTATTATTATTATTATTATTATTATTAATAATAATTAATTAATTTATTTATTTAATTTTGTTTTATTTGTATAATTTTTTTAAATGTTGTGCTAATCATTTCCTGTTCATTGGCTTAAGCATCATATTAAAATGTAATACAATATTTATATATTTTTTTATGCTTTTATTAAAAGAGATTGACACTGTTGATCCTGTTGGTGACAGTTTTAAAGGACCAGAAAAAATTAAGATGTTTACTGAAGGAAAACAATATTTATATAAAAAATAAATCAAAATGATATACTAAATATTAATTAAATTATAAATAAAATATAGTATATTTTTTACGTTCAAACATATAGTTTTTATTTCTTTTTGCTGAACATATATAAATGAAAAAATGTGTTTAAGGGTATTTTAAGCATAATTAAGTTAGAATAACAAATTGCATTGCATTATTATAAAAGTAGATCCATTCTCACTAGAAACGAAATTGACGATTTCCTTGATGTTTTATTTCCTCTGGCAGTTTCAGTGCCAAATTCAGGCTGATATACTACAGTGTTTAGGGACGCTCCTGTCCAACAGACATCTTGTATTCTGCTAATTTGTAACATTTTACTTCCATAAAACATATGTTTGGTTTCTCATGCTTAAGCCTACATTAATATGATTTGACAAATTGTATTTGAAAAAACAAAATAATAAAAAAAATCAGGTCTTGTTTTTTAGAAAATGAAAGAAAAGCATATGTGAAGTAAATGATATAAACAAATACAGGTTTATTTGTTGGTAGGCAGAGATCTGATCGAAATATCTTTCTTTATCCTTTACAGACGCTTGGCTGTGGTTCATCAGTGTCTTGTGTAAACGGATTAAATTTCACGTGCTTAAGGGAGCAGCCTGGGTCTCAGGCGTAAGACGTGGAAATATAGTCTTGGATTTGGAATAACAAACAGTTCTTGGTGCTGGTTGATGTATAGAATCTAATCAACACACAATTATACTATACAATACAGCCGAAGTTACACTTATACCTTTTACTTACTGTATTATAATAATGCTATTTTATAATAGTGTTTTTTTTGTTTGTTTTTGTTGTTGTTGTTGTTTAACAACATAAATTAAGATCAAAGACAGATGAAGACATTAAAGTTAGCCTGTATTGTTTGTAAACCTATTAATTGTTAATTCTTTGTAAATTCAATTTCATTTGCATAACAGAGTTACTTTGTGTCTCAGTCCAAAATGAATTTTAAAGCTTAATGCACTTCTGTTAAACAGCTTCTTCTTATTATTATTGAAATTATTATCAATAATAATGTCGGTTGTATTGTAGTCTTTGAGTTCTACCTGAATTGTTTGTACCATTTCCTTAATTCTATTCTTAATTATTTATAGTTTTAATACATAGTAGGTAAATATTTTTTTATCACAGATGTTGTGTGTCATTATACAAAGTCAGCCAAATGTTTTTTTACACACATTTCAGAAAAAGAAAAATAGTATGATATTATATCAATAGGATACTAATAAATAATATTATCATATTATTATAATAACATTGTCATTATATATATATATCAATCAGTAATGTATTTAATTTAACAATTTAGTATTGAAATATTTATACAAGTTTTTCTTTTCCTGAAGTCTATAATAATATACGGTATATATGAGCAGTTACCAAATTAAAATAGTTACTTGGCCTAAACCCGACTCTCTGATCACACACTGTACTCATTTCCCCGGTTGCACATCCCATGTCGCCGAGGTGACATGCTAACCCATGACTCCGCCCAACTGAAAACGCTAAGAGCGTGTAACGTGTTCCATGTCTGCATCGATAGCGAGCACCTCTGGTTGTGTAACATGATCAGCTCGCAGAGATGGAAAAAGAGAGAAAGACAGACAGTGTGTGTGTGTGGGGGGGGGGGGGGGGGGATTTGATGGTTGATGTTTCAGGGGTCTCTTTCTTGGGGGGAAAGCAAAAAAAAAATGTTTTTTTTTTAAATGTCCCATTTTACATTTCAGGCTATCAAGCCCCCCAACAGCAACTCAACTCCCACACAAACACACACACACACACACACGTACCTAAGTAGTGGAGGGAATTTGTACCAGACCACAGTTTATCCTTGTTGGAGCTGTGGACGTACAGTATATTCCAGTTAGGGGAACACGCAGCACGAGTTTACATTCCTCCATAATACCTCTTATAGTCGTAAACGTTTGTGGAAGTTTAGATCTTATTTATAATCCATTCCTATTATTTGTATAAAGCAAGTCATATATTAGCAACGTTATTATATTATTTATGTTCTGGCATTTCAGGTATTTCTGCTTCATACACATAATAACAGACGGCTTGATTTCCATGGACAGGTAGAAAAGCAGCGTTGTGTACACACACACACACACACACATACTGTACACACACACACACACACACACACAGAGAACATCAGCGAGGAACAGAGAGAATCAGCTGTCGGCCCTTACCTCAGATCTCTCCGATCTCGTCTCTCTGTCGTTTCTTGCAACTGTGTACAAAAATCAAACAATTCCCAAACTTGATAATAGTCCAGCTTGTTTAATTTTTATTGTATTAGTTTTATCCCAAACTCCGAATCCTCTTGTTGTCTTTGCATGTGTGTTTTAAATCATCTGATTTTCCAGGCTCAACTCGATGTCTCTGTAGGAAAATTGATGGCTCTGAAAGTTGTGCTCGTACATTTCTCCCCTCTGAACTTGTACAGAGTGAGCCAGCATGTCCTAATGCCTTCACTTCTCCTCCTCCTCCTCCTCCTCCTCATCCTCCTCCTCCTCCCTGCTTCCCTCCCTCTATTTCAGCTGCTCCACCCCTCTTTAACTCATCATTTTACAATGATTGAACTCCGACAGTTTCATTTCACAGATATCCACTTTCCACAAGTTTTACCTTCCCCTTGTACAGTACACGAGTAGAGTGTAGGAAAGAGCAAGAAAGGCGACAGAGAGAACGATGGATTTGTCATCATTTTTGTTTTCTCACCACAAATCATCTGTTTTAATGACACGAGAGATTGTTATGTGACTAACAGCATGTTGTGAAGTGTTTTTTTTAAATATTAGATATGTTTTATAGATCTTGCAGAACAAGTTTGTTTATGTTATTGCAGCTACAAACAGTTCATTCCATACAAACCTGTCTTTCAGTTTCGCTCTCAAAGTGACTAAGGCAGAAAAAGAAAGTCAACTTGTCATTTCTTGTCAAACTTCTATCTTCTAAAGGTGTCTGAAAAGTTTCGCTAAACCTCGGATTATTACAAAGCACTGGCACTGGAGACCCCTCTCATACAGTAAATGTTTAAATCAAATATTAAATAAAAATATAATTACCTTATGGAAAAATGCACCTTTTTCCCCCGTGTTCATATGCAAATAGTAATAATACTGATTTGCAATTACAGCTTTCATGCATTTTGACATTCTCTCCACCAGTTTTTCACATTGCTGTTGGGTAACTTTATACTAACTATTTTTGCAAAAAAGCAAACAGCTCAGCTTTGCTTGATGGCTTGTGACTGTCCATCTATCACTTTACGACATTCCAGATATTTTCCAGAGCTTTACATTATTGCGGTTCTGTCAGTGTGAATTTTGGATGATTTTCCAAAATGCCATAACTCTACCTATCACAGTTTTCTCCAAATAAATAAATCAGCCTGCAGCTGTTTTTGTGGTCATGCGAGTGTGTGATGTAGTATTACATTGTTGCTTTTATCCTTCATTCATTCATTAATTTTCTATACCGCTTAATCCTGTGTTCAGGGTCGCGGGGGGCCTGGAGCCTATCCCAGGAGACTTCGGGCACTAGGCGGGGTACACCCTGGACAGGGTGCCAATCCATCGCAGGGCACACACACACACACCCAATCACACACTACGGGCAATTTAGGAACGGCAATTAGCCTAACCTGCATATCTTTGGACTGTGGGAGGAAACCGGAGTACCCGGAGGAAACCCACCAAGCACGGGGAGAACATGCAAACTCCATGCACACAGAGACGGGAATCGAGCCTGGCCGGGGAATCGAACCCAGACCCTGGAGGTGCAAGGCGACAGTGCTAACCACTACACCACCGTGCCGCCTTGTTGCTTTTAATAAAAACAAATATGCTTTGATTTTTTGATTGATTGATGTTTTTTTCTTTTTTGTTGTTGTTGTTGTTTTTTCCATTAAGTCATGACACCAACCTGGAATATGGAAAGATGAGTTGGGTTTTGCTGCACACATCAATTAGAGTGTTTGTTGAAGATCGTGAGAAACTTTAAAAACAATACAAAACTTAGCTTACAATACATAATTCAATTCAAGTCATTTTTATTTATTTTTTTTGCATACCGTTTTTAAACAATGGTCATTGTTGCAAAGGAGTTTTACCGAATCAAAAATGTAAATGTGTATGAAATGTGAAATGAATCAAAATCATCAGATTGTCAGAGCAAGCTGAGGATGATGGTGGAAAGGGAAAAAACACACTACCGTTCAAAAGTTTTAGATCACTTTCTAACTCCATGATGGTTCCTGATGTTTATTTCTTTCTACATTGTAAAGTTTTGCTGAAGGCGTCCAGAAATGCATGAATCTCCTTTGAACAGTTGATATTGAGATGTTTCTGCTACTTCTGCTCTGTAAAGACTTCATAACGCCTCTAATCTGAGCTGCTGTTAATTGGTCATTTTTCAGGCTGATAACTCTAAATGAACTTCTCGTCTGCAGCAGAGGTAGGTTTTGGTCTCGTCCTCCTGGGACGGCCTTCATGAGAGACAGTTTCATTATGGTGCTGGACGGATTTTGCAAATGCACTTGACACAATACTGTTCTTGCAAGAACTATTACAGAAAGGCCGACCTCTGTGTCTTAAAATAACAACTAACTGGTGTTTTTCTTGTTGTTACGTAATTACCGAATTCCATATGTGTTATTTTATAGTTTTGAAATCCGCAGTATTGTTGTAGAAAGTAGAAAATAAATCACTAAATTAAAAAAAAAGAAATTTGCAAGTGTTCTAAAACTTTTGAACGGTAGTGTACAGTATATATAACAATTTTCAACCAAAATTTGTTGGCAAAAATTCGCCAAATTGTGTGAATGACTGAAAATGGGATTTATCTCATTTTGTTGTCAAACTGTTATACATATACAGTAGACTCTGTCAAAAAGTCTGGTGCGTTTTTTAAAATCTGAAATCTACTTTTACCAATCTTAGTTTACGGAATTTCATTTGAATAAAGATTATTTGGAAGATCACTCTAGCTGCCACTGTCTTCTATTACTGTACTATCAGCTCTTACCCAAGTAATGTTCTTCGACACTTCTTTACACACAAAGCCCATGGACTGAAATCCTCCAGTTGGACTTTAAAGCCTTTAATGTCTATTGCACTTTCATCCACCCTTTGAATATTTGATTGACTCTGTTTCAAATGATTCTATCATTGATTGCAGGAATACAAAACATTATCTCTGGCATCTCTAAATATTTGATCGACTGTATTATGTTAGTGATGAGATTAACTTCCCCTCTAATGTATCTCAGGACTTCGCTCGGGGTTTATTCAGGATTTCTTTGATGATGTGTAACACCCAGGTCCTGTGAAAGTCCTGTAGAAGCAGCCATGATCTACAGTATGTCATGATCTTCTCACTTCCACTTTTCACAGTGTGTGGTCATTTGGAGATCATACCCTCACTTGTTACTTCTCCGAACATAACAAGCTGCCAAAGAGCTCTATTTCAGTTTCATCTTTTGTCCCTAAAGAGTTCTGATTTGTCTAAATGTATTTTATCCTTCATGTTTTGCAGAAGAGCGTTGTGTGAGGTGTACTGTAGGAACAGAGATGATTGAAGTGCAGGTCATGGCTTATTGTTCTCAGTGTACTTGCTGTTCCTGCTGCTTTCAGCTCATCCTGCTAATTTTCCTCTCTTAATGTCCTCATCGTGAGTCTGAGAGTGTGTTGTAAAATCTTGCATGGCACACCTGTTCAGGGAAGATTAGTTGCTGTTCCATGGACTTTCGACCTGTGTATTATCCAGCCAGTTGTACTGACAGGGATATTTAAAGTCTTTGGTTATTTCGAGTCACTGTATCATCATGTTTTGTCCTTCACTGAAGAGTACCATGGGAGTGAGGATTATTGTGCATTTGCTTTCAATCCTTTGTCTTCAGTGTGTTAGCTTTAATGTACTGATCTATAGAGTGCTGTCACATGCACCACACCCAATGCTAAACACTGAACACACACAAGTTCTCAAGTTACACAACATAACAAAATCTCTCTGCTTCTGCTTTACATTTTTCACTGTCTTTTTTTTTTTTTTTTGTTATTAGACAGAAAAAAAGGATTTGGATTTCTGCAAGTCATATTATACCTTATTACGAGATATCAGATCTGAATGATTGTGCTAATCAGTGCAACACACTCAGTGTGACACTGCGAAACAGAAATATACAATACAATACATGTATTCACAAATATACATTTTTCTCAGTCTAGTATAACAATGCTATGGTTTGAAATCTCACTCAACAAATATACAGTGGTGTGAAAAACTATTTGCCCCCCTCCTGATTTCTTATTCTTTTGCATGTTTGTCACACAAAATGTTTCTGATCATCAAACACATTTAACTATTAGTCAAAGATAACACAAGTAAACACAAAATGCAGTTTTTAAATGACAGGTTTTATTATTTATGGAGAAAAAAAATCCAAACCTACATGGGCCTGTGTGAAAAAGTAATTGCCCCCTGAACCTAATAACTGGTTGGGCCACCCTTAGCAGCAATAACTGCAATCAAGCGTTTGCGATAACTTGCAACGAGTCTTTTATAGCGCGCTGGAGGAATTTTGGCCCACTCATCTTTGCAGAATTGTTGTATTTCAGCTTTATTTGAGGGTTTTCTAGCATGAACCGCCTTTTTAAGGTCATGCCACAACATCTCAATAGGATTCAGGTCAGGACTTTGACTAGGCCACTCCAAAGTCTTCATCTTGTTTTTCTTCAGCCATTCAGAGGTGGATTTGCTGGTGTGTTTTGGGTCATTGTCCTGCTGCAGCACCCAAGATTGCTTCAGCTTGAGTTGACGAACAGATGGCCGGACATTCTCCTTCAGGATTTTTTGGTAGACAGTAGAATTCATGGTTCCATCTATCACAGCAAGCCTTCCAGGTCCTGAAGCAGCAAAACAACCCCAGTCCATCACACTACCACCACCATATTTTACTGTTGGTATGATGTTCTTTTTCTGAAATGCTGTGTTACTTTTACACCAGATGTAACGGGACACGCACCTTCCAAAAAGTTCAACTTTTGTCTCGTTGGTCCACAAGGTATTTTCCCAAAAGTCTTGGCAATCACTGAGATGTTTTTTAGCAAAATTGAGACGAGCCTTAATGTTCTTTTTGCTTAAAAGTGGTTTGCGCCTTGGAAATCTGCCATGCAGGCCATTTTTGCCCAGTCTCTTTCTTATGGTGGAGTCGTGAACACTGACCTTAATTGAGGCAAGTGAGGCCTGCAGGTCTTTAGATGTTGTCCTGGGGTCTTTTGTGGCCTCTCGGATGAGTTGTCTCTGCGCTCTTGGGGTAATTTTGGTCGGCCGGCCACTCCTGGGAAGGTTCACCACTGTTCCATGTTTTTGCCATTTGTGGATAATGGCTCTCAATGGCTTTATAACCTTTACCAGACTGATAGATCTCAATTACTTTTGTTCTCATTTGTTCCTAAATTTCTTTGGATCTTGGCATGATGTCTAGCTTTTGAGGTGCTTTTGGTCTACTTCTCTGTGTCAGGTAGCTCCTATTTAAGTGATTTCTTGATTGAAACAGGTGTGGCAGTAATCAGGCCTGGGGGTGACTACAGAAATTGAACTCAGGTGTGATAAACTACAGTTAAGTTATTTTTTAACAAGGGGGGCAATCACTTTTTCACACAGGGCCATGTAGATTTCGAGTTTTTTTTCTCCCTTAATAATGTAAACCTTCATTTAAAAACTGCATTTTGTGTTCAATTATGTTATCTTTGACTAATAGTTAACGGTTTTTGATGGGCAGAAACATTTAAGTGTGACAAACATGCAAAAGAATAAGAAATCAGGAAGGGGGCAAATAGTTTTTCACACCACTGTATATATTTCTTACATATACCGCATTTTTCAGACACCCTTATGCAGAGCAAATACTGTACTGTACATGCCTTGGTCAAGGACCCAAAAGTGGCAGCATAGTGGTGCTGGTATTTGAAACTATGATCTTCCAATAAGAAGTACAATGTCCCATCCTCCGAGCTACTTGTCTCCCATTCGATTAGTTTTATACTCTCACAATGCATAATAATAATACAGTATTTGATAATTTTTCGAATCTTGATGATAGAAGTCTTGATGAAGAGTCGACCTAATTGCAGACTAATTGCAGACTCCAATGTTTGGAGGCGCTACTTGTGTAATTATGTTGACTGCTTCTATTGTTGTCTGAATTTAGTTAGTTGAATTAAGACATTTTCATCAAGGTCATAAGAGTATGCATTGTAAGAATATGAAATGCATCACTATGCATTGTGATGAGTATAATAATAACCTAAAATGTGCAGGGAAATTATGCAATCCTAAAACCCTGTGTGTTCTGGGAAATTGATTTTGGGGTGAATTTCCAGCAATGCAATTCTGGCAAAACCACAACACTCCTGAACTCAACTTTAAGTGTCCTGTAGCCATGGGTATTCTGTCTTGGGTTGACAACCAGACATGATTATTGGATTTGCACTGTGGGGTCTTTTCTCTGTGCTGGTCTGCAAACCACATGTTTGTACTGGACATCTGCTCCCAGCTCTTGTGTGCATTCTCTCATACAAGCAAACTCTGGTGAAACCACTCATGCATTGTGGGTGGCTCAAAACACTAACTGGAAGGGTGTTCTCAGTTATCACTGAGCAAACAAGAAGGGGCTCAGAACCGATCCTTGATGCAGACCCATCTCCACCTTGAACCCTTCTGTCACACCAACAGCACATCTCACCACTGTCTTACAGCTCTCATACATATCCTGCACTACTCTAACGTACTTCTCTGCAACTCCAGACTTCCTCATACAATACCACATCTCATCTCTCGGCACCCTGTCACATGCTTTTTCTAAATCTACAAAGGCAGTATAATATGGAAACCAACACAATGACAATGACCAATGTTCCCCTCAACCACTGGTGCTCCTCCTCTTATGCGAGCTTAACTTCCAACAGATCGCAATTTCCAATGTTGTAGTTTTGCTCAGCTAGGGAAAGATTCTATGAGTAGAAAGTCAGTGCTTAATGACTTTCTATTTTGTACAGACTCTATGGATCTGGATTTTTGAGGATAGTTATTGTACCGTAGCATATGTAGCCAAAATCTTTCTTGAAATCTTCAAATCTTCATCAGCTGCTGCGTCTTACACCAATTGCTTGGGACTATTTTTTTTCTTTTTGAAAAGAGGGGGCTAAAACCATGGAGGAACCTTCAATAGAACTGCCAAGCTCCAGGAATCCTTGAAGTTCCTTTGCTGTTGTGGGAACATGGCATTCTGTAACAGCAGAAACTTTTTATACAGTAGGTTCTCCAAGAAATGCAACTAAGAGTTGTGACATGAAACTCCAATTTGACTCGAAGAATCGTTTCTCTTTGGGTGCCTGGACAAGACCTGCTCAATGTAACCAATGTGAGTTAACCAAAAATGGTAATCGATCAAAATTTTACTTATTTACTGTAAGTGATCATGAATTTCTCCAACTTGTCCCTAAGTACATCATTTAGAATGCACTGAAGACAGAGAGACACAAGAAAGCCCGAATGACATGGTGCCCAAAGTGGCCAGATGTGGTTCCAAATCTAAGTACTGTATAGAGTCTTGCAGCAATATTCCTGCACCTATGAAGCTATGGTTCTGCTAGTGGTTGTATATGGCTGCATGGTGCATGGTTTTGGCCCTGGCTTTACTGAAGACCACAATACACAATAATACATAAACAGGGGACTGGATCTCACGTTTTTCTGATGTAGGCGAGGCAAAGATAATGTGAGGAAGGCAGAATCATTGGTAAATCTTAAGGGAATGCTGTGGTAGTGTCATGCACACTCAACCTGCGCCCGGCACTAGGACCCGGAAGTAAGGCAGGCGTCAAACCAGGAAGTATAAAAGAGGTAAACAAACGATAGTACAACGCTCAGTCATTGAGTTCGCCCGATGTCGTTTCGGAATCGTTCACCAAACCGTGAGTACTCACTATCTTGGTATTACTTTCTGATTGAGTGTGTATTTATAGGACGCGGGTTAGATTGTGTCTTTCCCTTGCTCTCCTTTTATGAGAGTCCTTAGAACAAATAGCGTGATTATCCTGCCTACTCGTGTTCTTCCGCGTTTGGGTTTACCATTCATGTAACAAAGGGCTAACCGCTAAGCTACGTCTTCTGGTCATCTCAGGTTAGTTCGTGACAGAATGACTGAGCCTTCCGTGGTAAACCCAGCGGATCATGCGCACCTCTGCGATGTGGTAGATCAGCATGCCGCGCTTATTGATAAGCTAACCGGAGAGATCGCTAATCTGAGCCGGGGCCTCCAAGACATCGCGGCCTTGCGCCGCGAGGTTGCGGAGCTCCGGCAGGAGAACGCAGATCTCCGCGCGGCTGTCGCTAGCGCGGCTAGCAGGCCTCCCATCGGCTCCGCATCCCCCTCCCCGCCTCCTTCTGATGTTTTTCTCTCTCTACCAGACAAATGGAATGGCATAGATGGGAGATGTGATGTGTTTTTGACAGCGCTCAATCTGGTGTTCGAGTTCAATTCCACCAAGTACTGCACCGATCGGCTATGCATCGCTTTCCTGGTCTCGTTGCTAACAGGGCAGGCAGCTGAGTGGGCCACGGCAGTTCTCAAATCGAACTCTGATACCGCCCACTCTTATAATGAATTCACCCGCCAACTCCGATTGACTTTTGAACACCCAGCGGGCGAGGTGGAGACCGACACCAAACTCTACCACCTGCGGCAGGGAGGATCGTCCGTGAGCCGGTATACCGCGGAGCTCCGAACCCTCGCCGTGCAGACCAGCTGGGTAGACGCCGCGCTCCGGACATCCTTCTACGAGGGACTGGCTTCACGTATTAAGGATGAGCTCGCCGGGCGAGAACTCCCCGCCACCCTTGAAGGACTGATCCAGCTAGCCCTGCGGATCGATCAGCGCCTTCTGTCTCACCCGAAGCCAGCCCCAAGGACCCTGCCGCCTGCACCCACCTTCTCCTACACCACCCCACGACCACCTGCTGTCTTCACTAACACAGTATGGGACCAGTCAGATCTCCACCTCCTGCCGTGGTTGACACGGGAGCCGGGGAACCCATGCAATTAGGACGCGCCTCCCTGACCGTAGCCGAACGCGAACGCCGGTTCCGAGAAGGGCTGTGTGCCTATTGTGGGTCGGCGGCACACCACCGGGCGATCTGCCCACTGCGCCCGGGAAATGCCCAGCCCCTATGAACCGGAGGAGAGACTCACCGGGTCAGATCCAACTCTCCACCACCACCAACTCCACCATCTCGCGACTAACGGTTCAGGTAATCCTCCAAATTGGCCACAAACGGGTCAGAAGTACCGCGTTTATCGATTCCGGTGCCGCAGGTAACTTCATTGACTCTACCTATGCCAAAGAAGTGGGGGTAAAAATCGAGGCGTTATCCCAGCCGATTCGCATCACATCAGTCAACGGTCGGCCCCTTTCGCCTAGCCCCATCACTCACCAAACCCAGCTCATCACCCTCGAAATCGACCAGCACCAAGAATAGCTCCAGTTACACCTCACTCCCATCGCCTCACCTCCCATCATCCTTGGCTATCAATGGCTGCTCCGACATGACCCTCTCATCTCGTGGACCCAAAACCGGATCCTCCAGTGGGGGCCGACCTGCAGCGAACTTTGCCTACAGGCACCGGCTGGGACGTGTTCCAAGGAGTCCGAGGCCCCCGACGTTGACACCAACGCCATCGTTTTCTGCAAGAGACGGGCCGCTTGCCTCCCACCTCATCGTCCTTGTGACCTGGCCATAGAGCTCCAGCCGGGTTCCGTACCCCCCCCGCGGCCATCTCTACACACTATCCTCCTCGTAGACGCAAGCGATGGAAGAGTATGTCACCAATGCCTTCCGTCATGGAACCATCCAGCCATCCACATCGCCTGCCGCCGCGGGGTTCTTCTTCGTCAAGAAGAAAGGGGGCGAACTTCGCCCATGACCACTCACCAACTCAGCCCTGGACGCCCTCTCTGGTGCCACCGTGTTTACAAAGTTGGACCTCCGGAGCGCCTACAACTTGGTGCGCATCAGAGAGGGTGATGAGTGGAAGACTGCTTTCATCACACCCACGGGACATTACGAGAGCCTGGTCATACCATTTGGACTCTGCGATGCACCCTCGGCCTTCCAGCAGTTCATAAATGACGTCCTCCGGGACATGCTGGGCCGATGGGTGTTTGTCTACCTGGACGACATTTTGATTTACTCCCACAACACCGAAGAACATATCCAACATGTACGTGCCGTTTTAAAGAGCTTGCTCGCTCACCAACTGTACTGCAAGCTGGAAAAATGTGCTTTTCACGAGCACTCCACCACGTTCCTGGGTTTTATCATCTCGTCCCAGGGTGTGGCCATGGACCCGCAGAAGCTAGAGGTTGTACGTCACTGGCCCCTACCCAGGACACTCAAGCAACTTCAACGGTTTCTCGGGTTTGCGAATTTCTATCGTCGCTTTATCCGGGGCTACAGTTCAGTTGCCGCTCCATTAACCACATTGACCAGGCTCCCATCTCATCAGTTTCTACTCACCCCATCTGCCATCGCCGCCTTCAAAGAACTCTGTCACCGATTCACCACCGCTCCCATCCTTCTACACCCGGATGCCAACAAACCCTTCGTTGTGGAGGTGGACGCGTCGGATGTGGGCGCCGGCGCCGTTCTCTCTCAGCGAGGTCCAGACCAGAAACTGCACCCCTGCAGTTTCTTCTCCAAAAAATTTGATCCCACTCAGCAGCGATACGGGGTAGGGGACCGCGAGCTGTTGGGCATAAAGTGGGCTTTGGAGGAATGGCGTCACTGGCTCCAGGGCGTCAGTGAGCTGTTCATCGTCTGGACCGATCACCAGAACCTAATCACCATCAAGAACCTGAAGCAGCTCAATCCACGACAGGCACGGTGGGCACTGTTTTTCGAACAATATAACTTCCATCTGTCATACCGCCCGGGGTCGAAGAACCTGAAGGCAGACGCCCTATCACGTCAACATGAGGACGACCTCCCCCGGGTGGACCCCGTGCCTGTCATTCCCCCATCTCGCATCATCGCACCCCTCCACTGGGATTTGGAAACCAGGGTCCGCCAGGCACAGGCTACGGAGACCGAACCGGCAGGCGTGCCGCCTGGACGACTCTACGTGCCACAACATCTAAGGACGGAGGTTCTCCAGTGGGGTCACTCATCCACCATCGCCGGACACCCAGGAACGCTACGAACCCTTACGTTCATCCGACGGGCCTTCTGGTGGCCCTCCATCCGCAAGGACACCATAGAGTTCGTTCAGGCGTGCCCAGTGTGCGCCAGGGCCAAGGACGCAAACCAACCTGCACCCGGAGAGCTCCAACCACTCCCAGATGCACATCACCCTGGATTTCATCACGGGCCTGCCGGCATCAGAAGGAAAGAACACCATCCTAACCATCGTCGATCGGTTCTCCAAAGCCGTGCACCTGGTGGCCCTAACCGGACTCCCATCAGCATAAAACACAGCCGAGCTGATACTGGAACACGTAGTCCGACTGCATGGGTTCCCAAAGGACATCGTCTCGGACAGGGAGCCCCAGTTCACCGCCCGGTTCTGGAAGGCCTTCTGCCGTCTGATCAATTCCACCTGTAGTCTCTCATTAGGGTACCATCCCCAGACTAATGGTCAGACGGAACAGACCAACCAACAACTGGAGCGCTACCTGAGGTGCTTTGTTTCGGATCGCCAGTGCTCCTGGGCCCGCTACCTCAAATGGGCCGAACTCTCCCACAACCTCCACGTCTCCTCAGCCACCAACCTAAGCCCATTTGAGGTTTGTCATGGTTTCCAACCTCCGATGTTCAATCACCAGGAACCGGAGGTTGACGTACCATCGGCCCAACAGTTGGTCCGTAGGTGTCGGCGGCTGTGGCACCAGGCCAATCTCGCCATTCAACGCGCTAACATCAGCTACGCCACCCAACATCGCCGTCGACACCCCCCGGGACGTTTGTACCACGTAGGTGACAAGGTATGGCTTTCCACCAGAAACCTTCATCTGCACACCGAATCACGAAAGCTATCACCCAGATTCATCGGACCATACCGCATCACTCATACCCTGTCACCTACCGGCTCCAGCTGCCTGCGGCGCTCCGGATCCACCCTGTATTCCACACATCTCAGCTAAAACCCTTCATCACTTCACCCATGATTACACCCACCCCCCCCTGCTCCTCCCCCCCGAATCATTGACGGCGGTCCCGCCTACACCGTGCGACAGATCCTCGATTCGCGCCCTTGGGGCAGAGGTACCCAGTACCTGGTCGATTGGGAGGGCTACGGCCCCGAGGAGCGGTCTTGGGTCCCAGCACGGTTCATCCTCAATCCCGAGCTCATTTGGGACTACTGTCTCAGGGTTTCCTCCACCCCAGGACCGTCTGGAGCCGGTCCTGGACAGGGGGGTACTATCATGCACACTCAACCTGCGCCCGGCACTAGGACCCGGAAGTAAGGCGGGCGTCAAACCAGGAAGTATAAAAGAGGTAAACAAACGATAGTACAACGCTCAGTCATTGAGTTCGCCCGATGTCGTTTCGGAATCGTTCACCAAACTGTGAGTACTCACTATCTTGGTATTACTTTCTGATTGAGTGTGTATTTATAGGACGCGGGTTAGATTGTGTCTTTCCCTTGCTCTCCTTTTATGAGAGTCCTTAGAACAAATAGCGTGATTATCCTGCCTACTCGTGTTCTTCCGCGTTTGGGTTTACCATTCACGCAACAAAGGGCTAACCGCTAAGCTCCAGGTTAGTTCGTGACAGGTAGGGTATGTTAAGGTTCAATGCATTGTCTTTACTCATGAAGATGCATGCTGTTCCAGAGTTGAGCAGTAACAGGTCAAAAACAGGATCTGAATTCCATATTTTAAAGTTTAAGTGAAAATTAGCTGAAATAGAAACTATGGTCGACTTATCATAGGGGCACTAGTGGAGTTGGTTGGGCCCTCTGTGAAATGTGGTACAGTAGGTACTGACAAAGCCCTATATACAGTAGTAATGCTTCTATGTAGCCTGTTTTGGCCCATCTTGAACCATCAACTTATATGGGTCAAAGTGCCCCCTTGAGGTCTTGGCAGTTACCGATCAGTTGGTTGAGGTAAATGACTAAGTCAATCAGGAACTCTAGATATACTTGCTTGTTACAGCATCCTAGCTCTGTGGGCACTTTCTGGTTCAGACCCTCCTAAAAGGTATTGTTGTGCTCTGGGATGTTCCATGCACTGCCAACCCCGACTGTGTGGAACTTTTCTTATCCCTTAAAAGAACCTGTTCCTGTAGTTTATACTGTATAAGGGCTGGTAAAGTAATTCTCTGGTGTACACAAATACATACATACAGTATATAGTATACATTTATACCTTAGTCAATTTCTTCCAATGCACTCAATTGGATATAGAATGATGACATGATGAATAACCATAATCCGACAATTGAGGAACACTCAGTAAAATATTAATGTGAATTTAAATTAGAAATATTTTCTTAGCTCATCTCGCATTAGAAGTTATTGCTGTGAAAATGTTCCTCCTGCACCTCAAAAATTCTCAACTTTCAACTGAATCACTTCTGGGTTTTCTGAAGGTCAGGCATCTATACAAAAAAATGCCAGTGAAATACCAGCTGCTTCTGCTCAGAATTCTGATGCATTAAATGATATCTGCATGATTACTTATGACACATCCTTCAGCCGGTGAGCTGTCTCTACAAACAAGACATTCCTACTGTGCTTCTGAAAATATGCTACTCATGCATGAGATGTACAGTACAAAAGAAAACATGAGATAATTTGTTAGTCCAATATCAAACTCCAATTATCTCCATACTACTGTACTATTAACCGTAAACATCTTTGCGGAATGATCCTAAGCTTTAAGCCTCAGATGTTATGCTAACATTATAACTAATATTATGTATTCATTAAAATTACATTACATTACATTACTTTGCAATAAACTCACACAAATATTAGCTTTGTGTTAAATCTAAAAACAAGTTTTAAGTCATTCTGAGTTATTTTAACACTACACCAATCTTGCAAAAAGAATGCTAATCTTTTATTATCCATCCATCAATCTAGCAACCTCTATAGTCCACCTGGGATGATTTATTCCTATAATTCCTATATACAGTATATATATATATATATATATATATATATATATATATATATATATATATTTTTTTTTTTTTTTTTTTTTTTTTTACGACTGTGGCAGGACCTCTGGTTAACATTCACACACTACGTCAATTAGCCTAATCTGTTTGTCATTGATTGAGGGAGGAAAGCAGAATACCCGGAGGAAACTCCTTGCACACAGACCCGAGGCGGGAATTGAACACAGACCCTGAAGGTGCAATTCGATAGTGCAAGTAAGCCACCGTGCCGTCAATATTTTTTTAACTTACTTACTCTCAGCCACATTTACAGAACCCACATGCTAGCCTTATCTAAATCTGTTTTCTAGCATTTGCCAAACTTCTAATCAACCTCACTTACTTTCCTCTTATTCCAATAAAAGTGAATGGGCGTTTGGGTTAAATCGGTTATATTTAAATTTTCTTTTTAAAATTCCTCAAATTCTGAGATATGGCCGGATACTAATTCCTCTCTGCCACTTAACACACCCACCCACTCCGTTTGGCTCATCTTTACCCAGTGTGTGGGCCTTCTCAGAGCAACACATTCCTGTGATGGCAGAAAAATCCTAAACCATCGATCTTGGCTGAGTTTACAGATGCTAATTCTGTAAGGGAAGCCATTATTTCCTGTTCCAGCTGGCTGCTATTTATTTAGATACTCATGTTTGAATAAGAGCGGCCGTGCCAGAGCTAAGTGGATGAAGGATTTTCAATAGAGTGGCTTTGATAGCAGAGACCTGAGTCTTGCTATTTGCGCTAATCCGTGTGTGTATTTGTGCTCAATGAGAGAAAGTGGTTGGACAGGTTGTCATGTATAATGTGGGGCATGCCTGCTTGGCCTGATTACACCCTATTATTCTTGCCAAATGTTGATGATATGCTCAATTTTTTAAATGGCTCGTGATCGTGGCCACTGTATCAACTGTAAATACATAGCAAAATTTGCTAATAAAATACTAGTTTTATTTGAATTATGTGCTACTATTTACTTTAGTGAAGAAAAGTGAGTATTAAGTTGCTATTGCCCAGTCTTACCATAATGGATTTAGACAACAGTAAAACTCCAATTGCGAGGCAATGTGGCCTCGCACCTCCAGGGTCGAGGATTTGAATCTCGCCCATGGTGCATGGTGGGTTTCCTCCTGGTACTCTGGTTTCCTCCCATAATCCAAAAACATGCAGATTAGACGAACTCATTCATTCATTCATCTTCTATACCGCTTAATCCTGTGTTCAGGGTCGCGGGGGACCGAGAGCCTATCCCAGGAGACTTCGGGCACTAGGCGGGGTACACCCTGGACAGGGTACCAATCCATCGCAGGGCACATACACATACACACACACTACGGGCAATTTAGGAACGCCAATTAGCCTAATCTGCATATCTTTGGACTGTGGGAGGAAACCGGAGTACCCGGAGGAAACCCACCAAGCACGGGGAGAACATGCAAACTCCATGCACACAGAGACGGGAATCGAACCCAGACCCTGGAGGTGCAAGGCGACAGTGCTAACCACTACACCACCGCGTCGCCTGATTAGACGAACTGGCATTCCTAATTTGCCCATAGTGTGCAATGAAATGGCAGCTTGTCTAGGGTGTAACCCGCATTCATGCCCGAAGTCTCCTAGGACAGGCTCCTTGGAATCTCTCTTCCACTCTCCTTGCTTCGAGTTTGCACTCTCTTTAAATGTTTGTTGTGTTCACAGACATGCACAATAGCTTTCTTGGGGTTTCTGAATTGCCTATATTGTCTGATTAGCTACAGTATGTAGACACATTTCTTGACCGCAATCATTTCTTGGTCCACGTTAACCCTGTAACATATCTCATGGCTTTGCTCTAATCTGAGCAAATTCTGGTTTCCCTTCCATGGCTGGTCATTTCTAGTCCCTTGGTGGATGCAGTGCCTTCCAAAATCCAAAACAGAGCTCCTGGGTACATTATTTTCTAATTGCTACCTTCAAAGACAGTCAGACATTCCAGATGTAGGAACAATGCCATCCTGAACCTGCTCCTAAATCGAGCAGCTAATATGTATGACATAGGGACATGTCATGCGAAGCTGTAGGGGGTACTACGATATGTTTGCCACAGGATTCCAATACTTTTATGTGCAACAATACCCACCATTCCAATCTGTTATTGTTCTCGCTCACACTCACTCATCATCAATACCGCTTTATCCTGTGTACAGGATTGAGGGGGGCCTGGAGCCTATCCTAGGAGACTTAGGGCACGAGACAGGGTACCAGTTAGCCTAATCTGCATGCCTTTGGACTGTGGGAGGAAACCGGAGTACCTGGAGGAAACCCACCAAGCACTGGGAGAACATGCGAATCTCATTCTTAATTGTTCACTCTGTGTTTCTTGCTATATTTCTGAGGCCGTATCTATAGAACTTCATCAAATCCTCTCAAACAGTAAGTTCCAAACGTAGCATAAGAACTTCCAGCTAATAGTCTTAGCTCAAGAGTGATTTAGGACCAGTCTCAGATCAAGGAAAAGACAAACCTTCTTGTCTCAGTGAGGAGGCAGTCATGACCCCATTGCTACAGTAGGGATAAAGCACTCTTCCGAAGTCTGATTGGTTTTCAAAAAAGAGAAGTGCTACAGTAGTGTCGCGAAGGTGTGGAGCAGGTCAACCCACTGGACAAACGAACATAAAGTTAGCTACTGTACTGTATGTAGACACATTTTTGACGACAATCGTTTCTTGGTCCACGTTAACCCTGTAACATAGCTCATGGCTTTGCTCTAATCTTACAAGCTGAGCAAATTCAGTTTTTCTTTCCATGGCTGGTCATTTCTAGTCCCTTGGTGGATGCAGTGCCCTCCAATTGGCTCAGGATGTTCGGTTGAACTTTAGAGAAAATATTGCGGGTTGCGGACATACGGGTCCATGGATGACGAAGTGTATTTACAGTTGGCCTAAATATTAATAAACATACAGAAACATCCCTTTCCACTTTCTTTTCACTCTGTCTGCCATCACACACATTTACACCACATGCACAGGCAGATTTATTATTAGAGGCTCACTTTTCCCCCTAAATGGTATCCATGGCTTTTGTTTACACTGTGCTTTATAAGTCTGAATCAATTTGTTCATTCTTTTAATTTTTCATTTACCCTATATATTACAGTAGATCCTCCATCTTCCGAGAGTGGGGAACAAACAGTAAAGTTCTCCCTCGATGTCTGCTGCCAGTTCTCTGTCACATTTATCCGTCTAGTGCTAATATCCTACATTGTGGTTTTTGGTCGGCCCGCGTGCATGCGCCTGGGCTTAATTTGCACATGTTAGAGCCAGTCGCGTTAGCTCTCTTATAGGGGGCATGCATGGCATGTGCTTCACTAAATAGCCCATACTTAGCACTTAAAGAGCATTTTAAGTTGATTTAAGTTGATTTTGATCAATAACCCAAACATGACTGAGCAAAAAATGGGTCACATAGGCAAAAAAATAAATTAAAAAAAGGCACAGATACACACCATCCCTGTTTTTTCTGGTTGTTTTCAGTTGTTTCTATGACAAATTTTTTTAAATAATATGGTCATTTTGAGAGTTCTACATTTTTGCGATGCCATTTCCATATTAGTAGTAGTGTAAAATGTACATGTTGTAAAAATAATTATAACTTTTATTTCATTGACATACCCAAAACCCAAATACACAGTTTGATGTCTGAAGCCTCCCCATTAGCTCAGTGGTTAAGGCATTGGACTACGGTTCGGAAGATCCCAGGTTCAAACCCCACAACCACTAAGTTGCCACTGTTGGGCCCTTGAGCAAGGCCCTTAACCCTCAACTGCTCAGATGTGTAATGAGATAAAAATGTAAGTCACTCTGGATAAGAACGTCTGCCAAATGCCTAAATATATGTAACCGGAGAAAAATGGCTCGGCTCTTTACTGGGATTGCTGGCGTGTCTGTTAAAGTGCCGTATGTGGAGCAAACATGGGAGCACCAAGTACTTTGTCTTTCTATTATTTCCTCCTCACTGCTCCTAACAGTTAAGGGTTAAGATGCGTCATGAATAACTTTTATCTTTACTATGATCTGCCTTTTAATTTTAATGAGAATTCTTGAGAAACACTCAGAAAATTTTCTTAGAATGTTGTCATCAAGTATTTATTATTATTTATATATTTTTTTCTATGAATGCGGCCCTGGCACGCAAATCAAAGGATTGTTTTGTTTATTTTTTTTCGGCCTTCTGTTTACTTGTTATTCATCTGTGACTCATTTCCAGTATTTGATTGATTCTTTGATATTCACATTTTACACTTTCTACAGAAATGAAGGTGTGGCTGCTGTGTGAACTTGCCTAATGCTGACAGACATTAAAATGAAAAAGAATCATGATCATAATCTTGCACTGCACTGTACTGTAACTCGTATCACTATTTTAATCGACAAATATGTTGCCTTTGTTTGTTTGCGTACTGTATACTGTATGTGTGTGTATGTGTGTGTTTCTACATTATCCAGGTGTGGTGACACTGTTGTTTTGATGGTTTCTCTTTGCTGGCATGATGCCAAATTGCTGAAGGCGGTTTTGGGAATGTGGGAAAATTCTTTGAAGAAAAGAATTGATTTATATTCAATGTTTTTTTTTTTTTTTTTTTTGTTAAAAAGCAAATATTTCACTTACTGCATTTTTTAGATTTATTTTTCCATTAAGACTTACTGTATATTTTGTGGCCAGAAAAATTATATACTTTCATTTAATACTGTAATCGATTCTATTCTGTTTGTCAGTTTCATGTGTATTTGAATCAGTTCTATAGTTCAGTAATGCATTTGTTATTCTTTTACAGTGAAGCGTTGCTGTTAAAAATATCATCATTTATGAATAAACATTATTTCCTCGTGTTTAGAGTCCGTCCTGACCGTGTTTATTGTGCTTGGGTGGCACCTTGTATATTGTAAATGAGTAAAAATACTTCCTGCCCCAGTGTGGAAATTATGAATGACTACAATTACAGTGAAGGGGAGGAGCTGTTGTTACAGTAGGTGCTCTTAGATTGTAATGATTTTATTCACATCAAATGCAACACCGCTGTCATTATATGATGCTTTGATTCTGATCTGAAGGAGCCACGAGATGCATTCAGCCCCAACACAGTATTCATTTTCTAATACCTTGTAATTGATGACCTGTAAAAATTGTTGCTTAAATGAAAGCATTTAATTAAGGGAAAATTTTGCATTTTAGAATAACACACTTTTTTCACGTTTATGTCTTTTTATGTGAAATCTACGTTTCATCCCAATGGCAATTAAGATCATGGAAAGATTTGAATTCAAAAAGTTCGACACTATACATATCAAGTGCAAGAAATATTTACAAAAAAGAAATCATGGATCAGGGATATACAGTAAGAAGCATTTAGTATTATTAAAGTTTATAAATGTTCTGATCTTAAAATTCACTTTTCACCTACTGTACTGCAGGTGAGACACTTTTTAGCACTAATACAATGTTTTGGCCACTTCCTTATGGTAAAACAACAACAACAACAACAACAACAACAACAACAAACAAAGAACATGAATGAAGTGAAGACAAGTGCATACACGCACACACACACACACACACACTCACTCACTCACAATCAGTGCTGCCTAGAGAATGTTAGCTGTGGATTGTTCTGTACAGTGATATTGTACATCCTAGGCTGCTGTGCCTGATACATACACATGTCAATGTCACTCTATGATCCAACACCTACATAACATCTGGTCAGCGATGATCCTGTTTCCACTGATGGACTGGATAAATAAGGGCTGATCGTAAACCATAAACCTTCAATTGTGTGTATACAGTATATATAATTTCTTTGCAGATTATAATAACATAGACAAAATGTGCCTCAAAGTAAAATGCTGGGTTTATACAGTATATGTCCTTTCAAATCAATACAATGAAAGCAACCAAAAAACAAACACTGTACTGTACAAGAAGAAATAAAATAATCCTAAGCAGACACCAAGAGTAACAGCTTCTTCATGATTTTTTTTCTCCATACAGTTTCCTCTCCCTCTCTCATCTGTTTATCTCTGGGTGGATGTTTGCTCGGCCTTGACAGGACAATGGTGGCTCTTAAGGGCTGCACAGTGGGAGGATGGAGCTGAGGAGTGAATGAGTGAAGAGGAGGGAGTGATATTTCACATTTTTACTCAGTCCTGCATGTAGGAGGCTCAGCACAAGCACTTGGAACTATACAATGGACTTTTAGTCTGGCGTAAGGAGTATAGATGTATAACATACAGTACAGTACACCGATCAGCCATACCATTAACGACACATACATATTAGTACATTAATACTGGTTATCAATTATTAAATTATCAACCGCTAAACAGTTAGGCACCCAAGACCCCTTTTATGCAAGTGGGCAACAAAGGATAGTCTGCCTGTTTAGATCCCACCAGTGCAGCACAACTTCCGAAAAAGGCAATGATGGCCATGATAGAAAGGAACCAGAACACCCTTTGGACCAGAAACCCACTGCAGGCAAAGAGCCCAAGGCTGCAACCCAGCCTTCCATCTCAATCATGTCGAGCAAACATGGGATGCGCCGGTCAAACAAATCCGGTCCAAGGAGGCTCCACTTCACAACCCAAGCACCTAAAGGACCAGCTGTGGATCTTCTGGTGCTAGACCCACAGAGGTCTTATGGAGTCATGCACACAGAGAACACCTACAGTACACACTATTGAGCCTAATGTATTGCAATGTAATCTTTTGGCACGGTATAAATATCAGTCTGATACTGATACTGAAGACGCAATATAGAAGCCATAAATGTTAATGAGCTCCACTAACGTGAGAACAATCTTTTCTTAATGAAAAAAAAAGTAAAAAACGCACACAAAATTATGGCTATATACAAAGGACTACACTACTGTACACTACTCAAAGGATCTGCACTATTCCAGAACATTACCTGTGCTTTAAGTGTTGGTTCCTTTGAGTTCCACACGCTGCTTGGAGACTGGATTGTGAACTTGAGCAACAGTCAAACTAGAACCTGTCATACACACTCAATCTGCGCCCGGCACTAGGACCCGGAAGTAAGACGGGCGCAAAACCAGGAAGTATAAAAGAGGTAAACAAACGATGGCTTACCGCTCAGTCATTGAGTTCGGCCCATGTCAGCTCCAGCTGTCGTTTCAGCAAACCGTGAGTACTCACATGTTGGTTCCGTTTGTCTTTGCTATTGTGTGTGTATTTTTAGGACGCGGGTTAAATTTGTGTTTTTCCCTTGCTCCGCTTTTGTGAGAGTCCTTAAACTAAATCGCGTGGTTATCCTGCCTGTTCGCTTCTTTCCGCGTTTGGGTTTATCCTCCACGCTACATTGGGCTAACCGCTAAAGCTACGTCTTCTGGTCACCTCAGGTTAGTCCATCTTGACAGAATGACTGAGCCCTCCGCGGTAAACCCAGCGGATTATGCGAGTCTCTGCGACGTTGTAGATCAGCATGCGGCGCTAATCAATCAGCTAACCGGGGATCTCGCTTCTCTCCGCCGCGAGGTCGCTGAGCTCCGGCGGGAGAATACGGATCTCCGCGCAGCTATTGATGACGTCACTGCTCGATCGCACGCCGCGGGGGCCGCGGCGCCGCATCCCCCCCCCCCCCCCTCCTTCTGATGTTTTTCTTTCTCTACCAGAGAAGTGGAACGGCACGGACGGGAAGTGCAGCGTTTTTCTGACAGCTCTCGATCTGGTGTTTGAGTTTAATGCCACCAAATACTCCACCGATCGCCTTCGCATTGCTCTTCTCGTCTCGTTGCTAAAAGGGCAGGCAGCAGAGTGGGCCACGGCAGTTTTACAGGCAGATACAGATACCGCCCACTCTTACAATGAGTTCATCCACCAACTCAAACTCACTTTCGAACATCCAGCGGGCGAGGTGGAGACCGACACCAGACTTTATCACCTGAGGCAGGGAGGATTGCCCGTGAGCCGCTATACGGCCGAGTTTCGCACTCTCGCCGTCCAAACAACGTGGGGCGATGCAGCACTCCGGACATCCTACTACGAGGGACTGGCTTCTCGAATTAAGGACGAACTAGCCGGACGAGAGCTTCCTGCGACCCTGGAGGGCCTGATCCAACTCGCTCTCCGGATCGACCAGCGCCTCCTCTCTCGTCCGAGGCCAGCCCCTCGCACCCTGCCACCTGCACCCACCTTCGCCGTCACCACCTCACGACCAGCACCCGTCTTCACTGTCACCACTCCACGCCCCGCAGACTCCGCCACCTACGCCACCCCGGGGCATGTCGGTTCTCCACCTCCTGCCGTGGTTGACACCGGAGCCGGGGAACCCATGCAACTAGGACGCGCCTCCTTGACCGCTGCAGAACGGGAGAGACGCTTTCGTGAAGGGCTCTGTGCCTATTGCGGGTCAGCTGCACATCACAGGGCAACCTGCCCGCTCAGACCGGGAAACGCCCAGGCCCGGTGAGAGGAGAGAGATACTCGCCGGGTCACCTTCGTCTCTCTGCCATCACCACCCACTCCTCCCGTCTCACGGTTCAGGTACACCTCCAGGTTGGCCACAAACGGGTCCGAAGTGCTGCGTTCATCGACTCCGGGGCAGCAGGTAACTTCATTGACTCTGCATATGCCAAAACCCTGGGGGTAAAACTCGAGGCGTTATCCCAGCCCGTTCGCATCACCTCTGTCGACGGTCGCCCCCTCTCCACCAGCCCAATCAGCACCCGAACCGAACCCATCACCGTCTCCATCAACCAACACCATGAACAGTTAAAATTCTTCGTCACCTCCATCTCATCTCCACCCATCATCCTTGGTCATCCCTGGCTGCTCCAACATGACCCTCTAATCTCCTGGACCCAGAATCGGATCCTTCAGTGGGGCGCGACCTGCAACGAACTATGCCTACGGGCAGCGGCTGGGACGTGCTCTAGGGAGTCCGAGGCCCCCGACGTCGACACCAACTCCATCCCCGAACCATACCGAGACCTATCGGAGGTTTTCTGCAGGCGACGAGCCACCCATCTTCCTCCTCATCGTCCATACGACCTCGCCATAGACCTCCAACCCGGTACGATCCCCCCCCGCGGCCATCTCTACTCACTCACACCCACCGAGACCCAGGTGATGGAGGAATATGTAAACAACGCCCTGCGCCAAGGCACCATCAGGCCCTCCTCCTCACCTGCCGCCGCGGGGTTCTTCTTCGTGAAGAAGAGAGGCGGTGAACTTCGCCCTTGTGTCGACTATCGGGGGCTCAACCATCTCACCATCAAAAACCGACATCCTCTGCCTCTTACCAACTCAGCCCTGGACGCCCTCTCTGGCGCCACCATCTTTACGAAGTTGGACCTCCGGAGCGCCTACAACTTGGTGCGTATCAGAGAGGGCGATGAGTGGAAGACGGCGTTCATCACCCCCACCGGACATTATGAAACCCTTGTCATCCCATTCGGACTGTGCAATGCCCCCGCCGCATTCCAACACTTCATTAACGACGTCCTTCGGGACATGCTCGGTCGGTGGGCATTCGCATACCTGGACGATATTTTAATTTATTCACGCACCATGGAAGAACACACCCAGCACGTCAGGGCGGTTCTAAAGAGATTACTCGCCCACCAACTGTACTGTAAGTTGGAAAAGTGCGCTTTTCACGAGCGCTCCACCACGTTCCCGGGTTTTGTCATCTCGCCCCAGGGTGTGGCCATGGACCCGCAGAAGCTAGAGGTTGTGCGTCATTGGCCCCTACCCAAGACCCTCAAACAGCTTCAACGGTTTCTCGGGTTTGCGAACTTCTATCGTCGCTTTATCCGGGACTACAGTACAGTTGCCGCCCCCCTAACCGCTCTGACCCGTCCCTCCTCTCTCCCTTTTCACCTCAACCCGGCAGCTGTCTCCGCTTTTCGATCACTGTGTCACCGCTTCACCACTGCACCGATTCTCCACCACCCAGATGTCAATAAATCATTCGTTGTGGAGGTGGATGCTTCAGATGTGGGCGCTGGAGCTATCCTCTCGCAGCAAGGTCCAGACCAAAAACTACACCCTTGTGGTTTTTTCTCCAGAAAATTTGACTCCACTCAGCAGCGATACGGGGTAGGGGACCGCGAACTGCTGGCCATAAAGTGGGCTCTGGAGGAGTGGCGTCACTGGCTCCAGGGCGTCAGTGAGCCATTCATAGTCTGGACGGACCATCAAAATCTAATCACCATCCGAAACATTAAACAGTTAAATCCACGACAGGCGCGGTGGGCATTATTCTTTGAGAATTACAACTTCCACCTCTCATACCGCCCGGGGCCCAAGAACACCAAAGCTGACGCCCTTTCCCGACAACTAGAGGTGGACCCCCCCCGGGCGGACCCCGCGCCTGTCCTCCCCTCTTCCAAGATCATCGCACCCCTGCAACTGGATCTGGAAACGAGAGTGCGCCAGGCACGAGGTACAGAGACCGAACCGGCAGGTGTGCCACCTGGACGACTCTTCGTGCCTGAAGGGATGAGACCCGAGGTTCTCCACTGGGGACACTCCTCCCCAATTTCGGGCCATCCAGGCACCCGACGATCCCTCCAATTTATCCAGCGCGACTTCTGGTGGCCATCCATGATGAGGGACGTCCAAGAGTTCGTTCAGGCATGCCCAGTGTGTGCCAGGGCAAAGACCACCAACCGACCCTCTCCAGGAGAACTGCAACCCCTTCCAGTCCCTCGACGGCCCTGGACGCACATTGCCGTGGACTTCATCACGGGCCTGCCGGTCTCCGAAGGAAAGGACACCATCCTCACGATCGTGGATCGGTTCTCTAAGACCGTGCATCTGGTGGCTCTCGCCGGACTCCCGTCAGCAAAGGAAACAGCAGAGCTGATTTTAGAGCACGTAGTCCGTCTGCATGGGTTCCCCAAGGATATCGTCTCGGACAGAGGGCCCCAGTTCACAGCCCGGTTCTGGAAGGCCTTCTGCCGTCTGATCGATTCCACCTGCAGTCTGTCCTCCGGATACCACCCACAGACTAACGGTCAGACGGAGCGGACCAACCAACAACTGGAGCGCTACCTGAGGTGTTTCGTAGCGGACCGTCAGCGCTCCTGGGCACGCTACCTCATTTGGGCGGAACTATCACACAACCTCCACATCTCCTCTGCCACTAACCTAAGCCCATTTGAGGTATGCCACGGTTTCCAACCCACCGTGTTCAACCACCCAGAGCCGGAGGTTGATGTACCGTCAGCCCAACAGTTGGTCCGCAGATGTCGGCGGCTCTGGACTACGACCAACCAGGCCATCCAACGTGCCAATGCCCGCTACATCCACCAACATCGCCGCCGACATCCTCCGGGACGACTATACCACGTAGGTGACAAGGTATGGCTGTCCACAAAAAACCTCCACCTCCGCACCGAGTCAAAGAAGCTTTCCCCCAGATTCATCGGACCATACCACATCACTCACAGAATTAACCCTGTCACCTACCGGCTCCAGCTGCCTGCGGCGCTCCGGATCCATCCAGTCTTCCACCTGTCCCAGTTCAAGCCCTTCATCACCTCACCCATGATTCCACCCACCCCCCCAGCTCCTCCTCCCCGGATCATCGACGGCGGTCCCGCCTACACCGTGCGCCGAATCCTTGACTCGCGCCCTCGGGGCAAAGGTACGCAATACCTGGTGGACTGGGAGGGCTATGGCCCCGAGGAGCGGTCTTGGATCCCGGCCCGGTTCATTCTCGACTCCCAGCTAATTCGGGACTACCGTCACAGGGTATCCTCCATCCCAGGACCGTCAGGAGCCAGTCCTGGACAGGGGGGTACTGTCATACACACTCAATCTGCGCCCGGCACTAGGACCCGGAAGTAAGACGGGCGCAAAACCAGGAAGTATAAAAGAGGTAAACAAACGATGGCTTACCGCTCAGTCATTGAGTTCGGCCCATGTCAGCTCCAGCTGTCGTTTCAGCAAACCGTGAGTACTCACATGTTGGTTCCGTTTGTCTTTGCTATTGTGTGTGTATTTTTAGGACGCGGGTTAAATTTGTGTTTTTCCCTTGCTCCGCTTTTGTGAGAGTCCTTAAACTAAATCGCGTGGTTATCCTGCCTGTTCGCTTCTTTCCGCGTTTGGGTTTATCCTCCACGCTACATTGGGCTAACCGCTAAAGCTACGTCTTCTGGTCACCTCAGGTTAGTCCATCTTGACAGAACCGGGCAAAGGAGCCAGGTGGGAGTTTGACATGGGGCTGTGATGTAACTTGGCATAGGTGTTCGGACAGAAATTGGCACAGGATTTGGGGCTAAACTTGGTGTGTGCACTGGGACAGACTTTATACTGTACGGTGACCAGGCTGGAGTTTAGGATGGGTGCCAAGTTGGTGTTTGGGGTTCTGGAGTCTGGAGTGGGTGTCAGATTAGTGTTTAACTAGAGCTAGGGCTTGGGACAGGAGATACCACCTTATGGGCTTCACCGGAACTGGGGTAGACATTGGGACATTTGTCGTATAGGCATCTGACAAGAGCCAGAACAAGATTTGTATTTGGGGTCATCATGACCTCCTCTAAGCTGCTTTGACAAAAAAAGGTCTTGAACCAAAAAGCCATAGGTTCGACAGAACAGGGCTCTGTGCTATTGACCTTTCACCAGAAGATGGTGCATGGGGAATGAACATGAAAATGAAGACTCAGCATCTCATTATGCCCTTGAACCTAATATCTTATTAAGATTTGGGTTTGAGTTTAGAAGCTAGACCATGAACCCTAAAACACAAGGCATTCAAATAAGAACACTGAAGATGACTAAACAAGAAACACTTGAATGGAATTACAAACAGAAGGTAGTTATGTAACTATGACCTACAGTATATATGTAATTAGGATGCTGGGAAACTGCAACACAATGAAAAGACAAGTTCTGGATCTAAACCGACAGTACTGTATTTGCTGTTGAGTGCTGAAAGGAGGGAAAACTATGACCTAATGCTTCTAAACATTAGGACAACCACAGGAGGAGCTGCAAATAATTATTATTTAGTTAGTTGCCATAAGGTGACCACGTAGTCAAGCACTGTACTGTACGCATCATGTTATCCGTACATGGACGTGTTATTTAACACATGGCTGCTGCATTCTCAATTCTGATTGGCTGACAGACGTTGTTTTATTTGCACTGGTTTATTTGAACACACTCATTCAAATGTCTTAGAATTTCTATAGCAGCAATGTACATAGGAAGATGGTTGTGTGAGCATTGTTGCCTTGCACCACCACGGTCTAGGTTCAATTCCCATCTTGGGGTCTGTGTGCTGTACATGGAGTTTTTATTTTCTCCCAGTGCTTGGTGGTGTTTCTTCTGGGTACTCCGTTTTCCTCCCACAGTCCAAAGACATAGAGATTAGGCTAGTGTTTCCAAATTGCCCAAATGTTGACTGGATGTCCTACCAAGGTCATAAAAATGGGAGCAAATACAACGGTTACCACTGGCCTCCATGGTTCCTAGTTGACTACAGAGGTTCCTAGATGGATGGATGGATGGATGGATGGAATGTACATAGGAACCTTTGAGGTGGATGATGTTTCTACTCAGTTAAAAACATATAATGGTTGATGTGTAAGGGCGCATTTATTTAATATTTATGGAGTCTTTTTAACAGTCTTTGTTACAGTCTGTGGGAACTTTAGATGAGAAGCCCTCCCTGTAATGTGACAAGCTTTGTTTTTTTTTTTAATTTTATTTATTATTAACTTGAGAAGAGATAAAAACAAGTAAAGGATAACAGGAACTAACAGGCACATTAACTGTAACCGGAAAAAGGATAAAAGGCAGTTTCTTGATCATTAATAAAGAAATTGTAACTGTTGGCAAATATCGATGGTGTAAGAGGAATAAAAAGCTTTTGAATGTGATTTTATAGAAAACTAATCAACTCTGAGATGGTAACAGTAACCGTTTCATGTCAGGCTGCATCACTTTTCTTTAACTGCACATCCACAAGTTTATTGCTTATATAAGTGTTATTACATAAATTAATTAACATAACTAAAAATGAACTGCGTAATTAAGATCTATTGGGTCTTCAGTATGAACACACACTTTTTCCACCTGTGAAGCGCTGCAGCTGTCGGCTCACTCTCAAGGCCGACTTTGCACGGTATCCTTTGTTTTATTCCAGGCG
This sequence comes from Channallabes apus, assembly GCA_030522415.1. Lineage (NCBI taxonomy): Eukaryota > Metazoa > Chordata > Actinopteri > Siluriformes > Clariidae > Channallabes > Channallabes apus. Next base: position 5,141,823 of record CM060117.1, on the reverse strand, counting down.
TGTCATAAACACTTCCCCCGGTGTTTGGCAGCGTAACCATGGTGATGACGCTGACGCACAGGGCTGATGATAGTTCGGATCCGTCACACCTGTCCATAACACACGAGCATGTGGAGGAACCAGATCGTTATATACATTGTGTGTGTACAGTACAGTACATTATCGCATGATGTGTAATTCTTGGTTGCATCGCTGCAGGCCGTATCGATCTATATTCTCACCGAAGGGACGGTCAGTTGAAACAATCCATATGGAAAACGATCCGTACTCTACATAGTGATGATGAGATGACACAAAGCGACTAAGGAAATGATTGTTTAAGGAGCATTTTCAATGAGATCCAAGCCACATTTGGATGTGGCGCAAATCTGATTACATCTTTTTCCATTTTCTCTACTTCCTATCAAATGTTCCTATCAGACAAGAACCAAAATTTAAATGAAGAGGCAAGTCCGGTCAGTGAAGGAGCCTGGGTCTGCGCCTTGTGATTATATTTCTTGTTTTAAAAAATGTTTTTTCTTTTTTTGAAGAAGGTCCTACTGTACATCTGTTAATGATGATCCCAGCAGAGGTGGCTCAGAGTGCACTGCATTCGTTCCTGTGACTTTTCTCCAACTTCCGGAAGAGATGCAGCTGTCTGTGGGAACCATAAACATGCTCATTCACCAATACCATTTGCACATTACAGGAACTTGGCTAGGAGTTATTGCAGCATCCCCCTATACAGTCCTGACTTTGCTCCAAGCTATTTCTACGTTTGGGCTATTAAAGGAGTTCCTGGGAGGCCAGCGTTTCAGATGTGAGGCAGGCAATCTGATCATGGCTCAGACATACCCAGATGTGGATGGGTTCCCAGTTGAGTCTGGTTCCTCTCAAGGTTTCTTCCTATCACCATCTCAGGGAGTTTTTCCTTGCCACTGTCGCCCTCGGCTTGCTCGCCAGGGACTATCTGACCATTTTGATTCATACAGTAACTTGAATTGCCATTGTAGTAACTTTAAACTGGAAGCAGTGTAGATATAAATGCATACTGTATACTGACTACACTCACTGAGTTGGTCACCTAAGCTCTTTCATACTACTTGGAAGAATGACAAATTTGTTTGAGTCCAAAGAGCAAAATTGTTCTTGCTTTCTGCGCAGGAGGGAGGACATATATTCTCTCTCCTGCCAATCACAATTACAACAGACACTTGTAAATATATATGAGCTCATGCATGTGGGAGAGGCCAGATAGCACTTATCTCAGAGAGTGTTATGCTGATCTCTGACTCTGCATATGCAGTCGTTATCATCCAGTGTCCACAACAGAGTAATAACATTAGAATACGATGGGGGAATCAATGATATGAAGGGGCCAGGTGTAGCTCAGTGTTTAAGGCATTGGACTACGGTTCGGAAGATCCCAGGTTCAAACCCCACAACAACCAAGTTGCCACTGTTGGGCCCTTGAGCAAGACCCTTAACCCTCAGATGTGTAATAAGATAAATAAAAAAAAGTAAGTCGCTCTGGATAAGAGTGCCTAAATGAAATAATAAAATAATAATAAAAGAGTGCCAAATGCCTAAATGATATAGTTGTCCAGACTGGAGAACATCTTATTTGTTCAAAGTGAGTTTTGGGACGTTTTGGGCAGGGCTGCACTCAGGACCTCCATTCTCAAATCCATTAACCGGGCGTGTTAGTTTAATGTTTTAAGCGGGTTGAGGTGAAATCAAAGTGAAGGAATAGAAAAAAAACAATGAAGAAGTCAATACCAGGATCAAATGCCAATTTACGTACTGTTGGTCATTTCATTTGTCAATTGTGCTTCTCCAAGAAGGAATTACTTCAGGTTGCATTTTGTGATCTTTGTAAGACCAAGATCAACATTTAAGGCTGAGAAAAATCCAATAAAGAATATCGATAAAGAATTTTTTAGGATCAAACAGATTCTAGACAATAAGATCTGAGGAAGTATTTAATGTGATTGTAATCATAACATTTATATTATAGCCTCAGTTTAAAAATCAGATTTAGAAAATAATTCGATTTAATGGCGGCGGGGTGGTGTAGTGGTTAGCACTGTTGCCTTGCTCCTCCAGGGTCCAGGTTCGATTCCCCGGCCAGGCTCGATTCCCGTCTCTGTGTGCATGGAGTTTGCATGTTCTCCCCGTGCTTGGTGGGTTTCCTCCGGGTACTCCGGTTTCCTCCCACAGTCCAAAGACATGCAGATTAGGCTAATTGGCGTTCCTAAATTGACCATAGTGTTTGAATGAGTGAGTGTGTGTGCTCTGCGATGGATTGGCACGCTGTCCAGGGTGTACCCTGCCTCGTGCCCAGAGTCTCCTGGGATAGGCTCCAGGTCCCCGCGACCCTAAATACAGGATAAAGCGGTATAGAAGATGAATGAATGAATTCGATTTAATTTCGCGGCGTGAAAAAAAACAAACCCTAGGATCATGTTTTGAATTGATTATTCAATACATAATTCAATTGAAGATAAACAGGGTTAATGGTAATAGCATAAACAATTACAAATCCCACATGGAAAAGATCACAGGGACTTTTTTTTTAAAGGTTTCTGTGCGAGTGATGATCAGGCTAAGTACTGCTCTTCATTTAGTTGAAATTTAAAACGATTGTAAGTTAAACGCATCCGGCCGCAGGAGTATGTCCACGCAGGTAAAACACACCTGCAGCTCTTTAATATGACAGACAGTTTGATTGCATACATGTGTTGAAACTCTAGCACTGTCACAACACCACATACAGGAGCTGCAGATCACAAAGGCTGCTATTTTCTTTCTTGGCCGTGTCCCAGGCCTTAAATTCATCCAAGATGCTCTAACTCTACAAACTGCACTTTCTCAGGGAAAACCGCATTATTGTGTGGAAGAGGCTGGGAGCATGGGTTGGAGAACCCAATGCCAAAACTCAGCCTTGTTTTAAAACAATTCAAGAGGTTCAAGGGTGCATGAAAACAGAACACACACTCTCTGGTTACTTGTTTCTAAAAAGAGTATGAGAAAAGATTTCGATTAAAACAGACACTGAGTATTTATCATCACTTATTTGATAGTAAACTCTTTCAACTTAGGAACTTCCAGGAAATGTACGTATTGATGCTGGCTCTGTCCAGGGTCTGGCAACACATCTGCTTAGAGGTTCTACTAGAACGCTAGTCATTTACAGAAACTGGAGTCTACAAAATAGTTTCTCCTTTTTCGTTTGTTTTTATGTTTAAATACTTTGATTGTCAGTGTGTGATAGATTGTGTGATCCATAATGAGGTTGTGTGTACTTGGGTTAAATTGGGTACGTTTGTGATGCGCTTGGGAGCTGAATTTAGTCAGTTTTCAAATGTCAATTTAAATATGAATGTCTGGCTTAAAACTAGCACCTCTTAAGCCCCACTTAACAAAACTTGAAAAGAAAGCGATCCCTTTGGGGGTGTCAAATAATTAAACGACATGAAATATGGTTACCACCCCAGCATTTTTTTTATTCATTAAAAGAGCAACACATCGGACTTTTGATTTGTTTAATGTCGCATCTACAGTAATGTTGTGGATTGTCAAAGACAGAAGCTGGTTCTTGTTTTCCTGTTACAGCGACTATAATCTGCTGTCTTGTTTTCATTCTCTGACCTGAAGACGTTCCAGTGGTAGAAAACTCTTCCAAAGCCCCTTTGCACTGGAGACCCCTTCCAACAATGTTAAACAAACACCATCAGTCCATCTACTCTATAGTCTAAATACGCACCATGGATTCCAGTGGTGGTTATAATTGTATTTACCCCCATTTTACGACCACGGCAGAACCTCCGGTTAACGTTCATACATGCATTTACATACAACTCGCATGTTTTTGGACTGGGCGAGAAAACCGGAGTTCCTGGAGGAAACTCACTCCAAGAACAGGGAGAATGTGCAAACTCCATGCACACACAGACCCCTGGCTATCAGAGATGTGCTCAACACTTTCTGACCAATCAGAAACAAGAATTCAGTGGTGTTGTAGTTATGATATGTTATATCAATTAAGCCTCCCAATAACTGATGCTAATAGCCCAGTTGGTTAAGATGAATAACATTTTGATTGCGAAGGACAGGGTGTGTAAATAATCTTTAATAATCTGTTAAATATATATTAACCATGTAAACATTCAATCATATCATTTCCTTTTTGAAATAGTTATATTTTTTCATGTTCATGTTTCCCTCATGTGGGTGTAACATTAAAGGAACTACAGAGTTTCAGCAAGGGACTTTATCTTCCGTGCAGTAAACTCAAGGAGACCAACTCTCTCCCACCAGACTATTGTCCACTTTCTAGGGAAGAGATGCTGGCTTAGACTTCACATAGTTAAACATATAACCAATCATAGCTTCGACTTGAATGCTTGAAAGAAATCATAATTGAAAAGGTGGGATCTATCAGAAAATATTAAAATAAGCCTATCCGAACCTCAAAGTTGGAGAAAATGTCTTCTTCTTTTAGACATCAATCAATCACAAGCAAAATTAAGTGAACTGAACAACTTTGAAAACCAATTGAAACAATATTGAAAAACAGCAAACTGGTGGCAGAATCATGAGCACCCAAAGCTCCCTCATGCTTATGGTCATCAAAGGCCAGCCTGTCTAGTCCAAAACCACAGAAAAAACAATTCAGCACAAATTGGCTGAAGAAATCCAATGCTCACTGTCTACAGTTCCCAGCAGGCAAACAAACTGACCCGGCCTCCGAACTCCCCAGATTACACCCAATTAAGCACTCATGGGATGCGCTGGACAAACAAGCTTGATCTGCACAGGCCGTACCCATAACCCACAGCACCCAAAGGATCCTCTACCAATGTTCTGGTGCCAGACACCACATCATACTCCTAGAAGCCCTGCAGAGCCATGTACTGTAATAAGGGGCCAGAGTTGCCCAAGTGACACAAGGGAAACCCAAAACCAAGTGGTTTTAATGTTCATTCATTCATTTTCTATACCGCTTAATCCTGTGTTCAGGGTCGCGGGGGACCTGGAGCCTATCCCAGGAGACTTCGGGCACTAGGCGGGGTACAGGGTGCCAATCCATCGCAGGGCACACACACATACACACACTCACACACCCAATCACACACTACGGGCAATTTTAGGAACGCCAATTAGCCAAACCTGCATATCTTTGGACTGTGGGAGGAAACCGGAGTACCCGGAGGAAACCCACCAAGCACGGGGAGAACATGCAAACTCCATGCACACAGAGACGGGAATCGAACCCAGACCCTGGAGGTTGCTTTGCGCGTAAAAAAGTATATTCTGGTTAAATGCTTCGTGCATATAAAATCACATCTTTATTGGATCGACATCCATGTTTGCGTGAGAACAAAAGATTGAGGAAATGCTGTCCAGGATGGATGTCTAATACATTTACATTTAAGCATTTGGCAGACGCTCTTATCCAGAGCGACTTACATTTTTATCTCATTACATATCTGAGCAGTTGAGGGTTAAGGGCCTTGCTCAAGGGCCCAACAGTAGCAACTTGGTGGTTGTGGGGTTTGAACCTGGGATCTACCGAACCATAGTCCAATGCCTTAACCACTGAGCTACCCCTGACCCCTAATACAGAAATTTCATTATGACACGATTGTCTATAAAATTGTTACAGTGCCATTATGGTATAAATATCTAGCATTGCATCCAAAGCTAACTAGTCTTGTAGCAAACAATTCAGAGCAAATAAAAGGAGGATGTTTAGCACGGCTAATTATTCTAATTATTAAGCACTCAAAGCTTAACATGTGTCTGTCATTGTGATAATAGGATGAATGGATCACTATCACGCATAGTAACGCTGCACAGAACAGGAGACTCAATGCTTGTCTAAATACTAACCACATTGGTCTATCCATTTCTCAAAACATCCGCAAACAAGTATGAGTAATCAAGTGGAAGTCTTTTTTCTATCCTTCCTCAGAAAAGAAAAGAAAAGACATGTGGTTAAAGGGCAACATGGCTGTATGTGAATAAGAACTCCCTATTTGCCCTGCAGGAGTTTGTGGGCTGACATGGCATGTTAGGAATCTTGTCTAATTGCTGTCACTTTGACTCGGCTTGTCTGTTCCCATATCATTAAACATGGCTGAATATGAGTGCTCTGTATTACTCATGAAAATGGAACAGGGCACATTTGCACTCTGGTGAGATTAGACCAATTATTTAAGACTAGCTATTTGCCCATTATTCAATCGCTTTAACCATCAATCTACATAATGCCTATGTGTTGGCATAATGGCACAATATCCTAGTCGATTAGCCAAGATACATTTGAAATTTGTTTCTTTAAATGAGGCTTTAGGACTTACATAAATAAGCCAAACCGTAACATACAGGGTCAGGGTGCCAGCATTACGTCTGATCGTACCTGTGACCTTGGAGAGTGATGGACTTTGCTCAAGGGTCCAACAGTGGCAGGCCGATTATGTCGGGGCTCAAACCAGGGACCTCCTGATTAGCAGGCCAACACCTTAACCACTGAGCTACCCCTGCCCCTGAGGTCTTGTGTAGGTCTTTAAAATCCAAGGCACTCTAAAAGTTCTTTAGGTGGTCTTCACAAACGTAAGATATTAGTAATTATGCAGTGATGTTGCCTTATTTTTAGGGCTTTGATGGGTTATGATAGCATTTATACTACTGTACAGTAACTCTCAATTTTCATTACGCACAGCCGAAAGACTAACAACAACAAATCAACTTGAGCAAATTTATTGAGCTGCAAACACTGTTTAGCAAAAACAATGTAAAGTAGTAGCAGCACGGTGGTGTAGTGTTTAGCACTGTCGCCTTGCACCGCTAGGGTCTGGGTTTGATTCCCGTCTCTGTGTGCATGGAGTTTGCATGTTCTCCCCGTGCTTGGTGGGTTTCCTCCGGGTACTCCGGTTTCCTCCCACAGTCCAAAGATATGCAGGTTAGGCTAATTGGCGTTCCTAAAAAATTGCCCGTAGTGTGTGATTGGGTGTGTGAGTGTGTGTGCCCTGCGATGGATTGGCACCCTGTCCAGGGTGTACCCCGCCTAGTGCCCGAAGTCTCCTGGGATAGGCTCCAGGTCCCCCGCGACCCTGAACACAGGATTAAGCGGTATAGAAAATGAATGAAGGATCCCCGTGCTTGGTGGGTTTCCTCCGGGTACTCCGGTTTCCTCCCACAGTCCAAAGACATGTAGAAATATACATTAGTATACAGTATAATTAGGTTAATTGACATTCCAAATTGCCCGTAGTATGTGTGTGCCCTGCGATGGATTGGCACCCTGTCCAGGGTGTACCCTGCCTTGTGCCCTAAGTTTCCTGGGATAGGAAAAATGTGACTAGAACTATAAAACTAATCCATCCATCCATGAACCTCTGTAGTCCAAGTAGGGACCGTGGAGGTCAATAGTGATCACTGGAGGCCAATGATGACCATTGTATTTATTCCCATTTTTATGACCATGGCAGGACTGTCGGTCAACATTCACACACTATGTGCATCTTGGGAAAGCCAATTAAACTAATATGCATGTTTTTGGACCGTGAGATGAAACCAGAGTACGCGGAGAAAATCCACCAAGCACAGGGAGAGCATGTAGCCTAAACTTCATGCATACAGACCCCGAGGAGTGAATTGAACCCAGACCATGGAGGTGTGAGGGGACAGTGCTAACCACTAAGCCACTGTGCCACAAAGTCTAATGCTAGTTGCTAATGTTAGGAAGGTTACATTCTTGTTTATCAATATTTACGGCTCATTTAAACTAGAGGTTTTTTTTTTTTAAAAAGTCGGACTGCTAATCTTATCATGTTGGCTACAATTAAAAAACACACACACTGCTATACTGTAGTTGTGGGGATTTAGCCGAATTAGCATTTGACGATGAGTGTATTTTTTTTTTTTAGTTGAGTCTTTTCTAATCAATTTACTGATGGTAAATTTCTATATAAAAAATTTTTGTAAAATTTTTCAAGTCCTTGTCTGCTTTTATTATAATTAACAGCTTAATGCTAGCGGGATAAGTTGTTAGCTTCTGTAAGTTAGTTAGCCGGCTTTTGCAGTCGTCTATCTTTCCTTCTCTTATCAAAAACAGTAAATCAAATTCAGAGCTACAGTAGTGTACTGTAACTAACCAGTAAGCAAAAAAAAAAAAGAAAGAAAGGAAAGAAAAGAAGGAAAAAAGAAAGAAAGGATTTGCTTTAATTGATGAATGGAAAACAAATGGTCTGTTGTAGAAATGTACCTGAATATAAATTTGTTTTAATGAACATATGACATATGATGTGGTCAAAACATACATAAGATATATAAGAAATAAAGACACAGTGGTAATGCAGCTCAGCATAAGAATTTTATTTGTTCCAGAGACGAGTTATTAAAGCGAAAATGTGCATTGCGACGAGAATGTGCAACGTAGCCAGCGTTTGTTTTGGTTCGGTTCAGGTAATTCACTTGCCGAAAATACTTTGTATGCCGATGCATATTTCTTGCAAAATTTCAATTCTGATGGCGAAAATTTGCCATTCGTATGCTGAGCTTCGTGCATATAAATAAGAGATATGCTAGTTTTGGCACAAGGTTTCACTGAGTTGAGATACTGTATACTGTATGAAACGAAGCTATTGGTTGATTTTTTTTATTTTATTTTGGGATTTACTTTCATTAGAAATTGTCACAGGCAGGTACAAGCAAAAAATAATACCTATGTGAGCGTGAAGACAAGAAAAACAATCCCACGCACATAAGTTGAAACCAATTATGACCCACGCACATACTGTAAGTTGAAACCAATTATGACCTGCAGTGAGATTCAGAGCAAGAATTCACACACTGTGCTGACAATGCTGGTTTTTCTACCTCTGGGTGTTTTCCAGTGTTATCCAGGGTTTCCAGGGGCACAATGATATAGTTAATATTTAATAAAAAACAAAGGAAATAAAAACTGTTTCTAGTTAGACCACTCCCATTTTGTGCTTAAATGCAAATATGGAGAATTTGGGGTCATAATATGTTGGGGCCGATGTTTCCAGAGCCCAGATTACCTGGATTTATATGATAAAAAATTCCCAGTTCTCCAGGTTTAGGGTTCTACTGTATAGTGCCAGTATGTTTCCCAGTTCTAGGGCCCTATGTTCCCCAATTCTATGGTCCCATGTTACCAATGATATATGTTCCTCTGGTCTATATATCACATAATGGAAACCTGAAAAAGATGTTTCCCAAGCTCTCTGTTTGATTAAATTATTTCTAGAGTCCTCCAAAACCACATAAAATGATAACCATTTGCTTCATTATGTTTTTTTTTTTTTTTGTGGATTTTTTTTCCCAATTTTCTCCCCTAATTTAGTTGTGGTCAATTCCTCCCCGTCACTAGGGGGCTCCCACATTAAGGCTATCACTACCACTCAGCCGGGAGGGCCGAAGATTATCACGTGTTTCCTCCGAACCACGTGACGTCAGCCGTCCGCATCTTTTCGAACCGCTTGCTCATGCACCATTAGAGGCGGAGTAACACGCTCGGAGGAAAGCGCTATCCGCTCCTTCCACATGCGCGAGCTCACAGACGCCCCTGATTGGCTGTAAAGCCGTGATTAATGTGGGAGAGCAAGTACCTCTCATCCCTCCCCCCGAGAGAGCTCGGCCAATCAGCTCTCTCTGTGCCTCTGGCTGTGAGAGGAAAACAGCATGCTTCATTGTGTTTAAGCATTTTTTGTATGCCATGTTCCAAAATAAATAAATGAATAAAAAACTAAATTTTAGGAAATATTTTATCTTGAAATGATTCACATTTGTCTCAAACTGAAGATTAGGGCATTAATGTGTGTTAACAGAAAAAGTAACCTAGGGAACATAGGACCCTGGGAACATATGTTCACTCCCATATTTGGAGGACTACATTTATACAAGTGATTATATGTACAGAATATGTCTAATAAAGTTCACTCACGTTGCTGCGCGTGCTTAAAAGACATAACAATGGCATGTTTAAACTGCGGCGTCTTTGTCTTCCATTAGTGCTCACATTTCAGGGATTAGCAATCAATACAAGCGTAATAGCTAGCAAACAGTGTCTTATGTAATCGATCCACTCTATGTATATGTTAATGTCCCATATGCAGACCAAAGTTCATATTTGAATTCATTCTAATGAGTATGAATAATCCTTTTATTTTTCCATATCATCAGCTAATTGCCATCTAATTCAGTGAAAACGTATTGTGCAGGAGGTATTGACCAGTGTGTATACTATACACAGCATACTATACAATTTCCCCTTGGGGTTAATAAAGTATTCTATTTACGGCATCTATCCATTCATCTATCTATCTATCTAAATCTGGCACAGACGTCTTAACAAAGCCATTAAACTCATGTGTGTGGTTTAACAAACGGTAAAACAGGTGTTAAGTTTTTTTTATGACAGGAAGCTTATAAATATATAAAAATTCCGAGACACAACACCTCTACAGTAAGTCTGTCATAACATTTACCCCGGAGCTATGTCTCTATCTGACACGTCATGGTTTTCAGTGATAATTCCAATGATTGTATGTTTCCATGGTTACCGTAGTGTCATAGTAAAGGGCATGCCCAAACACATTTACTGTACTTAACACAGATCTCCATCTTAGATCACTGGAGAACAGAGTGCATGACATCATACTAGAGGCAACTGTTCAGACTATTAATGCTCCATCTTCGTTTTATAAAATGAACAATTTCGAAACATTAAATTGTGACAAAAAGCGTGTCAAAATAATAAGGGGGCAAACACTTTTTCACACCACTGTATATACTGTAGGCGGCACAATGGTGTAGTGGTTAGCACTGTCGCCTTGCACCTCCAGGGTCCGGGTTCGATTCCCGGCCAGGCTCGATTCCCGTCTCTGTGTGCATGGAGTTTGCATGTTCTCCCCGTGCTTGGTGGGTTTCCTCTGGGTACTCCGGGTTTCCTCCCACAGTCCAAAGACATGCAGATTAGGCTAATTGGCGTTCCCAAATTGACCATAGTGTGTGAATGTGTGTGTGTGTGCTCTGCGATGGATTGGCACGCTGTCCAGGGTGTACCCTGCCTCGTGCCCTGAGTCTCCTGGGATAGGCTCCAGGTCCCCGCGACCCTAAATACAGGATAAAGCGGTATAGAAGATGAATGAATGTATATACTGTACAGTGGAACCTCAGTTCAGGAACGCCCCCCAGTGCAAACAAAAAATCCGTCACTGTTCTCGAACTCCTCTACGGAACACGGCCCAGAAACTGTGAGGTCAACCAGCATCAATTATGGTCAGTTTGTCATCACAGATCGCGCACACAGTAACATTTTTGTTTGTGTAAAGTGGAGTGACGTCTTAGCCCTTGCAGATAAGTGGTGAAGAGAGAGGTCAGGGGTATCTCAGTGGTTAAGGCATTGGACTACGGTTTGGAAGATCCCAGGTTCAAACCCCACAACCACCAAGTTGCCACTGTTGGGCCCTTGAGCAAGGCCCTTAACCCTTAACTGCTCAGATGTATAATGAGATAAAGAAATGTAAGGAATGTACATTACAGGATTGCTTTTTATTGTTCTGCATCGGGTTCCTCTCTATACTGACTAGTCTCCCTGTCCTGGGTGAAGAAAATCAGATCTACAGCATGGTGCTGTCTCCATTTTGTTTGACTATAGGGACAGTTTTAAGGTGATGTGCAGTGCCTGATTCAAAATGCTGATGGAACAATGCCCCATGATTTGTGTGGAGGAGAACACCAGAGGATTTTGCTTTTCATGGTCTGAGAATGCATCAGTGCTTTTTGGCAAACACTCAACTGGCTGTCATCTGCCTTTTAGTGAGGAATGGCTTCTGTCTGGCCGCTCTACCCTAGAGGTCTCATTGGTGGAGTGCTACGTGATGGTTCTCCTTCTATAAGGCTCTCACATCTCCACAAGGAATCTCAGACTCATTTATAAAGAGCCTTGGATTCTTGGTTGCCTGTATGACCAAAGTGCTTCAACCACAATTACTCAGTTTGGCTGTTATTTGTTCCAAATATCTTTCATTAGAGGGGCTCATACAGTATACCTTGGGGATTTTCAATACTGCACAAATGTTCTTGTATCCTTTTTCAGATCTGTGTTTTGACACAATTCTCAAAAGTCCCACAAGTCAACAGATAATTCTCTCGATCTCATGGCTTTTTTTTTTCACTCCAGGCATACACCATTTACTGTGAGACCTTATACAGACAGGTGTGTGTCCAATGAATTAGGCAAGAATTAGGCACAGATGGACTCCAATCAATTTGTAGAAGCATCTTAAGAACCATTGGTAGGAGTAGAGTCCACCAGAGCCTAATTTCGTTATTCTGATTCAGTAAAGCTGCTTTTAAACCTTTTATGCTTTTATGACCATTGTTAAAAGCTCTATACAAATAAAATCGAATTAAATTGGAAGTGTCAGAACTAAAAGTCTAAATACTTATGCAATATGGGATATTTCAGTCCCTATTCATCATTATTATTGGTATTGTTGTTATTATTCATTCATTCATTCATCTTCTATACCGCTTAATCTTGTGTTCAGGGTCGCGGGGGACCTGGAGCCTATCCCAGGAGACTTCGGGCACTAGGCAGGGTACACCCTATTATACACCAGGGTACACCCTATTCTATTATTACAAGTTAGTGTTAAATGTCAGCGAAGAAATTGCACATGCACATCTCATGGGGAATTTAATTAATTATTAGATAAGTGTATCCACTTAAATGGGACCGTGTAAAATGTGGTCTTTAATGTGGCTGAGAATGTAATGTGCAGTAATCATGTCGAATTAAGTAAAACAACCTTATTTTTGCGTCCACTATAGTATAATACGTAGGTAACAAAAGTAACATTGAGTCCAAGTTCTAGCACAAAATCCAGTTTAACTCCACAATGTTCCTGAAAACAGGCGTTGGTTCCTGATGATTCCTTACGATTCCATCCAGCCACATTTGCTTACTTCGCATTACATATGTAGGGCAAACGGAAGAGCTGTAAACAGTTTAAATCAACAATATCATGTAAACTCCGGTTTATGAGACCGAGACTGAGCTTAGGTGGAGATTCCTAAGGTCGCTGCACAGAGGACTGAGGACTTGGACTGAAGCGCGGGAGTTTTGTGAAGTTAGATCATTTCACTGTGCTGGATGAGTTTAAACAGAGAAGTGCTGATTGGTTGCAGGTGGTGAGTACTGCTTTCCCAATGACACACACACACACACACACCATGTGTTTTAATTCAAACATTTCCTGAAATTCGTGTATTTATGGGCTTGTATGTTATGTCTATTTTACTTTACTTTCTCGACTCTCAAAGATCATGGTCAGATGCAAGTCACAATTTCAAGGCTACAAAAAAACCTCGGCTTCGCAAAACTGTCCCAATGCAGGAAATTCCCAAATACACTCCCAAATATACTCAACAATCCAAGACATGTTTAGTGTTGTGTGTTACTTTAGACTTGCAAAGTTATAAAGCTAGTGAGTAATCTTTCCACAGACATTAAACTCTATCCAGGTCCTCAGTTTGTCACATGGACTTGCAAATGTAGTTTGAGACCTCGTATATTACAGGCCCTGGGTATCCATCTTGGATACCCAGGGCCACTTTTCTCTACTTTTCTGGTCTTAAACATGGCTCCTTGTGTTTGATGGAATAGTTCCACTTTGAACTTAAATCCAGTTCACAAGTAAACTGATATAAAAACTGACTGTAGGTTAAAATGAGATGCAGCTTAACACTATTGTTGAAACTTACATTTAGGCATTTGGCAGACGCTCTTATACAGAGTGACTTACATTTTTATCTCATTACACATCTGAGCAGTTGAGGGTTAAGGGCCTTGCACAAGGGCCCAACAGTGGCAACTTGGTGGTTGTGGGGTTTGAACCTGGGATCTTCCGAACCATAAACCAATGCCTTAACCACTGAGCTACACCTGGCCCCTACTTCAAAATCTGTCCTGGTTAAAGGACTAAGCTTTAAAAGTCACAGTCTGATTTTGGTCTTAGCACAAAGCTCATTGCTACACAAAACCTATTGTATGAGCAAGTGCAAGCAAAAGTGTTAGGATATAAGGATACAGTAGGATCAAAGGAAAGTGTAGTCCTACACATGCACAAGTCACTATTAAAAGCCTAGACCTGAGCAACTGAAGCAACCACAAGCAACCAATTCTTCCATGAAGTCGATGGTCCAGTACAAACCTTCCAGGATATGTCTTTCGACATGGCTGTTTACGAAATGAGATGCTTTTCATTGCATTAGTTATGGTTAAAAGATTTGTCCCCAGCTGAAACACTTAACATTAATCATTGCAGGAATTAACCAATGAAAACTCTTAAGCATTTCTTATTTAAATATTCAAATTTTGGTAAAGGCAGCGTGTACAGTACGTATATCAAGGCATTGTATAACAACTTCAGTGTTCAGAACTCAAACTATCCATTTTGTAAAATGACTTGCACAAGAACAGGAAAAACAGAGAGGTTTACTCACTACTGTCTCATATTTATTTTGGGATCTGAAATGGATTAAACTCATGTGATTGTGACGTCTGAAGGATTTTCCAGAATAAAATGGGGATTCTCATACATCCGGAATTCGGAGTAGATGAGTCATTCTGAAGTGTTGGAATTTTAAGCCTCTGCTAGGGTTCAGTATTCTACTACCCCGTCATTTCAGGTTACAGCTTTACTTAAAAATAGCACTATCACAAATATACCATAATCCCAGTTATTCATTAAAGGATCAGGAACTAGTTAAGTGACACCCCTTCATATCAATATAAACAGTATTAATAAAAATGGAGACAAAAAGATTTAAATTTCTCTTTTTTCTTTTGTATCTCTTTTTTTTTTTGGAGGCTAGGAAACCCTGGTACACTTCAAAGTGCATTCCATTAAGATAGAAAGGGATGTTGTCTTGTGTTTAAGTCATAGTGGTAAATGCCAAAGGAAAGGTGTTAGACAGTTTTAAGTTTTCCACATCTTCTTATTATTCTTGTTACAAAAAACATCCTCCGAGAGCAACTTCTCCCAACCATCCAAGAACACTTTCGTGATGAACAGTGCCTTTTCCAGCATGATGGAGAGAAAACATAGAAATTTTGGGTCCATGGCCAGGAAACTCCCCAGCAATAACATCTGACAAAAAGATCAAAAACACTGAAGCAGCAGACTTCGTGAAAATTTATATTTGTGTTATTCTGCAAACTTTTGGCCATGACTTTACATACATATTAAGGCTCTTTGTTAAGACACTTGCAATTGAGCTTTGGTAAGGTACATCCTACTCCTATCAGTGGCCCTGGAGATATTTTCACAAACTGACTAGAGTTCATCTGTGCCTAACTGACTTCATTACACATACTGTAATTAAAAAAAGTCGATTGTGCATGTCAGAGTAAATACAAATCCATGAGGTCGTTTAAACCCCTTGAGACAGGATTGTGTCCAGACACAGATCTGGGGAAGGATACAAGAAACTTTCTGGAGCATTAAAAGCACCCAAGAGCACGATAGCCTCCATCAGTCTCAAATTCAAGAGATTTGGAACAAGCAAGTCTTTCCTGATCTGGCAGCCCAACCAAATTGTGTAATCGGGGATAAACGGTCTTGAGATAACCAAGAACCTAAGGGTCACTATAATTGAGATCTTGAATTCCATTGTGGAGATGGGAGAGAGTTCCAGCTATCACTGCAGCACTCTACCAATCAGGCATCTACAGTATGGTAGAGCTTCCAGACAGAGGACATTCCTTACTACAAGGCACATGATAGCCAGCTGGGAGTTTGCCAAAAGCACGCGAAGGACTCTCAGACCATGAGAAATAAAATACTCTGGTCTACTAACAAAAAGATTTAACTGTTTGGAATGAGGAAGTAGGGCATCTTATTAAAATCCTCCATACAGTCAGACACGGTGGTGGCAGCATAATGCTGAAAGGATGTTTTTTCTGGGTCCAAGAGATTAGTCAGTAAAGAAGGAAAATTGATGCAGGTAAAATAAAGTGCTATCCAGAGTGTTACCTTCTCCAGAGTGCTCAGGATCTCAGAGTGCGATGAAGGGTAACAGTTCAAAGACCATGACTTGAAGCATAACGCCAAGAAAACACAGGAGTGTCTTCAGAACAATTCATAGAAAGTCCTGAAGTGGCCAGCCACTGGGTTCAGTCCGAACCTGAACCCAGTGGAGCATCTCTGGAGAGACCTAAAAATGGCTGTGGACTGAACCTGCTCGATTAACCTGGTTGAGCTTGAACAAGAAGAACATTGCAAAGAAGAATGGAAAAAACGTCCAAAAGAAAGGTGTGCCAAGCATCAGTCTTGGTAGGTGCTTTGATCAAGTACTAAGTGATGGGTCTAAATACTTATGTAAGTAACTTTGTGTAACTTTTTTTTTAATAAAATAAGAAAATTTTACCAAATATTATAAAGACCTATTTTAACTTTGACAGAATTTTGAGTAGAATGATGGGGAAAATAGATTTGAATAGGGTTTAAGGTGAGTGTTAAACATATCTAAATGTGGAAAACTTAAAGACATAAAGTCATAAAATGTACATAAAGTATAGTCAAAAGTTTGGACACATTCTTGGCATTCTCTCAGTCAGCCTCGTGAGGCAGTCACCTGGAATGGTTTTCCAATAGTCCTGAAGGACTTCCCAGAGGTGTTGAGTACTTGTCGACTGCTTTTCCTTCACGCTCTGTTCCAATTCATCCCAAACGATCTCAAGTGAATTTAGATCGGGTGCTTGTGGAGGCCATGTCATCTGATGCATGCTCCTTCTTGGACAAATAGCTCCTAAATAATTTGGAAAACCATTTATGGTCCCACCAAGTGCAATGCACTCCCGCACCATCACACCTCCTCCTCCATTTATCGCAGTGGGAACCACACATTCTGGTACAATCTGTTCACCTTCTCCACGTCTAACAGAGGCATCGCAGTAAAACATTTGAATAGCCAAAGGTTTTATAGAAGGTCATACATGAATAACAATCCTGGCTGAGGTGGCTCACAGACTACTGCAGTCATTCTTGTGAACATTCAGTGAGTGAACTTGTCGATAACTATTAGCAGAATTGATGAATGTCAGTGGGACCTACTGTATACAGACAATCATTCACCAACACCACTTGCACATTACAGGAACTCGTCTGGGAGTTATCGCCATGTTCAGTCCTGACCTCGCTCCAAGCCATTTACACATGTTTGGGTCATTAAAGGAGTTCCTGGGAGGCCGGGGAATCAGATGTAAAGCAGGCAGTCCAATCATGGCTCCGGCATACTGAGAAAACTTTTTACCTTGATGGTGTCCAAGCACTAGTGTAACAGGGGATTATATAGAGACATAAATGGAGTTTTTATTCTTATGTTAGTTTGCTTGATCAAAATTCCTGGTTTGACATGAAAGCCTCTTGTATGTGCGCGTCCTGTATTTGACCCATTTACTGTCTCTATTAAACTGAAAACTAGAAAAAAAAATAAAAATGCGTTATTGAATTCTGTGTCCAGGCTGCTGGTATTAATTTAACAAGAAGCAGACCTACAGTACGTGTCCTGCGCACTGTAATTCTAATCTGCTCATGATTTCTCTTTCAGCACTTTCACTTCAGCGTCACTTTCTTACACAAACTCGGGTTTTCTGTGGTTTTCGGTTTAATATGACGCAGCATCATACCCGGTCATTTAAGGACAAAATATTATTTTTGCTTGTTTTGAAATCAGTCACAATTCAACACATCAGGGGTTATAGTATGCTTCCGAGAAATATACGTAGACAATAGATATTCTCTGCCAGAGGACTTGTAACATCTGTATGCCTGTATGTAATGTAAACACAAGCCTTATTTATAAGGTTAGCATAAAACAGACAGACAAGCCTGGCATACATCTAAGAAACTATAAAGTAATAAACTATTATGAAGTTGGAAAAAACAATGGGGAGTTGCCTGTTAATGACAAGTGATGTAATAAACTCAAAACATTCCTCCAGTGTCACCGGTATCCTCTTATTATTTCTTTTAATAAGATGATGTCATTCCATTTCAGATCTGCTGAGAAAGTGTGTGTATGTGTAAGAGAGAGAGAGAGAGAGAGAGAGAGAGAGAGAGAGGCAAAGTAAATGCCTTTCAAAGTTATTTATTTGAAAAAAAAAAGTTTGGAATCTTGTATGATTTTCGTTCCACTTCTCACCGTGTATTGGTCTTTCACGTGGAATTCTAGTAAAATTGATTCATGTTTGTGGCTGTAATGTGACAAAATGTGGAAAAGTTCAAGGGGGCCAAATACTTTTGCAAGCCACTGTACTTACAGTATGTAACAAAATTACTAACTGTAGTCTCTCTCTCTCTCAATGAGTC
This sequence comes from Channallabes apus, assembly GCA_030522415.1. Lineage (NCBI taxonomy): Eukaryota > Metazoa > Chordata > Actinopteri > Siluriformes > Clariidae > Channallabes > Channallabes apus. The sequence goes on along the minus strand of CM060117.1, from coordinate 5,123,431 downwards.
TGACAAACTCCAACAGTAAGTCCTGTGTCATACCAACAGTAACACATCATGTGTGGGGTCGCTTCTCAGCCATGGAAGTAGGCTCAGTCAATTTTGTCTAAGAACACAGCCATGAATAAAGAATGGTACGAAAACAACAGTTTGGTGATGCACAATGAAACAAGGCAAAAGTAATAACTAAGTGGCTCAGAGAAAAAAAAACATAGAAATTTTGGGTCCATGGCCAGGAAACTTAATCCCATTGAGAACTTGCGGTCAATCCTCAAGAGACAGGTTGACAAACAAACCCCCCAAAATTCTGACAAACCCCAAGCATTGATTATGCAAGACTGGGCTGCCTACAGTCAGGGTGTGACCCAGAAGTTGATTGACAGAATGTCAGGGTGAACTGCAGAGGTCTTGAAAAAGAAGGGTTAACACTACAGATATACAGTAGTCTCTTTGCGTCAACTTAAATGTAATTATCAATAAAGCTTTTGACACTTATGAAATGCTTTTAATTATACTTCACTATACCATAGTTTTTTCATATCTGAAAAAAATATCTACGAACACTGAAGCAGCAGACTTTATGAAAATTTATATTTGTGTCATATGGCTAGAACTAGACGTATAGCTAACCGGAACTAACCATATGGTTCACTGGAACTGGAAGTCAAAAGTTAAATTTGTACTGAATGCATTGTATCTTTGAAAGCTACCAGCTCAATGTGACTTCAAATCTGGAATGTATTTTAACATAGAACAAAGATTGTTAATTTTGTCCCCGATTACCTACATTGTACTCTGTGACAAATTTCACTATTGGTGTGCAGAGCAGGAAAATTTATGATGTCCAAGACCTATGGTGATATACTTATATGCACCTCAATTTTGATTTTAGACAGACTTGAAAAAAAATCTAATTACCCCTTTAGTGTGTCACTGCATGAGGTTTTTTTTAGATCCAAATCTTGATTAATTACATTACATTATGGCATTTGGCAGAAACCCTTATCCAGAGCGACTTACATTTTTATCTCATTATACATTCAAGTAATTGAGGGTTAAGGGCCTTTCTGAAGGGCCCAACAGTGGCAACTTGGGCTACGTCCCACTCTGAAGTGTACTTCACTCTCTGCCCTGTTTGCAATAAATGTTGGTTAAGGGGACTTCCCTCGACAAAATTCCACCTTTCGGACCACCCTGCGAAGTCACCAGCGCAGACGTCTCTTACTCTGTACGTTACCATGGTAACTTAAGAACATCGGATATGACTTGATCAATGACGCAATGACTTGATCTTCACTATTCACTCCCTGCGGTTTGGAATCACTCTTAACATGGCTGAACACTCTGTGAAGTACACTTCACAGGGTACTTCAGACTGATTGGAACGCACCTTTGATGGTCACGGAGTTTGAACCTGGGACCTTCCAAGCCGTTGTCCAATGCCTTAACCACTGAACTACCCCTTAGCTACTTCCCCTGAAATTTGTCCTGAAACTGATTTGATTATTCTTTAGCCTTTGTGATGCTTGATGATTCTAACAATCTCTGGGTTCTTCCAGGAACAGGTTTATTTCTAGAAATCACTTGACATCTTAATTGCTCGCACTTAGACTCTATTAGACTGATATCATGACAACTGGTTGCACCAGAGCTAATTTAGGAGTTTCCCAGGGGTGAATATTTTTGCAATCACAGTTGTCCAATGTTCAGACAAGTCTGTAGATGGATGGAATTGATGGATGGAATATTCCAGAATGCTGGACCATTGAAAACTGGACAGATTACTGATTCAATCTCATCACGTGAAATGTCCATGGATATGATCGCGCGAAGAACCGCCACAAGAAAGTGCCGAACGCTCACAATTCGCCTCATTCAGTGCCTTCCTCTGTGCATTATGTATTGTTGTCCCTACACTTTTTCACCCAATCAGAACGCTGCTTTTGGACTTATGTGAGGATAATAGGAATGTCATGAAGATTATCTGCAGAAACGACGCCTCAATCAGACGTCTAAAGTTCACGTTGATGTCACGCGCTTGGAATGAGACTCATTACACCCGACCCTTGTGAATGTATCAAACCCGAATAGCACGTTTCCTGTTCTCCGTGCCTGCGCCTTAGATCTGAGGGAACTTGAAACTTTCCGTCTGCACTTGTTCTGCTTTGCTTTAAACTCGTGTACAATCTAAAACATTGAATCCACACACGACTGAGCGTAACTTCTCCTGGAAGGGAATTAGTCAGTGTAGCCTTTCCAGAGCTTTTCCATAAAAAAAAATTAAAAAACAATGACTACACAATTACAGGATTGACTATTCACATCTCTCCAACCAAATGAAAGAAATAAAAATGAAGCAAGACTTGAATTTATTTGTTGCATGATCTCTCTGTGTGTGTGTGTTTGTGTGTGTGTGTGTATTGAGGATCTGCAGTGCCAGAAAAAAGTCCTCTTTTTTACCCTACATGCTCAAAACATCCAAAGATCAGCATCCTACCCTACTGTACATGCTCATAGATCAGCATCCAAAGGCCTGCTTCAAAAGCTTGATGTCCTCTACTGTACCACTCTGCCATCCGGTTTATATCAAACGCTCCTTTCAAAACTCATCACTCTACCCTGTATTCTTCTCTCAACTGGTCTTCATTGTATACCCGCCGCAAAATCCATTGGTATATGGTCATTTACAAAACTCTCCTGGGTTTGTCGCCTCCTTACCTACAATATCTGTTACACTCTTTTTCTTCTGTGTGTAACACTCGATCTGCTAACCTGATTCTGCCGACAGTTCCTAAGGCTTCTTCTGCATTTGGCCTGTCGTCTTTTCAGAACGCTGCTGCTAGAGGTTGGAATGACCTGCAAAAAACGTTAAAACTGGACAGTCTCATTCCTAAGTCTGTTTTTCATTCTCGGATCTCAGCTCACTTTAAAGACGTCTGTAGCTGTTATTTAGACTAGCTGCTCTTATTCATTGCTGCTCCACTCTTCACATGTCTATATGTGTATGTATGTATGTGAGTATATGTATGTATATGCATATGCTTGTACATATGTGTTTATATATATGTATGTGTGCGTATGTATGTGTATGTATGTACTGTATGTATACAGTATATATGTATATCTGTATTTACAGGTGTACTGTATATATATATATATATCGACTCCACCATAAGAAAGAGACTGGGCAAAAACGGCCTGCATGGCAGATTTCCAAGGCGCAAATGACTTAAGCAAAAAGAACATTAAGGCTCGTCTCAATTTTGCTAAAAACATCTCAATGATTGCCAAGACTTTTGGGAAAATACCTTGTGGACCGACGAGACAAAAGTTGAACTTTTTGGAAGGTGCGTGTCCCGTTACATCTGGCGTAAAAGTAACACAGCATTTCAGAAAAAGAACATCATACCAACAGTAAAATATGGTGGTGGTAGTGTGATGGTCTGGGGTTGTTTTGCTGCTTCAGGACCTGGAAGGCTTGCTGTGATAGATGGAACCATGAATTCTACTGTCTACCAAAAAATCCTGAAGGAGAATGTCCGGCCATCTGTTCGTCAACTCAAGCTGAAGCGATCTTGGGTGCTGCAGCAGGACAATGACCCAAAACACACCAGCAAATCCACCTCTGAATGGCTGAAGAAAAACTAAATGAAGACTTTGGAGTGGCCTAGTCAAAGTCCTGACCTGAATCCTATTGAGATGTTGTGGCATGACCTTAAAAAGGCGGTTCATGCTAGAAAACCCTCAAATAAAGCTGAATGACAACAATTCTGCAAAGATGAGTGGGCCAAAATTCCTCCAGAGCGCTGTAAAAGACTCGTTGCAAGTTATCGCAAACGCTTGATTGCAGTTATTGCTGCTAAGGGCGGCCCAACCAGTTATTAGGTTCAGGGGGCAATTACTTTTTCACACAGGGCCATGTAGGTTTGGATTTTTTTTTCTCCCTAAATAATAAAACCCCTCATTTAAAAACTGCATTTTGTGTTTACTTGTGTTATCTTTGACTAATAGTTAAATGTGTTTGATGATCAGAAACATTTTGTGTGACAAACATGCAAAAGAATAAGAAATCAGGAGGAGGGCAAATAGTTTTTCACACCACTGTATAACATAAACAAATTAATAAACTTTTTTCAATAATTTTTACTGTACTTTTTAACTAAAAAAAAAATATGATGATGATGATGATGATGATGATGAATTTTTCCCTCTCTGGCAAGAATATTAAAAAGATGTGTCAGTGGGTTCGATGTGTAAAACCAACACTTATTCCAAAGTCTGGGATTTTGCATGCGTCATACGTAGCATGACTCAGAGCTTTTCCGTGTGTACTGTATGCATAAGTGTGTGTGTGGCTTCCAGACGGCATGGGTAAGAGAGATGTCTTAGTGAAAGTGAAGCATTATTATCCCTGTATGGTGAAATTCATATGGTCCTCAGTCCTTCCATACTCCTCCTCCTCCTTCTCCTCCTCCTCTGTAGGAATGTGTGAGTGTACAGGGTGCCAGCACACAGGCCATCTGCTTCAGGGTTCACACACACTCACACGCATTCATTCTCAGCGAGTCCACATCAAACCAGCCACCATACCGCAGACCGTTCTGCTACGGGTATGTTTAATCTGAAACATGGCGGCAGTTGTCTGAAACCTCCGATCTGTCCAGGAGGAGGCCATGTCATCGCTAGTCTATCTATCTATCTATCTATATGGAAAGAAGTTGAAGAGGAGTGTGTAGGCAGGATGGAATTGGTGGAGAAAAGTGTCAGGTGTGATAATAGATAAAAGAATATCAGCGAGAATGAAAGGAAAGGTGTACAGGACCGTGGTGAGACCAGCGATGCTTATTTGATCTCTGCCTTGAGTTTTTCAGTGTCACAAGCAATAACACATCTGCTCTGGACCTTAGCCGTGATTATCACAATCAGCTCGAATGAAGACGATGTGCTCGCATCCACGTGTCTCTGCCTGCCATCAGTTCCAGCCGAAAAGGATTTAGGCCTAATTTTAGTCGGTCTGATCATGCTTTCCATCTTGTAACCTTTATTTGAATTTGATTTCAAAGTTTCAGAGATTGCTACATGTGTAAACGGTTTGGTGATTACGGTGGACCTTTTTTTTCTTTTCTTTTTTAAATCCAGACAGCATTAATTGACATGCATTATGCATACAGCATGTCGGCTAAATGCAGTGTGTGTGTGTGTGTCAAAGAGAGAGGAAAAAAAGGAAACTTTAAGTGGTCATTTTCTTTCCAGTAAAATACAGAACAGCTGTTTGAAAATCGGGAATTATGGCAAGTCTGTTCCATCCATTCATGTTATTTCCAGACTGTGTTCTTAGCTGTTGATTAGCTTATTTTAGCACTTTCTTAGCACTTGGTTGGCGTACTGTAGCTCAGAGTGAGTATAAAAGGTCACAGATGTGTGCAGATGTTCACAAAGCATCTGTATCTACCAGAAAGTTTTTTTTGTGTTTTTTTCCTAATGTTGTGCGAGAGGTGTTTAACTTACAGTATGATGAACATTCTTCCCCCCCCCCCCCCCCCCCCCACAAGATTTTCTCCCAAATTTACTCGTGTCCAATTCCTCCCCGTCACTAGGGGGCTCCCACATTAAGGCTACTACTGTACTACCATTCAGTCAGGAGGGCCGAAGACTATCACATGTTTCCATGTTTCCAACGAGATGATGTCTGTGGGAACTGTACACACAATCATTCACCAACACCACTTGAACTGGGAAATATCGCCACATCCCCTGTACATTCCTGACCTCACACCAAGTCATTTTTCACATGTTTGGGCCATTAAAGGAGTTCCTGGGAGGCCAGAGTTTCACATATAAATGAGGCAGTCGGATCATGTCTCTGGCATACGGAGAAAACGTTCTACCTTGATGGTGTCCAAGCGCTAGTGAAACACTGGGATAAATGCATTAGTGTAGCAGAAGATTATATAGAGAAATAAAGGGAGTTTTTACTCTCATAACTGTGTTCTGTTATTGTCCAATCATTATTCATTGCACAAAATCAGTCCCGGTTTGACTTGAACAACCCTTGAACAAAAGTTTGGAGAAGATGTAGAAATCCTACCTAGATGTCATCAGTGAACATGTACATGTAAGCTAATGTATTTATTTTTAACTAGTTGTGCCTGTGACTTTGTTCACGTGGAATGTAATTGCACACTTAAAGGCGTGTTTTAAAAAAAATGTACAATGTCATCTGTGGAATTTTGGAATGAACAACATTTTTAACGTGTTACCGTGAAGTGCGTGATTTTTTCAAGGTGCATTTTTTTTTATGATATAAGAGCATTTTCCATTTAAATTCCAAGCTCAAGCTCGGCCAAATACACATGTGGAAACCCCATTAAAATTCATCAAGTAGTTTTTTACGTGATGCTGCACAAACAAACAAAAAATAAAAAAAAAATCTAGATTTGTTCTATTACTCATAGATCCATTTATGCATTTAGCAGACACTCTTATCCAGAGCGACTTACATTTTTATCTCATTACACATCTGAGCAGTTGAGGGTTAAGGGCCTTGCTCAAGGGCCCAACAGTGGCAACTTGGTGGTTGTGGGGTTTGAACTTGGGATCTTCCGAACCGTAGTCCAATGCCTTAACCACTGAGCTACCCCTGGCACTGAGATCCCCTCAAATAATATCTTATATAATATCTACCAAATATCTTCAATGTTCAGACACGCCAACTGTACAGTTCTATTATATGTATAGGTTACTGTATTACTCCAGCAGCAACACACACACTGCATTTATGTTTGGTTTAAGCAACATGTGAATATTAAATTTTTTAATTTATTTTATTTTATTTATTTACCTTTATTTAACCAGGCAAGACAGATTAAGAACAGGTTTCTTATTTACAACTGTGGCCTGGCAAAGGCTGAGCCTTTTGGGGGAAGTAGGGGAACTGATTAAAAAAAAAAATGTAAGAAATATAAACGAAATTATGAAAAAAAAAATGAAAGCAAAGAACAGAAAATAAGTTACATATTAAAATAATAATAAAAAAAAATTATACATATATATTCATTCATTCATTCATTTTCTATACCGCTTAATCCTGTGTTCAGGGTCGCGGGGGACCCTGAACACAGGCCGGGGAATCGAACTCAGACCCTGGAGGTGCAAGGCGACAGTGCTAACCACTACACCACCTTGAATTAATCTCAGCAAATAAAACAGAAGAACTATTGTGAGAATCCCCTTAAGAGCAGTGTTTCAGATCACCGACACTGCGTGTCTTTGCTCTCGATTCTTAGAAGGACATTCCTCCACTTCGGCTAAAGGACACATCACACTCCCACCACCACCTTTCAGCGATATACAAAAGAGGGATGCTATAAAGAGTGCAAAAAAAAGGAGTGTGTGTGTCCAGGAAAAACCCCTGGCTAATCTCAACAGAGCTGGCACATCATCTCTTTTTTTCCAACTTGATGACCGCAAATTAGGACTGTTGGCTAGATCACAAAACGTCATCCAGTCTCGGCGCTGGGTTTTGTCTCCGGTGTGGAAATGGAGAGATGCCAGAGTCCTTGAAGAAAGACAAAACAATATTACTGTGTTGAGGACACGTTGGGGTTTTGCTGCAAAGCCAATGTACTACAGCGACTCCATTAATAATGTATATACAGTATAATTATAAATAAAAAAGACAGACAGATAGAAAGAAAAAACATCAGATAGATTGATAGAAAGAAAGAAAGAATGCTGTATAAAGACTCTCCATTATCGCTTTAATCAAACCTGACTCGGTGTTAATGAGCAAAACAAAACATTGTGACCTTTCCCAACTGTCGCCTCGCACTGCCACGAAGGAATTTCCTCTCGATCTGTCGTAATTAAACCTGTTTCTCATTAACCTCCCTCTTCTCTCTGTGTGTGAGTGTGAGCAAACAGCCAAGGTCTTGTGTCTTACACGATAAGTGTTTCCACCCCAAGAGAACTTAAACACTTAAACGGCTAATGAGCGCCTCAACCCTCCGAAACTACTTCTGTAAAACTAAACCACTTTTTATATGCGCAGTATAGAAGGGTTCATTCGGCAAATTATATTAGTCTAAATTAAAACTTACAATTATGCTGAGACAACACAGTCTGCAGTAAAACATTCGAATGGTCCAACGTATTAAAGAAGGCCATGCATCCGTGAACTTGGGAAAGAGACGCATCTGTTCATAGGAACTGTACACACAATCATTCACCAACACCAATTGCACGTTACAGTAACTTGGCTAGCAGTTATTGCCACATCCCCAGACCTCGCGCTAAGACATTTCCACATTTTCGGGCCATTAAAGGAGTTCCTGGGAGGCCAGCATTTCAGACATGAAGCAGGCAGTCCGATTACGGTACTGAGAAAACTTCCTACCTTGCTGGTATCCAAGCAGTAGTGAAACACTTGGATAAGAAACGTACAGTAGTATTAGTGTAGCAGGGGATTATATTGACAAATAAAAGGATATAAATATATATCATTAATATCCTGCACAGTCAAAAGTCCCGGTTTGACTTGAACGCTCATCGTACAATATTTGAGCAAAACTGTGTATAATATATAATATTATAACTCAGGACTGCTGTTTATTACATATTAGAAACATACATCCACTGTCCACTTTATTAGGAACACCTGTACATCCAATCAGCTCAATGCAAAAATAAATACAAACCGGATTCCAAAAAAGTTGGGACACTAAACAAATTGTGAATAAAAACTGAATGCAATGATGTGGAGATGGCAAATGTCAATATTTTATTCAGAATAGAACATAGATGACGGATCAAAAGTTTAAACTGAGAAAATTTATCATTTTAAAGGAAAAATATGTTGATTCCAAATTTCACGGTGTCAACAAATCCCAAAAAAGTTGGGACAAGTAGCAATAAGAGGCTGGAAAAAGTAAATTTGAGCATAACGAAGAGCTGGAAGACCAATTAACAGTAATTAGGTTAATTGGCAACATGATTGGGTATAAAAAGAGCTTCTCATAGTGGCAGTGTCTCTCAGAAGCCAAGATGGGTAGAGGATCACCAATTCCCACAATGTTGCGCAGAAAGATAGTGGAGCAATATCAGAAAGGTGTTACCCAGCGAAAAATTGCAAAGACTTTGCAGTTATCATCATCAACTGTGCATAATATCATCCGAAGATTCAGAGAATCTGGAACAATCTCTGTGCGTAAGGGTCAAGGGCGTAAAACCATACTGGATGCCCGTGATCTCCGGGCCCTTAAACGACACTGCACCACAAACAGGAATGCTACTGTAAAGGAAATCACAGAATGGGCTCAGGAATACTTCCAGAAACCATCGTCAGTGAACACAATCCACCGTGCCATCCGCCGTCGCCAGCTGAAACTCTACAGTGCAAAGAAGAAGCCATTACTAAGCAAGATCCACAAGCACAGGCGTTTTCATTGGGCCAGGGATCATTTAAAATGGAGTGTGGCAAAATGGAAGACTGTTCTGTGGTCAGACGAGTCACGATTCGAAGTTCTTGTTGGAAATGTGGGACGCCACGTCATCCGGACCAAAGAGGACAAGGACAACCCAAGTTGTTATCAACGCTCAGTTCAGAAGCCTGCATCTCTGATGGTATGGGGTTGCATGAGTGCGTGTGGCATGGGCAGCTTGCATGTCTGGAAAGGCACCATCAATGCAGAAAAATATATTCAGGTTCTAGAACAACATATGCTCCCATCCAGACGTCGTCTCTTTCAGGGAAGATCCTGCATTTTTCAACAAGATAATGCCAGACCACATTCTGCATCAATCACAACATCATGGCTGCGTAGGAGAAGGATCCGGGTACTGAAATGGCCAGTCTGCAGTCCAGATCTTTCCCCTATAGAGAACATTTGGCGCATCATAAAGAGGAAGGTGCGACAAAGAAGGCCCAAGACGATTGAACAGTTAGAGGCCTGTATTAGACAAGAATGGGAGAGCATTCCTATTTCTAAACTTGCGAAACTGGTCTCCTCGGTCCCCAGACGTCTGTTGAGTGTTGTAAGAAGAAGGGGAGATGCCACACAGTGGTGAAAATGGCCTCGTCCCAACTTTTTTGGGATTTGTTGACACCATGACATTTTGATTCACCATATTTTCCCCTTAAAATGATACATTTTCTCAGTTTAAACTTTTGTTCCATGATTTATGTTCTATTCTGAATAAAATATTGACATTTGTCATCTCCACATCATTGCATTCAGTTTTTATTCACAATTTGTTTAGTGTCCCAACTTTTTTGGAATCCGGTTTGTAAATAAATCATACAGGTCAAACATCAGAATGAAGAGGGGAGAAAAAAAAATCATGGGACGGATGCTGGAGTTTTTAAAGAACAGATGGTCCACAGCCTGAAATGTGAGCTTACATTTCTACGAAAAGCATAATGAATTAAACACAAAAAGGATGAGGGAAAAATAGATGTGAAGCGCAGGGGACCTGGTTCGTTCTTTGCGTGCACAAGCAGAAGGGCTGACAACACGAGCAGCATTGTTCACACGCTCACCTGCATATCTGGAGGTACATCTGGAAGATTGAAAGTGACATCTACTATAGTTTACACACTAGAGCCAAAACATCCCTGGCCATCTGGCTGCCAAGATGGACTGTAAAACACCCGCACAGTTATACAGAAATACCAACACACTGACGAGCTCTGTCTCTTTCAGAACTTTCTGCCGTCATATGATTATTGTCATTTAGTGATGAGAAAAATGAAAGGTCAAAAAGTCTGACCTTACATTCAAAAGTATATATTAATCCAGAACGCCATGAAGGTTAGAGTTTTTAAAATGTCTGTCACTAACTCCTAAAGGAAAACCGTACTGTAATCAGTGGATGTCTAGAATGTTAAACGACTATGCAGCAGAAGACAATATTACTTTGTTTAACTGAGGATCTAAAAGACTCATAGCTTGTGCACTCTTCATTTAAATGCATGTCTAATGTCTAATGATTATTGCATGAAAGAAATGCATCACAGCACATTGTACTTTCATATTAATCAATGTGGATGTCATTTGAGCTTCATATTCTTACGCACTTCCACCTGCAGGATCCCAGTGTTCTTTGTCCGCACGTCCGTCCTCAACTAAACAGAGTAGCACACGCTTACATTTAGTTCAACTTCTTTTATCCTTGATTACGGTCAATGTGGTGTCCAATTCTCCCCGCATCATCACTCTAAGTCCTGGAATATGCATTAAGGAAGATGTGATGACCTGGTCATTCAGTACATTCAGGTCGTCAGCTGACTTTGTTTTATTGCCACGTAATGTTGCTGAGTCTAGACCTGAGCACTAGATCATATCCCTGCTTGTACAGTGGACACTATGCATGATGGATGCATTGCTTCCTTCTTCCCCTGACGCGCCCATCGCTCTGGAACAGGGTCGAATCCGGACTCATCGGATGGTCACACAGTGGTTTAGTCCCATTCTTGTGAATCTTTCCATTTTGTACAGTATGATCATCATCACAGTCATCAATGATGTTTTTCCGACCACATTTCTTCCAGGAAAATGACATTTAAGCACTATCTCTCCAAATTTAAATAATGCACCGGACAATCCAATTACAGTCATTTTAATGTTTTCTTGATCCTGGTTAATAATTTGAGAAATTTTTAGAAATAGCCTTTCTCATTTTTCCTTGGCCAGGCACTGTACTGTATTTGGAACTGGGCGCTTTCTTGTATGAATAGATTTGTTTCGCATTCACGTTGTGAATGACATCATTTTTCCCTCCACAAGAGAAACCGGGTAAATTGAATACTGTACTGTATGTACTGTACGCTTATACTGTTTCTTCCAAGTGTTCTAAAATAGCGAGAAACAGAAAAGGATGCTTCCATGTTCTTGTTCTGCTGCTCACTCGTCGAAAAAAGAGGACAGAGAATACTTCCCGTAACAGAAGATGGACTCATTCTCTATCCCCGTCTCTCCCAACCTTTGATCATCAGCCTTTTATACTATGAAAGACCAGATACTGAAGCGCTCTGGCCTGGTTTTCATCATACGCGCAGGATTAAACCCACCACATCGCCCAGAACGGTTCAGGTTCATTACCTCACAGCCTCAGTATGGGAGGTCCTCAGGAATCACTTTTAGCCCCCTCCCACCCTTCTCCATATCTCCCATGGGGTTAGAGATCTCAGGGCTTCTCCTAGTAGATCTACACTTATCCAAACTTCCTTTTTACTTCATCAACAGTCGAAAGTCTTGCAGCAGGTTTCGCGTTACCCTTTCCGACAGCTCGTTTTTGGATGGAACTCAACCTTCTTGACAAAGCAGACCTGCTGATCTGTTCAGCAGCCATGGTGGACCGCTCACTCATCATTGCCCACTTCTTTATACTCTGTCCAACACATGTGACTCAGACTCTCATTTGAATGTCTCAGATCTCATCACATTAATACCACATTCTGCAGATTTTGTCCGCAACATCGGAATCCATTTAAGGACTCATACAAGATCTTGTTCTTTCCAGATTTGTCTACCTCGTCCCTGGTACATTCTACACCCCTACTGAGGTCATGTCACTTGTTTCCTTTCCACTCTTTTCTCCCTATAGGCTAAATTACACTAAATCACTTTACAACTACGGTGAGCTGAAAAACACTTCTGAAAAAACAACCTTGAGGCACTTGGGCTCCATGAGCAACAGATCACACTGGATTCCACTCTTGAAAAGCAAGAACAGGAATCACATGGCGCACTGATTAACCCAAACTGGACAGGTGTAGAGAGAAGAAATGGCGTCTGGTCTTTTGCACAGTGTGGGTGAAACTCTGCTGAGTATACCTTCAAATCTTTGTTTTTAGCAGAAATGATTGGAACCTGCAGGCTCGATTCCCGTCTCTGTGTGCATGGAGTTTGCATGTTCTCCCCGTGCTTGGTGGGTTTCCTCCGGGTACTCCGGTTTCCTCCCACAGTCCAAAGATATGCAGGTTAGGCTAATTGGCGTTCCTAAATTGCCCGTAGTGTGTGATTGGGTGTGTGAGTGTGTGTATGTGTGTGTGCCCTGCGATGGATTGGCACCCTGTCCAGGGTGTACCCCGCCTAGTGCCCGAAGTCTCCTGGGATAGGCTCCAGGTCCCCCGCGACCCTGAACACAGGATTAAGCGGTATAGAAGATGAATGAATGAATGTACGGTCTAATAAATAATACGGTCTCATCCGGACCCTGTTCCTCATTTACAATAAAGAGAGCGTGTTGATGCAGCTTTGGATTTTTTTCCTTTGATCCCGAGCTGACATGGCGTTTTCTCACGTGAACCGTGTTTGACAGCGGCTATAAACATCTGTGAGAAACAGCAGTACACAGTCAAACCGCACTGACACGACACAGGATTTTCCTTTTACCCGAGTACCAATTGTGTACAAAAAGGAAGAGGGAATTAAAACCTGCCTATAATGCTAATCTGCTTCAGAACGGCACGCCGCAAAGATTCTAATCAGATTTTTGTCTAAACATTTAACTGATCTGCTGTGTGTCTTTTCACCCTAAAGGTTAAAGGTTTGAAGGTGCAGATATAAACAGCGCAAATTGTTAACACCTGGACGAGCAGACGTACGGAGCAGGGAAAAGCCTTTGGTATTTAATTTAAAAAGCAGAGGGAAAGAATCGAATTAAAAAGTTATGTGAGGGAAATAATCAAACTTTTTTTCAGTCCGTGAATTTGAACTTCAGCTTCTGAAAGAAAAAGAGCGCTTGAATAAAGCTGAAAGTGATGAAGGGATGAAAGAAGGTTTGAAGTAGAAAAGACAGTTTGAAGAAGCAGAGTTGAGAACTGATGACTGAAGTGATGAGGATAAGGGCATTTAAGGACAAGAATAGGACAAAAACAGGAAGAAAGAAAGGAAGAAAGAAAAAAGAAAGAAAGAAAGAAAGAAAGTGGACAGCACTAGGAAGGAAGTAAGGAAGGACGGAATTAAAAAATGTAAAGAAAGAAAGACATTGAGAGGGAAGCTTACACATCTACACATACAGAGAAATAAGAAAGGCAGAAAAAAGAATGAAAGAAAGAAAGAAAGAAAGAAATGCCAGAGGAATAAAAAAAATTGGACAGAAAAAAAACAGACAAACAAAGGGATGAAGACAGCTATGAGTAAAGAGAAAGAAAGAAATATGTGGAGTGGAAGGAAGGAAGGAAGGAAGGAAAGAGAAGGCACAAAGAGGAAGGAAGAAAGAAATTAAAAAATGTAAAGAAAGAATAAAGCTGACACATCAAAAAATAAAGAGTAATAAGAAAGGCATAAAACAGAAAGAAAGAAAAAAAGAAAGAAGGAAGCGGACAGATCTACAAATAAATAAAGAAATAAAGAAATGCCAGAGGAATGAAAATTAGAGAGTAAAGAGAAAGAAAGAAGGAAAGGTGTGGAATCGACACACATACGAAGGAAAGAAGGAAGGAACAAGGGCAGCAAGAAAGGAAGGAATTATAAAATGAAAGAAAAAAATTTAAGAAAGAAAGAAAACAGGAAGCAAGAAAGACATTGAGAGAGAGAGAACAAAAAAAAGAAAGAAATGCTAGAGGAATAAAAAGTGGAGTGACAAACAGATGCGGCTATGATTAAAGAGAAAGAAAGAAAAAAAGAAAAAGTGTTTAGTGTACGAGTAAATGGAGGAATCGATTCCTGTAAATATTAACAAATTCTACAAGCAAATGCGACACAGTCAGTGAAGAAACAAGAGGACGATTATCCAAAATAAACCTCATGAAGTACGTCCAGGAATGCAAGCCTAAGCTTTTGGACTTTGAAATCTGTGTGCAGATCTTAAACATGCCGTGCTCGTAAGACAGCCCGAGAACAGATTTCCAGTTCGCCCGGTCCAGTTTTTGTACTGTACAGTTAGGATGTTCATCAAATATAAAGCAATGTGCATTAAGACGAATAGAGATAAAAAATAAAGATAAAAAGATAAAAAATGAAGTGAATCCTTAATGGATAAACCAGGGGCAACAGTAGTGGGGAAACGGCTCTGAGACGATGTGACCTGATGATTGTATATTGTGACATTTCAGTTAAATTCTATTTTATTTATACAGTATAGCGCTTTTAACAATTGTCATTGTCACAACGCAGCTTTCAAATGAA
The DNA here is from genome assembly GCA_030522415.1 of Channallabes apus. Classification (NCBI taxonomy): domain Eukaryota; kingdom Metazoa; phylum Chordata; class Actinopteri; order Siluriformes; family Clariidae; genus Channallabes; species Channallabes apus. The sequence goes on along the minus strand of CM060117.1, from coordinate 5,108,309 downwards.
GATGATGGGAATTAGTTTGAAATGTGAATAAATGTGTACGAATCAAAATGATCAGATTGTTGATGAGCAAGCCGAGGAGAACAGTGGCAAGGAAAAACCCCCTGAGATGTCAATAGGAAGAAACCTAGAGAGGAACCAGACTCAATCAGGGTGTGAAAACTTATCCTCATTTGGGTGATAACAGACAACAGGAATCGTTTTGCAGTCATACTGTGTGTTAGAAGCCTGGAAGTTCAATATAACAGTCAAAGTCTTAAAGTTCATATGAAGTTATTGGAGGATCAGATGGACTTTGGGAAATTCCAGTCCTGAACTATCGAGCGACTGCAGTCATATGTCCTTGGAGAACAGCTGTCTGCATCAGCCGAGGCCAGGACCGTCTTTGTGGAGAAGTGGAACCATCCCCAGTAACCACACGCATCCCATTCGGACCACATGGAGCATCCATGTGACGAGATCTCCAAACAGAAGCGGGACACCAGGACGAGCCAGACCGGTCCAGAGGACAGAGGGGGTCTGGATCACTGGCAGCTCAGAGGTGGCATGTGTAATGAGAGAGAAAGAGAGACATAGAGAGAGAGATTGAATCAGTGAGAAGAGAAGAGAAGAGAAGAGAAGAGAAGAGAAAAGAAGCGATAACTGTTCGGTATGGTTACAGTCACACAGTGTATATCATGAATCTATTTAGTGTAGAGTGCAAGCAGGGACTCCGGCAGGACTAACTATGACTGCATAACTAAAAGCGAGAGCCAGAAGGAAACACAGACATGAGGGCTCCCTGTGATGTAAAGCAACCAGTCACTCTACCATCAACAAGCCTGCGTGATGAATGAGAGTGAGGAAGTCAGCATCTAAACACTCTTTACTCTTTACTTTCACACCTTTACCTGAGGCAAATCTAATCATTAAACTGCTTGGCTAAATAAATAGATGTATGGTTCAGAGTAAAAGCAGATAGTACAGAGTGTTTTGGAAAGATATGAAGATAGAAAACGACTACTTAAAAGTCTAGGTTATTTATCAGAAGGATGGAGGTTCAAGCCCCAGCACTGCCAAGCTGCCACTGTTAGACCCTTGAGCAACCCATGTACAGTACCATGACTGACCTTACAAATAAAAATCTCACTATGCTGTAAGGTGCTGTACATGTGACCAATAATAGAATCAAGAAGATGAACCAAAGCAAGAAGGTGAAACTGTAGTCTCCATGTCATGTCTCACTGCTCCAGTGATATGAATCAGGGTTTATACACTGAACCTGAATGCAGAATAAAACAAGTGAAAATACTATGCATGTAAGAAAAGTAAAATTTAAGTCTTTCAATGAGATTCACATCACAGGGACCCAAAGTTATCAATGGTGTCTGTTCCGTTTCTACCACCGCATTATTTTTTTCTATCTCTTGGGTCCTCATGAGTTAGATAAACATGCAATGACAGTCTGAGGTGCAGTTACTCTCTCCCTGTATAAACACACGAGCTCCACAGAAATTTGGAGGAACTGTTTTTCAGGAAGGCTTTAACATGGAAACCGGGGCACTTGAAACACTTAAAATCCCTGGTTTTATTTAATGAATATACAGTATATACGTAGCTAACTATGAGAAGTGTGTCGGAGTGTCAGTTCGCGTACTGATGGACAAACTCCAGCAACATAAACAGTGTGTATGGGTTCTTCTCGAAAATGGTTAAGGAACACCAGAGAGGAGTTTCCACAGTCATGATTCATGAAATTGGCATTGTCTAATTTGTACACATTTCAAACATAATGGGGCTGGAGGGAAAAAAAGTAAATGACTTGCTTGCACTTCACTGCTACTTCCTTTTAAACTAGTTTTAAAAGGCAACACTTGATAAGCAGAGGGCAGAGTCTACAGCTTCTGGTTCTCTCCCATTAACTAGTTTTGGTTTTCATGTTTGCTGGTGAAGCTCAGTAAGATTGCATACATTTTTGTTTCATTTTACCTTTTAAATTGTTATGAGATTTTATTATACGAGGGGTGTTCAAGTTTTATGGACTTGTGAAGAAGTCCCAGTGGAACCTTGGATTACGAGCATAATTCGTTCAGGAAGTGGGCTCGTATTTCAAAACACTCGTAAACCAAATAGATTTTTTACCATAAGTAACAATGGAAACACAAATTATTCGTTCCACAGCCCAAAAAAATAAATATATAAAAATAATTAACACAAAATAAAGTTAAAATAAAACAAATTAACCTGCACTTTACCTGTAAAAAAAAGTGTTTCCGTTTGTGCGCGGAGGTGTTTTGTGTGCTTGTGTGTGTGTGTGTGTGTGTGTGAGTGTCTAAAGTAAGCTCCCCTCTCCTCCTTCTCGTCTTACACAGTTACCCTTCCTCCACTCTTTTTACACATGCGCGCGCACAACGGAAACACTGTTTTATTAGAAAAATAAACAAGAAATCTCTCTAATGACACTCGATTGAGTGACACACTAACGGAATCACTGCTGTAAAGTAAAAATAAAACAAATTAACCTGCACTTTACCTTTGAAAAGAATCGCGACAGAGCAGTGTTTCTTTGTAGAGCAGAGAGAAAGAGTGTGTGTGTGTGTCTGTGAAGGCGAAAATGGGAGGACTCTGTGTGTGTGTGTGGCACAGTGTCCAATGACACTCACAGGCACACAGACACAAAAAGCAGGCTGTGCCTTGAGCAGAGAGAGAAAATGGATCTTTAACCTCTCTAATGAGACTTTCTTTTGCTTTACACGCGCTGTACACACAGGCATACAGACACAAAATAAAACACACACATGGTCACAGTGTTATAGTAAACTGCACACACACCCACGAATGTTGATTATACCAATGAGAGACTATAAGAGCAGAAAGACCCAGCAGGGGAGACGATTACAGTTGGGATCACGTGACGCTCGGCATCAAAACAAGAAGCGCATGCGTGATACATGATAATCAGTATCAAAATTTATAAAAAATCTTTGCTCATCTTGCGGCGGCACGGTGGTGTAGTGGTTAGCACTGTCGCCTTGCACCTCCAGAGTCTGGGTTCGATTCCCGGCCAGGCTCGATTCCCGTCTCTGTGTGCATGGAGTTTTCAAGTTCTCCCCATGCTTGATGGGTTTCCTCTGGGTACTCCGGTTTCCTCCCACAGTCCAAAGACATGTAGATTAGGCTAATTGGCGTTCCCAAATTGACCATAGTGTGTGAATGAGTGTGTGTGTGTGCTCTGCGATGGATTGGCACGCTGTCCAGGGTGTACCCTGCCTCGTGCCCTGAGTCTCCTGGGATAGGCTCCAGGTCCCCTCGACCCTAAATACAGGATAAAGCGGTATAGAAGATGAATGAATGAATGAATGAATGCTCATCTTGCGGAACACTCGCAAACCGTGTTACTCGCAATCCGAGGTTTGACTGTACTCTCATGAATGAAGGCATTCCATATACTTTTATACGCTTTATTACAGTATATTGTACAGTTGTTACTTTTTTACATATTTTTATATTTATAAATTATCTCATACTTCTCATTCTATTGTAAGGAATTACTACATATTGTAGACTTTATATTTTACATTCTTTTCTATTAGCATTTGCATCTCTTATTTCCATTTTTAGGTTGCAAACAGTCATGTAAGCATTTTAATGCATATCATACTTTTTAAGGTTGTGTATGTGACAAATAAAATGTTTTAATTTTAATAAAACTTATTAACATTCACAAAATTCAATTAAATTCATAATTAAATTCATAATAAATGTTATTTATATAGCACTTTTAACAATGGACATTGTCGAAAACAGCTTTACAGAATAAAGTATGAAACGTGTGAAGAAATACAGTCTGTATCATCGATCCGCTACACCTGTTTAGATCAAAGGATGCAGGCTGCTTGTTAGTACCACATACTGTATTATGAAAACTACAACTTTTTTTTACAAAGCCACAAAGTTATCGAATAGCCTTACAATTAATGTTCAGGGCTCGGACACAGTCTCAGTGTTTATTTTCAGGCTGAAAACCTATTCATTTAACGAAGCATTTTTGTGAATAGATTTGCCTTAGGTAAGGGAGCAGATCTGGGGGACTCATGGATGTAGAGTATTATGGTGCACTGGTATGTTGAGATGCTGACTTCTTCACTCTCATAGATCATTCAAAAAGATTGTTGCTAACTTGTTGTGGGAATTGTATACAATTCAATTCAATTTTATTTATAAAGCGCTTTTAACAATGGTCATTGTCTCAAAGCAGCTTCACAAAAATGAAAGAAATTTTTTTTAGAAAATAAAATATTTGGAAGTGTGTACTGTATGTGTGAGAAAAATGTGTATAGGTAATAATGAGATGAATGGATGATGAATGAAATGTCTCTGATGAGCAAGCCAAGGGTGACGGCGACGGTGGCAAGGAAGAACTCCCTGAGATGGCATTAGGAAGAAACCTTGAGAGGAACCAGACTCAACAGGGAACCCATCCTCATTTGGGTGATAACAGATAGAAATTATATGATATCATGTGTGTTATGCAGGTGAAAGTGCAAAATTACAGAAGTTCTTTAAATTGACATGAAGACCAGTTCAGCATAGGGACGAGTCAGTAGGTGCAGAGGGCAGATGAGGTCTGGATCACTGGAAGCACAGGAGCAGCATGTGTAGCTCCAACCATCATAAAGCTAAATCCAGCTGGAGCTGGTCCTTCTCTGGATGCCTCAGGAACCTCGCAGGGTCGGCCTTTGTCTACTGAAGCTGGCAAAATCTCCCGATGCCTCGGGATGGGTAGAGAAATACAGAACAGATGGGGAGAATTAGCGTAGTTGCCATTCGGTATAGGTGTACTGGAGTATGAGGTTATGAGATGAGTTATGTGTATGCCAGATTAAAGAGATGCGTCATGAGTCTACTTTTGAACTGGGAAACCGTGTCTGCTCCCCGAACACTGTCTGGAAGGCTATTCCAAAGCTTTGGAGCTAAATATGAAAAAGCCCTACCCCCTTTTGTAGATTTTGAAATTCTGGGAACTACCAGAAGTCCGGAGCTTTGTGATCTTAAGGCGCATGGTGGATTGTAGCGTATCAGAAGACTGGTTAGGTATGTGGGAGCTAAACCATTTAAGGCCTTGTATGTAAGTAATACTATTTTGTAATTTATTCCAAACTGAACAGGTAGCCAGTGCAGGGATGATAATATTGGGGTTATGTGATCATATTTTCTGGATCTAGTGAGAACCCTGGCAGCTGCATTTTGGATTAACTGAAGCTTGTTTATTGAGGATGCAGGACAACCACCTAGTAATGCATTACAATAGTCCAGTCTGGAGGTCATAAATGCATGAACTAGCTTTTCTGCATCAGATACGGATAAGATGTTCCTAAGTTTGGCAATATTTCGAAGATGGAAAAAGGCTGTTTTTGTGATATTTGAAATGTGATTTTCAAAGGACATTTTTCAAAGGTCTTTTACTGTTGAGCTGGTAGTAACAGTACAGTACATCACACACAAAAAAAAACCTTTCCCTACAGTATGTGACTGATGGTATGTAGTTAGTAACCTAGTAACCCAGTGTACGGATCTATCCAATGATGGATTTTGTACTGTAAGTCACTCTGGATAAGAGCACCTGCCAAATGCATAAATGTAAATGTAAATTTTTTGCTTCACTTTTAGCACTTCAGTGTTACGCCAAAGTATCAGATAATGTTTCATATCTTTCATTTAAAATCTTCAACAAAATAATGTAGTGATTTTAAGATTCCCAGTAAATTTTCCCTTCCTTTCGGTATCATTAAGTCTCCCCAATGGAAACATTCCCTAATGTTGAGATTAATTAGAGAATTAATTACGATGAAGATCAAACATCTCTGACAAAAAAAAAACCCAGCCTCCTTTATCTACAACCGGCTGCTATGAAGAGCTCTCAGTTCACCTGACAATAAACGGGTTTTCCCCTTCTCCCCGACACCGCCGGTATCTCTCCCATCGCTGCAACGTGATACAGGCATTACACGCGGTGCGAGCCATTCTGATTGGCTTGTCTCCCTAATGGCGCAGATCAGGTATCGCCGCTTTGAAAGGAGGAGCGGGATCAAACGGCTGTTCAGCACTTATCAGCTCCATTCAGCCTCGGTATCAGCTCCATTCAGCGCAATACCAAGTGAGCTAGTGTTAAAAACCGTGTGTGAAATTTGCGACGAGATGTCCGCCAGGACAATAAAAAGTTATTACGTGTAAGAGTTCTGAAATTGAACACGGTAGAGCCGCTATTTTAGCGGTAACACAATAAACACGCAATAAAATACGCTTGAAGGTGTCTAGACCATAAAGAGACTCATTTTCGAGTTTGCGGAATGCACTTAACAGCCCCATGACCTTACACAGACTTAGATTTACACTTTATTTCACGTCCACATTTAGTCCGGGTCAAATCGATGTCCAAACACTGCAAAGACAGATTGTCCACAATCACTCAGTGCAGTGTAAGCATACATTCTTCCAGCTAAACGTAAAAGCAGCTTTCTCATGCCTGGTATGCATGGCATTCCAGGTACTATTAATGACTATGCTATAACCTTCTTCAACGACCTGACGGAGATCTCGCACTAATTCTAAACCAGAAATTCCTTTTTTTTTTTATGAACCTATTAAACATGTAGATTGAGGCTGTTGACAAACGATCGGCTAAAAGCTTATAATATGTCAAGAGCGTAAGGAAACTATTTTTCATGAGCACCTACTGGACCGAAATCTGAGGAAGCCATTATCGCCGCCAGAACAATCTCTGAACTTCATGGAATGTCCTGCGCTCGATGAAAACATTCATCTGAGATGGATTTCTTCAGACTTGAACTATGCGTCTGCTTGAAACACCTGGTGCCTAAATGCAAGCAGACATTTTTCTCAAAGTCTAGGAGTGTGTAAAAGTCTTACCTCCCCCCAATTTCTTCATATTTTGCTTCCAAACAGTGGAACATTCTTGTACGTTTAATGTAGTCCTGAGGAACAGTTCTCCAGGCATCCTGAAGGATGTTTTTGGCTCTCATTGTTGGCAAGTTTTCGGCTACCATTTTCAATCCAGTCAGTGTACCTTGGCAAGTTCAGAGGAATTTTTCTCTGTATGTTAATATGTTATATAAATCACTCACTCACTCACTCTCACTCATCTTCTATACCGCTTTATCCTGTATTCAGGGTCGCGGGGACCTGGAGCCTATCCCAGGAGACTTAGGGCATGAAGCATCCTGGACAGGGTGCCAATCCATCACAGGACACACACTCATACACTACGGGCAATTTGGGAACACCAATCTGCCTAACCTACTGTACATGTCTTTGGACTGTGGGAGGAAACCGGAGTACCCGGAGGAAACCCACCAAGCACGGGGAGAACATGCAAACTCCATGCACACAGAGACGGGAATCGAGCCTGGCCAGGGAATCGAACCCAGACTCTAGAGGTGCAAGGCGACAGTGCTAACCACTACACCACTGTGCCGCCTTTAAAAAGTCTAACTTAAGGTTAGATGAAAGATACTTGTGATGTTGAACTCTGTGATGTTGGAACAGATGAGAAGGGAAAAGAGGTTGCTGCTGAGGTTATTATATAATATTTAAATTGTATCTTTTGGCTATTTTAACTGACTTTAATATGAAAGAAATGAGAGGGAGCTCAAGACTATTATACACAACAGTATATACAGTATAGAGTGGTGGTTCAGGCCAGGTGGCTAAGGCTCTAGGTTGTTGATTTAGGCATCAGATGGTTTGGGTTCAAGCCCTGCCATTGGTGGATTGCCACACCCTATACTACCCAGCCACTAGGGTTGCGTCAAGAAGGGCATCACCTTGTAAAACCTGTGTCAAGTATGGCGGCATGGTGGCTTAGTAGTTAGCACTGTCATCTTAAAACTTACACAGGATCTGGGTTCGCCTACCGCCTAGGGGCTGTGTGCATGGAGTTTGCATGCTGTTTCCGTGCTTGGTGGGTTTCCTCTAGTTCTCTAGTTTCCTCCCACAGTCCAAAGATAAGTGGCATTCTTGAATTGCACCTAATGCCCGAAGTATCTTGGGATAGGCTTCAGGCCCCCCAGCAACTCTATGTAGGATAAGTGGTATTAAAGGGATGAATTAATTAATTAATATATCAGTTAAACCATTTTTAAAGCTAATTAAAATTACTAAAACATAGTAATTTCCTGTATGAAAATGTAATAAAAAGTCAAAATAAAGAGAGTAAGTTGGAATCCCAATGATGCCACGACTACCTTGTTGACTATCTGGAGGACATTCATTCATTCATTTTCTATACCGCTTAATCCTGTGTTCAGGGTCGCGGGGGACCTGGAGCCTATCCCAGGAGACTTCGGGCACTAGGCAGGGTACACCCTGGACAGGGTGCCAATCCATCGCAGGGCACACACACACACAATCACACACTACGGGCAATTTAGGAACGCCAATTAGCCTAACCTGCATATCTTTGGACTGTGGGAGGAAACCCACCAAGCATGGGGAGAACATGCAAACTCCATGCACACAGAGACGGGAATCGAGCCTGGCCGGGGAATCGAACCCAGACCCTGGAGGTGCAAGGCGACAGTGCTAACCACTACACCACCGCGCCGCCCTATCTGGAGGACATACTTCCTATAAACCTGTAAACCACAATGATGCAACCTCCATTGTGACTAAGCATGTGTGAACCTGGGAGAGTTAAGTGTTGGGTTGGGATTGCTAGATGACCAAATTGAGAATAAAAGAGAGAGAAATCCAAGTAAAGTACAATTTAATCAAGTGTTGTATAAATAAATTCTTCTGGTTCTTCATATGGATTTATAGACAGTTTGGGTGTAACATGGATCGGGGGGACGAGACACACATACAAATAAAACCAGACATATTTTCGACTATAGTAGAACAAACAAGCTTGTAATCTCGACATAACGGGACAGAAAACACTACATGAATAGCACAGAGCCTTTCTCAACTCTGGAACAATAAAGTGAATGGAGACTATATTGTACGTGTCTAACCGCAGCATGCTACAGTAACAGTAGCTCTTAACACACCCCCAAACAGGTCTGACAGACAAACTCAGTAATGAAATGTGACTCATATGCGGTTTAAACTTTAACCCACTAGTAATTAAAAACACAATGGAGATGAAACCACAAGTTACAGTGCAACGTTCTCATCATCGGGTCACTACAGAGACCAATAGAACAGAGCATGTATTGTAACTGCAGCTCAAAGATCCTCACCCCGGCTCTTAGGATAGATTTTAGCCTGGATAGTTTAGGTCCAGAGTACGTCTCAGATATGTTTAAGCAACATACTGTAAGTTGGTGTCTTAGTTTTACAGTGTGGATTCAAGTCAGTTAGGAGAGGCTGAAGCAGAACAAGTTTGAAAGCTGCATATTGCTGGAACAAACTCCGAGAAAATATTAGATTCGTTCCTTAAATCCAAGTTAAAAACATTTCAGTTTTTTTAATGTGCCTCAAATTAAGCTCTTAAAATTAAACTTTTCTGTAGTTCTGTAGCATTGAATCTTTTTCTCCCTGTTTTTTTACTTAAATCTTGAAGCATCCAAAGAGCCTTAAAAATAAAAAAATAATAAAAAAATCATATTTTTTTATTATTATTATTATTATTATTATTAATATTACTATTAAATGCAATAGGAAAACTAAATGTGGAAATTTATATATATATATATATATATATATATATATACATATATATATATATATATATATATATATATATATATATATAATATATATATATATATATATATATATATATATATATATATATATATAATTATATTTTATAAATATAAATATATATTTATAAATATAAAATATATAATGCATAGCAACCCCCTGATAAATAACAGATTTTGCAATTAAAAAGATGTTAACACAACCTCTCTTGGAAATGGAATAAATGCACAATATTTTCAGCAAACATTGATGCATAGTTACTTTCCATAGCCATAAACTGAACAAAGATTTTTAAAAAAAAAACCATTATTGTGGCATTATATAAAAGCATTAAAAAAAAGTATTGTATATATATATACTCAGCAAAAAAAGAAACGCCCCTTTTTCAGGACTGTGTATTTCAACAATAATGAAATATTTAATAATAAAATTAAATAACAAATATTAGTTTATTAAATAAACAAATAACTAATCAAATTCAAATTCAAATTTTATTGGTCACATACACAATCATACACAGTATAATATGCAGTGAAATGCTTTATACGACCGCCAGTGACCTTAAAAAAGAAAATAAAAGCTTGTACGTAAAATAAATAATCAATAAAAAGGAAATACTGAAGAAATAATTTTAACTAGTAAAATTAACTGTGCAATAAGGGCATAATAAAATATTGCAAAAATATAGAATATAGGGTAGAGTATATATGTATATAGAATTAATGTGTCGGTGGTTGTGCAAATATGCATGAAAGGTGACATGTGCAATTGTCCAGATGTATGAGTATTTAGTGCAAGTGTGTATGAATGTGTCCATGATTGTCCAGTCAGTGTTGTGAGCTTAAAAGGTGTTATTAGTCCTGTGTGGAGGTGTGATTGAGAGACCTTATCGCCTGCGGGAAGAAGCTCCTCCTCAGTCTCTCTGTGTTGGCCTTTAGGGAGCGGAATCTTTTCCCAGACCGCAACAAAGAGAACAGTCCATTACTGGGGTGACTGAGGTCCTTCATGATCTTCCTGGCCTTAGTCCAGCACCGCTTGCTGTAGATGGAGTGCAGGTCAGGGAGCTCAGTGCGGATGATGCGCTCGGCTGATCGCACCACCCTCTGTAGAGCTCGTCTGTCCTGCATGGTGCTGTTCCCGAACCAGGTCGAGATGTTTCCCGTCAGGATGCTCTCTATGGTGCAGGAGTAGAAGTTCCTGAGCACCTTGGAGGGCAGTCTAAAGTCTCTCAAGCGTCTGAGGTGGTAGAGACGCTGCCGGGCTTTTTTCACCACGGTGTTGATGTGACAGGACCATGATAGGTCCTGCGTGATGTGAACACAGAGGTATCTGAAGCTGTCCACTCTCTCCACTGGGCTCCTGTTGATGACGGGGGTCTGGTAGTTCCTCTCCTGCTTTGTACTAAAGTCCACTATCAGCTCCTTTGTCTTACTGACGTTCAGGAGGAGATTGTTCCTCTGGCACCAGTTATCCAGATTTCCAATCTCCTCTAGGTAGTCCGACTCATCATTGTTGGTGATCAGTCCGACCACGACGGTGTCGTCAGCAAACTTGATGATGGAGGTGGAGTTGGTAGTGGCCACGCAGTCGTGGGTGTACAAAGAGTACAGCAGGGGGCTCAGAACACAACCCTGGGGGGCTCCAGTGCTGAGAGTGAGTGTAGCTGAGACATGTCCGCCCATCCTTACTGCCTGTGGTCTGCCAGTCAGAAAATTGGAGATCCACTGACATATAGATGAGCTCAGTCCCAGGTGCTCCAGCTTGGTGGTGAGTGTGGAGGGAATTATGGTGTTAAAAGCAGAGCTGTAGTCGATGAAGAGCATTTTAACATAATTCCCTTTCCTAGTGTCCAGGTGAGTGAGTGATGTGTGGAGGAGATGAGAGATTGCATCGTCTGTGGAGCGGTTCTGACGGTATGCAAACTGTAGTGGGTCCAGTGTGTCGGGTAGTGAAGAAATGATGAAGTCTCTGATAAGGCGTTCAAAGGACTTCATCACTACTGAGGTGAGGGCTACAGGGCGATAGCCATTGAGGGAAGCAGGGTGTGGTTTCTTCGGGACAGGAACAATGATGGACTCTTTGAAGCATGTGGGGATCACCGACTGAGATAAAGAGATGTTGAATATCTCAGTGAACACAGGTGCTAGCTGGTCTGCGCAGCCTCTGAGAATACGACCTGAGATGCCGTCTGGTCCTGCTGCTTTCCTGGTGTTCACTCTCTTGAAGGCTCTCCTCACGTCGTGCTCGGAGATGATGAGCGCGTTCCCGGTGCTGGCTGTATCTTCCTGTCTGCAGCCGTTAGCGCTAACTGTTGATTTTGTTGTTGTTACGTAATTACCTAATTCCATACGTGAAAATAAATCACTAAACAACTTTTGAACGGTAGTGTACAGTATATATATATATATATAGTATACACATACTTATTGTATATATTTACACATTCTGAATTCTTATTGATGGCTTTAAATTGCATCTTTCACAACCTCCTTCACAACTAGCACTGTTAAGGACTGATTAATATCCCAGAGGTTTCATAATCTTCCTCAGCCACTTCCTCTTCAAGAAACAGAATGAATGATATGAAACATTCTTGACCAATTGTCCAACTTTTATCACTTACCCTTTTTCATCTCCTCCTAATGCACTTATAAATGCACTTATATTTGCTTGAATTGTGTATGAAATGTCTTGAATCAATAAACCTGCCTCACCTCGCCTTGCCTAAACACCCAGTTTTACTGTAAATGTGGATCCTAATATGCATGCGTGTGTTTATTGCGTGTTGAGCGTGTCATGATCTTCAGGATGTTCTGATGTTTTCCTACGTAGGCGTGTTAGAGTATTCAGTCACTCGTACATCATCACATTTTATTCGTTGCGCCTGTGTAAGAGGAGACAGATGGTCAGATGAGGCAGAGAACGAACATAACAGTCATAGGAAGGGAAGAGTTACTATTATTATTATTATTATTATTATTATTATTGTTGTTGTTGTTGTTGTTGTTGTTGATACAGAATTAAAGATTTCAACCTTGTTATTCGAGCACTATGTAATAAAAAATAACAGCAGGATTTCTATTTTTAGATTTATTTCTTCTTTGAATTAGTCCACATTTACAGTGTATATGGATAGCGGATGTTATATTATGAATACGGGGACGTTCAGATCAAACCGGGACTTTGTGATGCAATATACGTAACTGCCGATCCCACCCGAGGTGGCTCGGAGCCCACTTCAGTCGTTCCCATGAACATTCAGTGAGTGGAACACCTAATCCTTGAATCGACGGATAATTTGTCAACAAGTTGCGGAAGAGACGCATCTGTCTGTGGGAACTGTACATGCAATCATCCGCCAACATCAGTTGCACATTACAGGAACTCGGCTGGGAGTTATTGCCACATCCCCCTTACAGTCCTGACCTCGCTCCAAGACATTTCCACATGTTTGGGGCATCAAAAGAGTTCCTGGGAGGCCGGTGTTTCAGATGTGAAGCAGTCTGACCATGCCTCTGGCATACTGAGAAAACTTTATACCGTGATGGCGTCCAAGCACTAGTGAAACACTGGGATGAGTGCATTAGTGTAGCACGGGATTATAAGAAGAAATAAAGGGAGTTTTAACTCTCATAACTGTGTTCTGTTATTCTGCACAATCAAATATATACAGTACTGTAACATCACCGTTTGGAATTATATAATACAGTAAGTCCCCAACATACGAACGAGTTCCAATCTGAGAGCTTGTTCGTAAGTCCAATCTGTTTGTAAGTCCAACAAACATTGTCTAGGTACTAGGATACTAACACATTTGGCTATTCACAGATCTTGTCCTTGTTCTTTAGAATCGTGCTAATGGTTGAATGATTCATGTTAAAAGAATGAGCACTCATTCATTCATTCGTCTTCTATACCGCTTAATCCTGTGTTCAGGGTCGCGGGGGACCTGGAGCCTATCCCAGGAGACTTCGGGCACTAGGCGGGATACACCCTGGACAGGGTGCCAATCCATCGCAGGGCACACACACATACACACACTCACACACCCAATCACACACTACGGGCAATTTAGGAACGCCAATTAGCCTAACCTGCATACAGTATCTTTGGACTGTGAGAGGAAACCGGAGTACCCGGAGGAAACACACCAAGCACGGGGAGAACATGCAAACTCCATGCACACAGAGACGGGAATCGAGCCTGGCCGGGGAATCGAACCCAGACCCTGGAGGTGCAAGGCGACAGTGCTAACAAGAATGAGCAATGTCTCTTAATTATTTTCACTTTTGTCTCCATTGTTATCGCTTGGTGCTTTTTAGGAGTACCAGCTTCATCGCCATTGCCTTTACGCTTGCTGCCTTCCCGGGATGCACGCTGCACGCACTTGACAATGTACGCTGGACACGTGCAAATTAAAAGTTTGTAAATTAGAGACTTAATGTATTTCAATGCCATTTTATCAAAGTCATTCTAACTTTGTCCCATGGACAGTGGACGTCATCTCAACATGGTTACAACTATATTGCAACAGTCATCCAATGTTAAGGTTTCTGCTTGATATTAGCTAACTAGTCGAGGCTAGCTAAGGCCTGCTAGTGCTAGCCTGCTGACTCACCAGCAGCATCAATAACACAGCTCCATTCAGGTTTCAAAGCATAACAAAACATTCCTGATGTTTACAGTGACATCAACATAATCTTTCACTTCACACATCCAAGACTGATAAAGTAATGAAACGTGGAAGCGGGTCCTTCGCCAGGGGAGCAGCATTGCAACACGGGCCCTGGTTTGTTTTTAGTTGTCTTGGATGGAAATATTTCAGAAATGAAACACCACTGGAGTGAACCCATGCTGGAATCATGCGTCCCCATAAAGCTGGATGTGTTTACATCAGTGTGTTCACTGCGCTGGGATTGTGTCGAGTTAAAGCCGGATTTATTCCACAGGCACACAAAAGCCTCATGGAGTGCAGTTTCTTTTTTCCTGAGCATTTTTCCCCCCAGGGGCGGCTGGGTATAATGGGAATGTTTTCGTCTGCTGCCCCCATCTGGACATTTAGAGTCCAGCAGTTTGAGCAGCTCAGCAGGAAGTCATCATCAAACAAGTTCTTCTGATTGATCGGATATTATTTATATCCTGGTGGGCATGATGGGGGTCTCTTGGAGGATGATGAGAGCTCACTAAATGGTCTGATGCGGATGAAAGTAATCTAAATCACATGCTGTGGTTTTTGCTCCAGTGTAGTTTCAGACGTTTGTGGAAATAATGACAAGCTGTTCTGGCAGCTTCTTTGTGGCTCAGCAGCGAGACACTGGCTAGACACTTTCTTTTGCCCTTGTTTTTCAGCATCTGATTTGGAAAGTAAAGGTTTCAAGCTGTGCCTGGATCTCAAGCATCACTTAGTAACATACAGCTACGTCTTTCTAGACTTGTCTTGGTTATTCGGTGCGCAAGACTTTGTCATCACAGGCATTTGTTTCATAGAAAAACAATGAAAAACTAGCAGGTGATTTGATGAGTCTGGAAAAAAGAACCGATGAAAAGTGTGAAGTGCTATACATCCCTTACATCAACTTACAAACTTCTATCTCGTTGCTATAGCAACCTGTACAGTATATTGATATTCTAGTACTAACAAAAAAAACAGTTTTAAAACTGACTCAATACACACGTCTTTAATCTAGTATACACATAATTCATCACACAGCCTCGCACTCCAGTATATCTAAATGCACACTCCTATCTAGTGCTGCTAATATCCTGAACGGCATTTTTCTTTTCTTTCCCACCTGTTTTTCCTTTCTCTAGCCATCCCGAGGCAACTGGAGATTGTGCCAGCTCCAGTAGGCTGAGGCCGACCCTGTGAAGATCTTGAGGGATCCAGAGAAGGACCACCTCCAGCTGGATTCTGCTTCTAGTGATCCAGACCCCTCCTCTGTCCTCTGCACCTACTCATTCATCCCTGTGCTGAACTGGACTCCATGCCAGGAGTAGCTCAGTGGTTAAGGCGTTGGACTACGGTTCGGAAGATCCCAGGTTCAAACCCCACAACCACCAAGTTGCCACTGTTGTATCCTTGAGCAAGGCCCTTAACCCTCAACTGCTCAGATGTGTAATGAGATAAAAATGTAAGTCGCTCTGGATAAGAGCATCTGCCAAATGCCTAAATGTAAATGTGATGTAAATGCTAACTTGGACAACTTTTGTTATAATGAACTTCCAGCAGCCTAACACATGATGTCGTTATATAATTCCTGTTATCTGTTATCACTCAAATGAGGATGGGTTCTCTGTAGAGTCTGGTTCCTCTCAAGGTTTCTTCCTATTGCCATCTCAGGGAGGTTTTTTTGCTTGTCTCCTTGGCTTGCTCATCAGGGACTAACTCACAATCTCATTATTATCTGAACACAGATTTTTTTTTTCTCACTTATACACTTTTCATTTTGTGAAGCTGCTTTGAGAGAATGACCATTGTTAAACGCGCTATATTAATAAAACTGAATTGACCTTATTTTACTGTCATTTTTGACCTACTGTAGACGCTCAGTCATGTTTAGTCATGTTCAGATTTGTCTCCAATGTGAAAAACCTTCCTGATTCTTGTCCTTTTTTCACGATTTACACCAGCAAATTATATTTGCCCCATCATGTAATTGGCTGGTGGTACATTTGCCCCATAATAAAGAAGGACCCCTCACTTACAAAGACAGGATTTTGTTGAGGAACAGCGTATTCTGTTTTTTTTTTTTTTGTATCTTATTATCTGCCAAAAACATAAATCAGTCTTTTGGAAGGAGAAGTTATCTTGGACTTCTGATAACATTTCATAAAACTGATTGACATTCACTGATTAACAAGCACAGTACAGTGAGTGATGAGACTCTTAGCCGCAGTACAACGTTTGAAGGGTGCAAACGTTTCAAAGAAGGCAGTACGTCCGGGAACGACGATCCCAGTCGAGGTGGCTCGGAACCCACTGCAGTCATTCAGCGAGTAGGACACCTGATACTTGATAATCGAGGGATAACTTGTCGCTAACTTGCAGAATAGACATATCTGTCTGTGGGAACTGTGCACACAATCATTCACCAGCACCACTTGCGCATTACCGTTCAGTCCTGACCTCTCTCCAAGCCATTTCCACATATTTAAAGGAGTTCCTGGGACGTCAGCGTTTCAGACATGAGGCAAGTAGTCTGATCATGGTGAGAAAACTTTCTACCTTGATGGTGTCCAAGCACTAGTGAAACACTGGGATATGTGCATTAGTATAGGAGGGGATTATATAGCGAAATAAAGAAAGTTTTTAATTTTGTCGATTTTTGTTTTCTATAACGTTACATCCACAAGTGTTTTATTCCTGATAAATTAAGAACAGTTAGTGGACTCAGACCTTTAGACCTGACTCCCTGACTCTGTGTGTGTGTGTGTAAAAGGGATGCTGTAACATTAGCCTTCATTAGCAGCGAGTGTGTGAATAGCGTTGCTGTTCTGTAGCGTCTCTCTGCTCCTCTGATGGAGGGATTTTATTTCTCTGCCGCTTTGTTGTGTCTTTTGTGCGCTGGACAATGGCAGTGCGTTTCTCTTTCTGTCTGCTCCGAGCTGAAAGAGCTCTTTATCCTACACACAAAGATGGCAGAGTCTTTATGTCTGGGGCAGATGCGAAACATGGAGGTGGGCAAAGAGGACAGAGGTAGAAGTGTGTTTGTTGAAGAGTGTGTTAATCTTGGGTGGGTGTGGACGTCTCTAATAGATGGCGGTGATTGAGGTTGGGTCGTAGAAGCTGTTTGTGCTTTTCAGACGTTAGTATGGATACAGTTATAGAATACGGAAGAAATAAAAGCAGTGGCGTTGTGCAGTTACAGGAAAATCATCAACGATGACGTGTTGTCATGAATCAGAGTCAGGGTTTCTTCATCCTGATGGTGATATTTTCTGCATAACAACAAGAAGCATTTTACTCATCCGACTGTATATCTAAGAAATTGTCTAAGGGTTATATTTTTTCCATTTATTACTGAATGACATGGCTTTTTTGACCAATCAGTAGCTTGGCTTTAAACTCAATCCTATCGCACTTAGAATCTTAACACACACTCATTTTAATCACACAATGTTTATCTTATTTTATCTGAATAGTTTATTTGTCTTTCATTTCCTTCAGTTGTTTGATCTCTCACGTGTTCATTTGTTTGTTTATTATGGGATGTTTGTTTATCACTTCAATCGTAAACAACACAAAGACTTCTAAAGCTTAAACTTCATTTAAATCTCTTCATTACTTTGATGATTTCTCATTATTATTTTAAATGTTTTTACTCATGGACTAGTTCAGTGGTAAGTTTCTCGCCTGTCATGCGGAAGCCCCGGGTTTGATTTCCAGCCGGTGCCCAAAAAACCTCAGCCATTGGATGCAGTGCCAGTTCCTCAGACCGGATAAACTGGGAGGGTTGCGCCAGGAAGGGCCTTCAGCATAAAAACTTGTGCGAGGACCAGATACAGTACTGCTGTAGTAGCGACCCCTTGCCGGCAGCAGCCGGAAGACCAACAGCGACTCATGCACTATTGTTCCTGGTGCTTCTTTCTTGAGGCCCCCTAGTGGTGTAGATGTCGGCGTCTTCAGTGTGAGTATTGCTCAAACGTACTTTTGAACTCTCCCTGGCAAGAAGGTAAAACTCGCACACTCCAATACTTTGTTTAAGTGCCTTTAGCTTTGAGAAAATTATTCCACTCTTTCACAATCTTGGAGTCCTGGAATATTCTCGTGCCATCCGGGAAGAAAACCTCCATAGATGTGATAATCTGGTGATTCAGTACATTCAGGCAATGGTTCAGCAATGTCCTTGCAGTATGAACAACACACAGGATAACTCTTACCCCAATTCCAGTCACTGTTTTAAATAAATAAACTTAGATGTTCTCTTTGCATAATGCAGGCCAATAATGTGATCCTTCTGAAATAGTGACGGCGGCGCGGTGGTGTAGTGGTTAGCACTGTCGCCTTGCACCTCCAGGGTCTGGGTTCGATTCCCCGGCCAGGCTCGATTCCCGTCTCTGTGTGTATGGAGTTTGCATGTTCTCCCCGTGCTTGGTGGGTTTCCTCCGGGTACTCCGGTTTCCTCCCACAGTCCAAAGATATGCAGGTTAGGCTAATTGGCGTTCCTAAATTGCCCGTAGTGTGTGATTGGGTGTGTGTGTATGTGTGTGTATGTGTGTGTGCCCTGCGATGGATTGGCACGCTGTCCAGGGTGTACCCCGCCTAGTGCCCGAAGTCTCCTGGGATAGGCTCCAGGTCCCCCGCGACCCTGAACACAGGATTAAGCGGTATAGAAAATGAATGAATGAAATAGTGACTTTTTTTTGTGTGTGTATAAGAAAATGGTAACAATACGATACCAAAAGCTTTCAAGTAGTCCTTCAACGCAAAAAATATGAGCATTCTTTCTTAGTTTCTTAGTAGAGTTGTGGAGCACTCAGTAACTGAACAGGCGTGTCTCCTCTGGACTTTTACAGGCTGCCAGAACTCTTGATGTAACCTGGCCTACTTTTCGAGAACCTAAAATCTAAGTTTTTTTTAAACCTATTATTAAAATGTGTTCCATAAAATAACAGCAGAATTACAGTTGATGGGTGATATTTTTAAATAAAAAATCACAGGCAGCAATGTAACTGAACAAAGGGTTTATAAATTCCTGCTTTTATAATAAAAAATATACTAAATATATGTTTTTATAGAATGTTACATCCCAAACCATGTAAGGTGCAAAAACAGGCAAAAACTTCTTCCTTCTAAGTCTGCAGAAAAGTTTAACACACTGACACATGCAAGCTTAAAAAAAAAAAAAAAAAAACAGACGTAGATCTTTCTAATGTTTGACTAAGAAAAATCCACAAAAATGAATTCAAAACAACAACTGCAACAATAATAATAGTTATTATTATTATTATTATTATTATTATTATTATTATTATTATTATTATTATTTAAAATAATAATAAACAACATTTCTAAAGTGAAATGTCATGACAGGTCTTTCTACATGGATGGTGCACATCAATAAGGAGAAATGAGCCATGCTGTACTCTATGTTCAGTAATAATCAGAGCTAGTGAATATCTCTGGTTTACTGCCCCCTGCTGGACATCACTCACAGTGTTTGGATGTGACACCTGGAGATTCCACCTATTCCTGTGAACAGAAAGCAACACAAATCAAATACAATCAGATACAAATCTTATTATTAATCATACATATTATATAAGTGTTTTCATCAAGAACTCCTTCGCCAGTCATCACCATGTCCTGAATCTACTGCAGCAGAAAAACCTGAGCGTTAACTTGCACACGGCCGGACAAACAGGGTCATGGGACTGAAAAAGCAAGTCTGATAAAAAAGGAAAAAATTAACTGAACAAACAGAAAACTCGGAACCCGACTCAGTCATCAGGGAGGGGACGTGCGTTACTTTTGTTTCTTTTTGTTATTTTGGACCTTGTTTATTGTTTAGTGTGTGCGTTTGTCATATTATTTACTGTCATTTGTTATTTCTGCCCCATTTATTGTTCATCTACAGTAGTATGTGTTATCTTATTTAGTGTGTTATTTAGTTTGTCTAATCTCAGTAATGTGTTACTGTTGTTTTTTGTTCATTGTGTGTATTTTGTTTCTCTTCCTTATATTTATTGCTTTGTGTTTTGTTACATTTTATAATTGTGTTTACGTATGTGAATTTTGGTAGCGTGATTTATTGTTTCATGTGTTTATTGTATTACTTTAGTTTATTGTTAATGTCTTTTCTTACGTTGTAATATTTTAATATGTGCATTTGTTTGATCATTTTGGTAACTGTTTGGTGTGTGTACCGTGTTACTTTGCTTTATTATCCTGTGTGTATTTTTAACATTGTTCTTTACCTAGTTTGTGTATTTTATTACTTTTGTTTATTATTTAGTGTGTGGGAATCACAATTTTTTTTTATTGTTTTGTGTGTGTGTGTGTGTGTTTTCTTATTGTGTAATTTCCTATTTTCTTTTGTTTATGTTTGTGTTTTCTTACTTTCTTTATTTTTTTCTTGTGTGCATTTTGTTCCTTTGTTTATTATAAATTTTTAGATGTTTGTATTTTTTTCTTTTAAAAAAAAAAGTACTTATGTATATCTGTTACATTTGTATCATTTGTCATTTAATTGTATTTTTCTTATTATTGTTTATTTTTATTGTTAATTCTCACATGCTCGTTTACACACTACAGTACAGGCAGCTCGGGAACTCCAATTAGACGTACGTCTTTGGATTGCAGGAGGAAACTGGAGTACCTGGAGGGAACCCACCAAGCATGGGGGGAACATGCAAACTCCATGCACACAGAGACAACACAGGTCTGGGAATCGAACGCAGACCCTGGAAGTGCAAGGCGACACATAAATTTTGCTTATAATTTTATTACATCTACCTCATGTATTATACACTGTGAATATTTCGGTATTTTTGTGGGTACACTGTGCCAGTCCATTGCAGGGCACACACTCACATGTGCATTCACACACTACTGTGTTAACCTGTATGCAGTACTACACATTTGTACTAAATAGATGATCACTGTGACCCACTTATTATTATTATTATTATTATTATTATTATTGTTATTATTATTATTATTATTATTATTATTATTATTATTATTGTTGTATTTATTTATTTTCCCCTTTTTATTATTATTATTTTCATCTCTCGTTTACTGTGTTACTCAGGAATTAACGTATAGCTTCACAGATGCACAAACGATCCTCTCATGTGGCCTGTTGCTAGATCTCTCTCTCTCTCTCTCTCTCTCACTCACTCTCTCTCTCACTCACTCACTCACTCACTCTCGCTCTTTCAGGTTTAATCAGAGCAGGAAGTAAATTATTCAGGGCTGCTGTGGGGAATATAAGGTCTCCGATTGTGACTTTTATTTTCCCCTCACTGCATTATTTACGACTGGCGATAAGTCTCTGTCGTTGTTGCGCTGTCATAAAGATTCACATTTCTTCACTCTCTGTATTCCTCTTTTGCTCGTTCTCTCCCCATAAATGATAATCGACTCATATGTACCGAGGGTATTTTTTTTTTCAAGTTTCGTTTATTTTTTTCTAAATGTTATTAATTTCACAACAACCAGCATGGCACTTTTATTGTGGTAGGTATCTGTACCAGATTTTAACAATGCGCATTTACATTTACTTAAAATGTAATATATAACCAGGCAAGTATATGAAATATATGGTCAGCCTGACTGGTTTGATAGTTTAATTGGGCAAAATTGTATTTACCATCTCACCAAGACGGCTCATTTGGAGTTCAACATTTTATAGTGAGAAAGATTACTCACAAGTTGAAAGCATCCGAGACAGTTGTCTTCCCAGGAGTGGACGTCCCAGTGTGGAATGCTCAGAGAAATACAAAAATCCCAACAGCTATGTCTCAGACCCTACAGTTAAATGTTAAAGTCCATGACAGCACAATTAGAAGAAAACTGAACGAGTATGGTTTGCTTGGAAAGGTTGCCAGGAGAAAGTCTTCTCTGTCTAAAAAGAACATGGAACCACGACTGAGATTCACGAAACTGCAACTGAACAAACCACAAGGCTTCTCGGACAATGTTATATGGACAGATGAGACCAAAGTGTAGTTGTTTGGCCTTAATGCCCAGTGCCATGTTTGGCGAAAAACCAAACAGCATTTCAGCAGAAATACCTCATACACTTTGTCAAGCATGGCAGTAGAGGGGTGATGATTTAGGCTGGTTTTTGCAGCTACTGTACAGAACCTGGGCACTTTGTAGTCATTAAGTCAACAATGAACTCAGATGTGACACCATCAGTCTGACAGCTAAAGCTTTAGCTGTAAATCTACATCAGAATGGCTGAAAAATAAAATAATCAAGGTTTTGGAATGGGCTAGTCAAAGTCCAGACCTTAACCCAACTGAAATACTGTGGCAGGATGTTACCAGAGCTGTGCATAAGCGAATTGCATAAGCGAAAATACATCAATAAACTGAAGCAATGTTCTAAAGACGAATGGACTAAAACTGTGAGACACTCATGAAGGCATACAGGAAGAGATTATTACTCCTAAAGGTGGATCTACAAGTTATTGAGTCATGGGGGTACTTACTATTGCTTGCATATTTTTTTCCTTTTTAGATTAATTTTTGTTATATAAATAATGTCACAGTGAAAAAAGTCACGTTGAATTAATAGTCATCAGAACGTGGAAGAAAGCCGTCAAACGTACGTCAAAGTAACGTTGAATGTGGGATGGATGTTGCTACCAGATAGGCTGGTCTGAGGATCTCTGAAAACACTGATCTACTGCGATTTTTACGCACAAACCATCTCTAGGGTTTTACAGAGAATGGTCTGAAAAAGAGAAAATATACAGTTCTCTAGACGACAATGCTTTGTTGACGCCAGTGGTTGGGGAGAATGGCCGGACTGGTTCGAGCTGATGGAAAGGCAACAATGTCTCATTAACAACTAAGGAATGCCAAAGAGCATTTCTAAACACGCATACGTAGACCTTGAAGTACTGTAGATGGGCTACAGCAGTAGAAGACAACATCGGGTGCTGCTCCAGTCAGGTAAGAACATTAAATTGAAGCCACATGGGCTCACCAAAATGGACAAGAGAAGATTGGAAAAGCATTGCCTGGTCCGAGGAGTCTTGATTTCTGCTGTTACATTCAGATGGAAGAGTCAGAATTTAAAAGTTTCAGGATGGTGGTGGTGGTGTAACGGTGTGGGGGAGATTTTCTTGGCCCAGTTTGGGACCCTTTGTACAAGTGGAATGGACTCTACAGTCTAATATATTACCTTTGGGGTGTGGTGGAAAAGGAGACTTGCATCATGGATCCAACAAATCTGTAGCAACTGTATGATGCTGTACTGTATCAGGGCCCGGTTTCTCGAAAGCTTCTTATCTCTAAGTAGTTCTTAAGTCGTACCTTAACCTCTCTCTTAACTTTATGGCGCATTTCTCGAAACGTTCTTACGCTAAGTATCTCTTAGCTAAGTCAGACGTTCGTAAGGTTGGTCTGGACCAACCTTAACTCATACTTAGCGTAGTTTCAGCTCAAGACGCTAGTGGCCGCCACTGAGCAGCAGTCTTTATAAACCAGCGGTGTATGTAAGCACATTATGGCACGTTATCAAAGTCGTATTAATGATGGAATATACTGTAGACCTGTTTAAGAATATTATTTTATTTGATATCAGAACTAATAGAGTGACTTTTAATTAGCCTATTTCATAATGTGACTAATGCATTAAAATTGCCAATCACTATTAATATTAAACAGGTGGCGAACAATTAGGCAGCGATACAGCGTGGTGTTGTGTTTAACTGAAGACGGCGCGGTCCGTGGAGCCGTGTGGGTCATGTACATGTTTCCTTTAGACAAAACTTCAGCCCTTTTCATATTTTCCCCGTGGTCGTTATTAATAAATATATAAAATAAACGTTTTGCCTTCCAAGGCAACAGATTATGGAGCTTCTTGAGCTGCTCAGACCTGCGCGTGCCAGACCAACGCGTCGTACTTACTGTACTTACTGTACTTACACTCCCCGTCCCGATGTCCAGCTGCTCGCTGCTTTTTGTTTAAAATATGTTTCATTGCTCATTAGCCATTATCCATGACTTTATGGGTTTTTCTTTTGACACGTTTTATTTTTATGAAATTTGATTTAGTTAAATGAGAAAATAACCTTGGGAGTTTCAAACCCCGCATCCATTCATGTTTCTGGGTGATTGTAATGTGTAATACCCCTACAGTATTCACTTATGCGGTGTGACTCGCTGTGAGATGCGGTGTGTTATACCCCTATCTCACCTGCGCGGGCTCGCGCTGTGGCCGTAGGCTTGATCATGATTCACCTCGAGTTTTTGCGCTGTGATTACGTTTCCATCTTTCCGCGTGAAAAATTAAACGTTTAATTTTTTGCTGGTCCTCGCGGTAGCTTGCAGACTTTGCAGAACGTCGCGGAACGTTAAAGGAACGTCGTGGGCAATCGTGGCAGCTCACGGAGATGAGTCCGGCCACACAGGTGAGAGAGGGGTATTAGGCACCACACAGGTGAGAGAGGGGTATTAGGCACCACACAGGTGAGAGAGGGGTATTAGGCACCACACAGGTGAGAGAGGGGTATTAGGCACCACACAGGTGAGAGAGGGGTATTAGGCACCGTGATTTGCCTCGAGTGTCCGGCGCCCGACGGTCCGCGAAGATCTGCCAGGTCCGCGAGCTTCCGCATGTTTATTTTTTTTTGCGTGGTAAAATGGAAACGTAATAACAGCACCAAAACTCGCGCCGAATCATAATGAACCGCACTTACGGCCCCGCGTGTGAGATAGGGGTATTAACCCTCCACTCTGTCATCTCATCGTATTCATTCCATAGTGCGCTATACAACCCCAACAACTGACACTTCACATTGTTTCTGAAGCTGGTGAAGAGTGTTATCAGCTGTTTGTCCATCAACTATGATTGGATACCCCGTTCGTTTCACGGCCACATGTTACATGAAAATATTATATATTATATTATTATATTAATTAATATTAATTTATATATTTGTCTATTATGGCATGTTATTATTAAGTTAACACATGTCGAAATAAACGCTATTAAAAGAATTTAGTGCAATGTTTAATTTGCATAGAAAGTGCCGTCTTTCTTAACACTGTCATGCAAAAGGAGTGAAAAATCGATTCCAGAGCCACCGATGTCCGCTAATTCAGGACCTTCACTGTAGACAGCGCCGCGTAACGTCGGACGTAAGAGGCAGCGACTTAAGAAGACTCCTAAGAGACAGTTCGAGAAATACACTTAGAAAAGTTATCACTTAACGTAAGATATATCTTAAGAGTCTTCTTAGGGCGCGAATAGTGTGCGTTATCGAGAAACCGGGCCCAGATCAATATGAACCAAAATCTCTAAAATGTTTCCAGCACCTTGTTAATTCTATTCCGTGAATAATTCACTTTATTGCCCTTAAATCAACACTTTTAAACCAAAGGGAGCATCAAGTTCTTCAGAACAACCATGTAATAAACAAAGTAATTGAAATGTATTTTTCAGGCACTGATCCACTGCTGTGTTCACTAATCGCCTGCAGTGAATTAAATTTTCTGCAACACAATGCAATCAGGATTGAGTTATTAAGAGGTTAAAAAAAGGAAACGAACAACGAACAATAAAACCGAATCAAAATCCCGTTCATTTAATTATCAGGAGATGAAACCCAGGAAATGGAGCATCTGAAGTTTCATTAGTCTTCAGGTTAACCATGTTCAGTTCTTGTGTCCTGTTCCGGCCAATATGACGTCAAGTTCTCACATTCTGTAAGAAAAATCTAAAATACCATATTTTTACTTGATTCTATTAATTTGAAAGATGAAAATTATAATGATTATTTATGATCTATATACATTTAAGTAAAGCTCTAAATGGAAAAAAAACATTCTATACAGTTACATAGTATTTATAGAAATATTATAATATAAGTAGACGGTTGAGGTACACTATGCAAAAAGTTTCACTAGATGAGACAGTGTCTTTAAATAGTATGTCTTAGTTGCTACTAAGCGATTAAGACATAGTGTTTAAAGACACAGTATTTTCAATATAAAATTACAGTATATTTCTGAGTATTATTTCATTATTTCATTCCAAATGGTTGAGACGCCTCATCATGTTTTCATTTTTTTTGGGGGGGGTATTTGTTAATATATTCATATTTCTACCATGATGGGACATCTCAACCGTTTGGTATAGGCCTACCATAGAGTCTGTTTACAAATAAATATACACTATCGTTCAAAAGTTTTAGATCACTTTCTAACTCCATGATGGTTCCTGATGTTTATTTCTTTCTACATTCTAAAGTTTTGCTGAAGGCGTCCAAAAACTGCATGAATCTCCTTTGAACAGTTGATATTGAGATGTTTCTGCTACTTCTGCTCTGTAAAGACTTCATAACGCCTCTAATCTGAGCTGCTGTTAATTGGTCATTTTTCAGGCTGATAACTCTAAATGAACTTCTCGTCTGCAGCAGAGGGAGGTTTTTGTCTCGTCCTCCTGGGACGGCCTTCATGAGAGACAGTTTCATTATGGTGCTGCACACCTAAATTGGTTTGCGATTTACTGTCATGTCCACCTGTCCCACTCAGAGACACACTCATCTGCTGCACTCAGTCCCATTTGTATTCTATACTCAAAGACACAGCCATCTGCTTAACTGCTCCACTCAGACACGCCTGTCTGCTTCTCTCAGACACACCCGCCTGTTCCTCTCACACACTCGTATCCTATACTCGAAGACACACTCATCTGCTCAACTCTGAGCCACG
The DNA here is from genome assembly GCA_030522415.1 of Channallabes apus. Lineage (NCBI taxonomy): Eukaryota > Metazoa > Chordata > Actinopteri > Siluriformes > Clariidae > Channallabes > Channallabes apus. The sequence continues at coordinate 5,081,213 of CM060117.1, read as the reverse complement.
CCCGCATGCCCCATTTAGAGACACGCCCATCGGCTACACTCAGAGCCACACCCATCTCCATGTCCATCCACAACCACAGCCATGTCCATCTGTCCTTCTCATAGACAAACACATCTGTCCTATTTATTTACAGTATAGTTTATACAAGGAGGTTAACAGAGCTGGGCAGCTGACGGTTATGCAATACTACTACCACTATGAATAATAATCAAAATAATAATAATAATAATTTGCAGTCCACTTGTGTACCTCTGATTTTCTTTAACTATACCCATACACCTTGTCACGCAACCTGGACAAGTTCAGAGAAGAATGCTGATGCTGCTTATCCTGCAGCTATCTATGCATCTAATTGGTTGTTCTACTTACCTCCTTGTCCACTCTGTCCCCTCTCCTCCCCTTCCAATCCCAGAATGGAAACATGGTCGTGTTTGTCTTGCTCTATTTTTCATAACCACAATTTTACATACAGGATACAGGACCAGTCCTCATGTCAACTTTTATATCAGCATGCATTGTAGGTGACACAGTCAGGATTCTCCAGGCTGCGGCATCGTTCACACTGGAATATACGATACCGATATTGTGCATAAGATAAAAATAAAAAAATAAAAAAATAAATAAATAAAACATTTTATTTACTATTATGAATTAATTACCATTAAGGGGTTATTTCATTTGTATTCCATTACTATAGCAGCTTGGAGAGGAAAATGGAGTGGTATGGCACACACCTCACTCACTCACTCACTCACTCCGGGGGACAGAGGCAGGGTACAGTACATGCTGGTTGAGGTGCCAATCTATCGGCATGGATATAGATTGGCATAGATTTTGCTGAGAAGCACAGCAATGGGTTCCTCAAGTGTTAGATAGACAGACGGACAGACAGATGGATGGATGGACGGATGGATGGATGGACGGACGGATGGACGGATGGATGGACGGATGGATGGACGGATGGATGGACGGATGGATGGACGGATGGATGGACGGATGGATGAATGGACGGATGGACGGGGATGGATGGACGGACGGATGGATGGATGGATGGATGGATGACTTTTGACAGACTTTATTGATCCAGTGAGGGAAATTGTGTTAAAGCAGCAGCAGGTTACTCAAACAGTAGTAGGGAAAGGTATAAAGAAGAGAATGAGTGGGGCGGGGGTGGTATAGGGATGGTGGGGTTTGGGGTAGAATGTAGTTGTACCTTATATAAATTAGCACAGTATTGCAGATGCTATATAACAGAGTGCAAACTGGCAATTCAAAATAAGAAAAAAAGAGATGTATAGACACTGTTCATACTGTATGTGTGTGAAGTGGTTAATAATTTAATATGTATAGTCATCTGTTACATAGAGGTGAGTCATTGTACAGTGCAATGGCGAACGGTATGAATGATTTCCTGAACCGTTCTTTGTAACAGCAAAGCTGGATCAGTCAATGAACTCCGCTGCCTCTGTATGGGATCATGTAGTGGGCGGGATGGATTTTCCATGATTGACAGGAGTTTGTTCCCTTATCTGTTGTCCTTCACTGTCCCCGACCTGTCAAGTTTGTGTCCAATTATGTGTTCAACCTAATTTTATTTATCTCATCTGCATGCCTGGCAGTGATGCTGCTCCCCCAGCAGACCACAGCACGAACCACAACAGACGGAATAACAGATAAAACGTTTCCAGTGTCCTACTGCATACACTGAAAGATCTGAGCTTTCTCAGGAAATAAAGTCTGCTCAGCCTCTTTTTATACCTCGTCTGTGTTGGTCCTCCAGTCCAATCTGCTGTTCAAGTGAACAGCCAAATACTTGTAGTTGTCCACAACCTCAACCTCTTCACCCATGATGTTATTATATGTTTAAGGCCTTTTTCACACGGGCGTTAAAATTTTTGGATAAACGAACGCGCTCTGAACGTCCTAGACGTTTATGTTGTGTTTTGTAGCGGCGCTCGATTGACTTATCTGCAGCCCAGATTGTAGTTTGTGTGTTAACCTGTAGGGGGCAGTGTGTCGGGAACTGGATATGAAAGCCCTTGTCGTTTTATTTGAGATGCCTCCTTTTAATATGGACCATTTTGATATATTAGACATTAATCTTCTTGTTCTAAAAATTTGGTGACGTAGGGAGAGAAAAAATCGCCGCCGCTACTGGGTTCACCCTCTGACTGCACAACGTTGGATTAAAGGAAGTTTTTTTGTGGTTTATGAAGAAATGTGAAAATTTCTGTGCAAGTTTTTCAATTACTGTCGGATGTTAGTTAAATTATTTTTTTTTGCCGTTTTTTTTCTGCATTTCCCTATGTAATGCATGTAGGATCATGGGATATATCCGGTCCTCCGAAGTGTAAAATGAACGCGAAAAAAACGAACTAGACGCGTTTTCCTTGCGTTCGTTGGGATTTGAACGCCAAGGAAAAGCTGCATGCAACGGTTTTTTTTTTTTGACGCCGTATAAACTTGCAGCTGGACAAATGCACGTCACCAAAGCCCGTGTGAACAATCTCATTGACTCCTACTGTATGTGTAGAAAACCCTCGCGCTTGATCAGCGCACACCGGACACTACGAACACCAGAAAAAAACTTGATTGTAACGCCAGTGTGAACAACGCCTAAAGGGGCTCTAATTGGAATTACAGAAAACCACAGATTTTATTGTGTGTGAGAAGGGTTTCATCTCCATGGAAAAGGCTCCCACAAGCATTTTTACTTGTAAAGGCATTCTACTGAGATATATATATTTCTCAGTAGAATGCTTTTACAATATATATGTTGATGGTTCTCAGGATTGATGCTTGTAAAAACTTGTAAATTAGTTTCTTGGAGCTAGTTGGAGCAGTAGGAAATAGTTTAGGGTTGCTGGCTTCTAAAGCTAGAGACTTTCATAATGCTAAAAGATCCTGAAAAGATTGGGCGTGTACACTAGCCAACGTGCTTCCGCAGATTCTTTATGATGGCTCGAAATACACTTCATCATTCCACCAGGTGAGACTTCATAGACAGATCATAGACTTCATGACATGTCACTCTAATTGAGGCGAACGGCACAAACCAAAGTCCTCTGATACAGTCAGAGTAATTTCTCAAGATCAAGAAGAAGAATTTTTATTTTTAATGTTTCCATGTATTTCCTGTATCCTGCAAAAGTCTTAGGCACATACAGTACAAATACAGTAAATGCTATAGAGCGGAAGGATGTCTTCAAAAATAGTTTCTACATTTGAAAAAAGTATTGAAACAACATCTATAATTGGTGTAACAACCTTTTGCTTTGTTTCTTTGTTTGTTTGTTTCTTTGTTTGTTTGTTTCTTTGTTTGTTTCTTTCTTTGTTTCTTTGTTTCTTTGTTTGTTTTTTGTTTCTTTCTTTGTTTGTTTGTTTGTTTGTTTGTTTCTTTGTTTGTTTGTTTGTTTGTTTCTTTCTTTCTTTGTTTGTTTGTTTGTTTGTTTGTTTGTTTGTTTCTTTCTTTCTTTCTTTCTTTCTACCTTTCTTTCTTTCTTTCTTGGCTTTTACATAATATGGTCACCAACTCCACCAGGTATTGCATACTGTCAATACCCAATGAACATAAAGTACTATGCAAAAGACTTTTTTTTTTCTTGGTACTAAGGGTTCAAAAGTGTCCTAAAAAATCTTACCATTCTCCTCTGACCAGTATTCGCATTCTGTTCTCCTCACACACTTGCCGATTTGAGTTTGTACCTAGCATACACGTACAGATTTCTTTGTCTACCTGGACTGCCAACTAGACACAACTTGTGCAGACTAGGACTGGCTGGGCATGATTTTGAATCCTATACAAAATCCTGCCTAAAGTTGTGTAGTGTTTCCCCAGCTTAAACAGATTCCCACTTTTCTTCTGTTTGCTTGTACACTTGCGTTGTTCCTAAGGGGTTGCACCTGGAACCATGAAGACGGTTACTCATAAAGGGTTCCATTTGGCTACACAAATAATTAATATTGGAGTTCCACTTGGAAGTATGAAAAAGGGCTTCCCTGATATGGCTTTTCTTTGACTTGGAACCTTGCTTAGGAGGAAACCTGTTGTAATGTTTCCTCCAAAAAGAGGTAACCTAAAAAAAAATGTCTGCATGTGATCTGTTTCTAATCTCAGAACTATTCCCTTCCTGGATCTCCTTACAATCTTTGTTGATTGCTATTACCTGCTATTAGTTTGTTTTGCTGCATAAGACCTGATCATGCTGATTGATTATGAACAGAACATATGCAGCCAATATTTTTTTAGGTCACAGCATGTTTTCTCCTTTTCTTGTAGGCCGGCTTGACTCTGAACCTTACTTTTGGATGTTTGGAATCAATCAGCATGATCGGGTCTCATGCACCAAAACAGACTAATTGCAGATGTTAGCGATCAACTAATATTGTAAGGAGATCCAGGAAGCAAACAGGGAGATTAGAGGCAGATCCGAAGCAAACGAAAGGGTGCCTACAGCAAAGACAGAATGACCCAGTTACTAAACATGGCCAGCCTTAGAATGAACATAGGAAGGACAAGAGCAGAGGAAGATAAATTACAGAGAGAGAGAGAGAGAGAGAGAGAGGAAAAGCCCTTCTGAGACTAGCGCACTGTGCTAATTTAGCCACCCCGAGTGACTTCTTAGCCCACTGTCCGCTAGAAAGGAGGAGAAAAAGGTGTACTTCAAATTCATCCTAAAGCAAATGTTGTAGGTTTAAATGCTTGGCTCTTGTGGCAGATGATCCTGTATCTCCAGCTGCTGCAGAACAGCTGGACGCCTTCTACACTAATTAGGGTGTGTGCGCACATACTATTCAGTGTTTATTCATAGAAAGGCTAGTTAAAGAGCTGATTAAAATCAGCTGTGTGTGTCATGTGCAGAAACCACAGATGGCTCAATATGAGAAAGACCAGTTTGGGGGAAGAAAAATAAACATCCATGAAGATTCCATCAACTGCCATCCCATCAACTGTTGTTCTAAACACTATACACATCATGCACTTATCGGCCAATTCGTTACAGTAGGTACACGTGTTCAACTGCTGGTTAACACAAATATCTAATAAGCCAATCACATGGGAGCAATTCATTTATGCATGTAGACATGGTCAAGGCAATCAGCTGAATTTCAAAGCGAGCATCAGAATGAGGAAGAAAGATGATTTAATTGATTGTGAATGTGTAACTGAGTATATCTGAGACTGCTGATCAACTGGGATTTTCATGCACAATCCTTTATAGGGTTTACAGAGAATGGTCTGAAAAAGAGAAAACATCCAGTGGCAGTTCTCTGCGCGAAAATGCCTTGTTGATGCCAGAGGTCAGAAGACAATGGATAGACTGGTTCAAGATGATAGAAAGGCAACAGTGACGCAAATACCATCTTGTGAAAAACCACCGTATGCTGAAGAGCATCTCTGAATGCCCAACAACCTTGAAGCAGATGTGCTATAGCAGCAGAAGGCCACACCAGGTGCCATCATGTCAGCTAGGAACAGGAATCTACATTTTACATGGGCGTATCAAAATTGTACAACAGAAGGTTTGCAAAATTGTTGCCTGGGTTGATGGGTTTCGATCTTTCATGCAACATTCAGATGGTAAGGTTAGAATCTGGTGTAAACAATATGTAAGAATGGATTGATTCTTCTTTATAATGGTGTGGGGGAAATTTTCTTATCGCACTTTTAGACCCTTAGTATCAATTGAGCATCATTTAAATGCTACAGTCTATATGATGATTGTTGCTAACCATGTACATCCCTTTATAACCACAGGGTTAACGCACCATATTAAATCATCTCAAACTGTTTTTTAAAATGGTGAGCAATAACTGGTGAATAGGAATAATGGTGATCAGCGATCACTGATAATATTGGTCACCAGTTGTAGGTTTTGAGTAACACTGGGAAAAAAAGAAACAGTGGTACTGTAATCAGTTATTGGTTGTGCAAACAATGGTGGTTAGTTATTGGCTGTCTGGCATAGTGATTGAATTTTGGAAACAATGTTGGCTAGTGTTTTTTTTTCCTTTTTTTTTTTTGTGAAAAATGATGTGGTTGGTTATTGGGTAATGATGCACGATGAACACGCTCATTACAAATTACAGTAATTCTTAAATCTGTATTTTGTTTACATCACACGTTCATTAATTTGTTATTATGATCGCATAATCTATAAACATAAACAAAGATGTACTATGAAGCTGAATGCTATAATGTTGCAAGTCGGCCATGTTGGAATGCAGTTTTAGCGTCACCATAATTTCATTCATTCATTCATTCATTTTCTAAACCGCTTAATCCTGTGTTCAGGGTCGCGGGGGACCTGGAGTCTATCCCAGGAGACTTCGGGCACTAGGCGGGGTACACCCTGGACAGGGTGCCAATCCATCGCAGGGCACACACACTCACACACCCAATCACACACTACGGGCAATTTAGGAACGCCAATTAGCCTAACCTGCATATCTTTGGACTGTGGGAGGAAACCGGAGTACCCTGAGGAAGCCCACCAAGCACAAGGAGAACATGCATACTACAGTACATGCACACAGAGACCACATGATGGTTAGCACCGAGACCTTGCACCATCAGGGTCGAGGGTTTGATTCCCACAATCAAACTCTTGACCCTGAAGATGCAAGGTGACGGTGCTAACCACTAAGCCACTGTGCAGCCATGTACACTACCGTTCAAAAGTTTTAGAACACTTTCTAACTCCATGATGGTTCCTGATGTTTATTTCTTTCTACATTGTAAAGTTTTGCTGAAGGCGTCCAAAAACTGCATGAATCTCCTTTGAACAGTTGATATTGAGATGTTTCTGCTACTTCTGCTCTGTAAAGACTTCATAACGCCTCTAATCTGAGCTGCTGTTAATTGGTCATTTTTCAGGCTGATAACTCTAAATGAACTTCTGGTCTGCAGCAGAGGTAGGTTTTGGTCTCGTCCTCCTGGGACGGCCTTCATGAGAGACAGTTTCATTATGGTGCTGGACGGATTTTGCAAATGCACTTGACAATACTGTTCTTGCAGGAACTATTACAGAAAGGCCGACCTCTGTGTCTTAAAATAACAACTAACTGGTGTTTTTCTTGTTGTTACGTAATTACCTAATTCCATATGTGTTATTTTATAGTTTTGAAATCCACAGTATTGTTGTAGAATGTAGAAAATAAATCACTAAACAAAAACAAAGAAATTTGCAAGTGATCTAAAACTTTTGAATAGTAGTGTGTATAATTGCTAACCAGATTTAACAATGCAAACCTGATACATCTAAACACTTTGGCAAAAAAAATAATAATGTACATACTTTTATCTTTGATTTAGCACATTATATTTCATTCTCAGCTAACAGGACTTACAAGAGCTAGATCAGAGCAACTATACAGTACCTGCTGCCTAAATAAAGCTTCCTATTTAGGACATGTAGCTATAAAAATGCTAAAATGTCCTGCAAGAGAGGAGCAGTGGGAATAAATGCGCTTTCTGTTGGCCATGCTAAATATAGAGACAAGTTTCAGGGCCCTTATTAACCCACTAAATGAGGCTAACTCACACACAGGCTGCTCCTCAGATGTTGAACAGAAGTTAAGACTGGAAAATAAGAAGAGCGTTAGTCATATTGAGTGTTAACGGAGCAAATGTGCGAAAAATACGCAACACATTCCTTTAAGGCTGATTAGCCATTTACACATAATGTCGCTGGTAAAGAAAAAAGAAAAGAAAAAAAAACTTTACCTAACATTAAGCTGAAATCTTATTTTTTTTAAATATTTCTTTATTAGAATTTTTTTCTTCTTCTTTTTTTTTTTCGTTAGCAGCAGCATTCTTTCAGATCTTGTCGTCAAGCACCACAGAGCTAGCTGTTAGCGCACATCTGTTTTATTGCAAACTATTAATCAAGCACTGCATGCATTTACCAAACCGGGCTTTAAATCACAGCTGGCTCTGCGGGAGTGCGTTTGAAGTGCCGACAGCCACATGTTTAGCCGCAGGTTTAGGACATTATTTTGTGTCAATCTGGCTTTCTGTTATTAACTACTTAAACTCAAAACCAGAATTCCTGTTTCAAAAGTTAGGGTGCTTTCAACCTTGACTTTTTTCTTTCCCTCAACAAAAAGTTTTAAAATACATCACAGTATCGATTCGAAAATTAAAACTTTTCAGAAACGTGCCGGGCGACTCAAGCATTTTTCACTTTTTGCAGGATGACAAAAAGAAATAATAATGTTTGAATGAAACTGTATCATTGTAAGGCCACACAGTGGTGTACACTGTCGCCTTGTACCTCCAGGGTCCGGGTTCGATTCCTGGCCGGGTTTGAGTCCCGTCTCTGTGTGCATGGAGTTTGCATGTTCTCCCTGTGCTTGGTGGGTTTCCTCCGGGTACTCCGGTTTCCTCTCACAGTCCAAAGATATGCAGGTTTGGTTATTTGGTGTTCTCAAATTTCCTGTAATGTGTGAAAGAGTGTGTGAGTGTGTGTATGTGTGTGTGTGTGTGTGTGTCCTGCGATGGATTGGCGCCCTGCGATGGATTGGTGCCCTGTCCAGGGTGTACCCCGCCTCGTGCCCTAAGTCTCCTGGGATAGGCTCCAGGTCCCCGTGACCCTGAACACAGGATTAAGCGGTATTGATGATGAGTGAGTAAGTGAGTGTATCATTGTACTACAAATGTGTGTGTGTGTGTGTGTGTGTGTGTGTGTGTGTGTGTGTGTGTGTGTGTGTGTGAAGAATAGCATGATTTATTAATATTATCATATTTATCATATTAATATTATATTCCTAATATTATCTTAATATTATCATACAAAATCAATATTTAACTTATAGCAATACATTTAGTATTAAAGCGGCGCGGTGGTGTAGTGGTTAGCACTGTCGCCTTGCACCTCCAGGGTCTGGGTTCGATTCCCGTAGGATAATGTGCTCTGACACTCTGCATACATTCTTCCGGGGTGGCTTGAGGAACATTATAAAGACTTTAAAGCAGGGGTGTTAAACTCATTTTAGGATGAGGGCCGGATGAGAAGAAATGTGACCGACCATGTGCGGGCTGAATTTCGAATGTGCATGCGTGTTAGAGGTTTCGGCAGAAGCGCAATAGAAGAGCAGTTAAATGATCAATGATAAAATAAAAAAAATTATAAAACCGAACACTATATTGCAGCAAATACCCGGACATAGACTTTATTTGATACTACTACTACTAATAATGATAATAAAAAATATTTAATATTTAATATTATTGTTCTAATCATCCCGCCGTACTGGACGCCTTAGTGGGCCGTATTTGGCCCGCGGGCCGTATGTTTGACATCCCTGGTTTAAAGTGTTGATTTAGCCTTTAAATTCTCCAAATCTCAATTCAGTTGAACATCTGTAGGACCCATGTGTACAGTTATGATCTGCATGTTGGGGAAGGACTGAGAGAGGAACAAATTCAGACTAATCTGCTTCCACTTTAAGTCTCCATTCTGCACAACACAGAATAAACAATAGGTGCACATATAAACACTCACCCATACATTCCATATTTGAATGGAATTAATATTATGAACAAATTTATATATGAAGTTGAATTACTGCTTTTCACACTTTTTAAAGGATCAAAACAGCTGGACAGCTCGTCACTGTACTGTGTTGATGTCTTCTGTAAATGTCGATTATTTTTACACCTTCATTCACCAGAAATTTCATCATGTGTCCCGGTTTTACTTGAACGCCCCTTTCACATGAGTACTTTTTGTTTGTTCGTTTGTATGGCAATAGTTCAAATTAAATGATTTATTTAAAACCTGAAGTTTCTCTTATTTGCCCTGTATTGATGTTTTTCTCTCTGGTTTGATACAAGAATAAAATACCCATGAACCCAACTCATTATCATAAACCACACCCACTAGAACAGATTTACGAGGATTTCACCGGATTTGTCTAATAACTAATGACACTTATGTGACCCCATTGGCTTCATTTAGCTTTGAAACTTGTGAACTTCTCACATTTGTTGTTAATAATATCTCAGTGTTGGTTTGATAAAGATTACACTAACCATGACTGAGTGTTCTGGATCCTCTGTGCTGGGATTTAAGCTCCTGGTGAGACTTCACAGCACAGGTGGGAGGAAGCTCACTGTAGAGGTGACAAACTGAGTGTCAGTCACTCGCTCTAGAACCTTGGGGAAGGTCTGAGACAGGAGCCAATCACTGCCCTTGCAGGGTGTCACCTGATCCAGGTGAGTGAGCACACAGAGACATTGGGCTTGAGTGGTGTGTGTTGATAAGAGAAGTCAGTCAGTAGAGTGGTGCTGCTGATGGATATGACATCACTGGCTTGGAAATGCTCATGGCTGGCAACAGAGTTCAATGTGTGAGCTGGAGCTGCTTTCCAGAACCCAATTCAGACTACTCTCCTCCCACTTTTACATTTTTTATTACACACAGAATATATTGAGCTTTTGGGACTTTGTATGTAATAGTGATGGCAAGTTTGAATCGGTTGTTTGAATCTCGTTCATCAAAATGAACGAATCTTTGTTTGAGTCATTTAGCTCATTTCATTCTTTTAATCAAAAATAAAATAAAATGTTGCATTTTCAATAAACAGGCGACCAATACTGTACGTCTACATACACAAATGTTAGCTATAGTTCCAGTAATGAAAATATTACAATGCAGCTAAGGACATATTATAATAAACAGAATGAGTATCTCGGCGGCGCGGTGGTGTAGTGGTTAGCACTGTCGCCTTGCACCTCCAGGGTCTGGGTTCGATTCCCGTCTCTGTGTGCATGGAGTTTGCATGTTCTCCCCGTGCTTGGTGGGTTTCCTCCGGGTACTCCGGTTTCCTCCCACAGTCCAAAGATATGCAGGTTAGGCTAATTGGCGTTCCTAAATTGCCTGTAGTGTGTGATTGGGTGTGTGAGTGTGTGTATGTGTTTGTGCCCTGCGATGGATTGGCACCCTGTCCAGGGTGTACCCCGCCTAGTGCCCGAAGTCACACTGAATGAGTGAATTTTCACACACTGCACCTACACACTCTGGAGAAGAACAGAACCGTGTGTGTGTGGTGCTCTAAATATCTCCTTCGTCAGATATGGTTTGTCCTTGGAAGTGTTCCGGGACTGGGTGACCTTTTGATCCACACACACACAGACAGTAACCTCTGACATTTCTTTATTGTTATTGACATGGTGAGCATAAAAAAATGTTTTATGGATAGCTTACTGACACAATCTGAAGCACAATAAACCAAAAGGAAATATTTTGTACTTTATGTTTTTCAAATTGAAGCAGTGAAAAGCATTTTCATTCATTCTTTTGTTGGAATGTCGGTTCTTTTCTGGCCTCGTAAACATGTTAATATGCATGTCTGTAGATTTATATACATACAGAATTATATACAGCTTCCAAATTTTGTTTTTTTTTCCAATTTTCTCCCCAATTTAGTCGTGGCCAATTCCCCCCTGTCACTAGGGGGCTCCACATTAAAGCTACCACTACCACTCAGTCGGGAGGGTGAAGACTATCACGTGTTTCCACCGAACCGCGTGACGTCAGCCGACCGCATCTTTCCGAACTGCTTGCTCACGCACCATTAGGGGACGAGTAACACACTCGGAGGAAAGCGCTATCCGCTGCTTCCGCAATGCGCGAGCTCACAGACGCCCCTGATTGGCTGTAGAGCCGTGATTAATGTGGGAGCACAAGCACCTCTCATCCCTCCCCCCTGAGAGAGCTCGGCCAATCAGCTCTCTCTGTGCCTCTGGCTGTGAGAGGAAAACAGCATCGCCCGGGGTTCGAACCAGCGATCTCCGGATGATAGGGCGAGCGCTTTTCCACTGCGCCACTCGGAGGACCCATTTCCCTTCATTTTTAACCACAAATGCGGTGTTCACGGGCAAGACCTCAGAGATATTCAGTGTTTAAACAGCCAGTCTCGCAGGGCTCCCTCGGAGGAAAAGAAACACCTGTCATGTTCCAAGCGTGTTCCAATATTTTTGATCACCCAACCCCTAATGTCTTCAGTGTATAGCTTAAAAAAAAAAAAACAACAACAACAACAAAATAGAATTTGCTGTTCCAATACTTCTGGATGGAATTGTATGCTGCTTCTGAATACAATCATTTCAAACCATGCATTGAAATCAGTTGCAAATTTAAGATGTAAATGCGTCTAGAGGTGGGTCAAAGCCATTGTTTAACCGCATTTATTTTCTTTTGTTTGGACCTGCTTGTGATATTTTCTAATATTTTTGTAGCAGGCAATTAGTAATTTGAACAACACCGCCAATGACAAGGACAAGGGTACGAGGACTCTCAAAGAGGAAATGAGTGAAGGAATGTAGTAAATGAGTTATGCAACACTTTGCTAAGACCCGGTACACTCCCACATAAATGAACCTGACCTTTTTCATATCTAACCACTAGTACACGCCCACATGTTAAAACCACCTGCTCCTTTAACTTTTTTTTGCTGGGTTGAGTCAATACGCACTCAATACACATACTGTACGTGTTTTGAAACATGACCTTTGATGACCCCATGTGGGGAACCGGTGGCTCGGTGGTAGTCATCTCCCCTGCCGTTCACTATGCCTGGGTTCCTTCCTTGGCTTCTTCTTGCCACTAGGGTAACATTACTGCTTTACTGCAGACCTAATCCCTGGGAGGCTTGAGTGAGAAAGGGAATTCTATATAATTCTATATAATACTTATGCATGTTAGAAAAAGCAGCTGAAGGAAGTCTTATGAGTGTTCGAAGTGACAACGATAGCACAAATATACTGTATAGTGTGTGTTATGCTTCACTTTTAGTATAATAATCATATTAGTGAAATACAATCGATCATAATCATAGTCGTAATCAGTAGACAACCTCGGAATTTAATTGAACTGAGAAAAGATGGAAAAATCGGCTGAGAGCTGTAATGATGATGATGATGATTGGATTTGTGTGTGTAATTGTGCAGGAAAGACTCTGATGCTTTTCATGAGCAGCTGTTTCCTCTATTGATCTGATTACCATCAACAGGGTTATTGTCCTCTGTAGCAGGCAGTGCACAAGAAGGAGCTTTACAATATAATAGAAAAGGAATTAGATAACAAAATGGAAATACTGAAAAAAAAAACCCTTTTAAATTCCAAAATTCCTTATACTGTATATATCACTTTAATATAATTAGTGATATTATTATTATTTCAGGTGGAAGCCCACATACACGTCTGTCTGTCTTTCTGTACAGCAGAAACTCTGTCTAACTTATTAATACAAAGAAATCACATTCTGTAAGGTTAAGTGTCTTACACCTGGTTGACTCTAAGTTGTACTTCTTTCGCCGTCAGCCAGTTACAATACACTTCCTGTTCGGTAATCGGAGAGTGAATGACAGATGAGAAATGGAAAAATAGATTTGATAAAGATGATGTTTTGTCTTTAAAATGATTCCAGTGCGTTAAAGTTGCCTTATACCACTTCAGGGCTGTTATTTCAGCCAAAGTGAAAATATGAACTAATCCCAGTCAAAATAATTCAGTTTAGCTTTTCTAATTAATATCAATTGGTGCAGGTGTTTGTTTACTTGAGAAAGTATTATTCATTCATTCATTCATTCATTCATTTTCTATACCGCTTAATCCTGTGTTCAGGGTCGCGGGGGACCTGGAGCCTATCCCAGGAGACTTCGGGCACTAGGCGGGGTACACCCTGGACAGGGTGCCAATCCATCGCAGGGCACACACACATACACACACTACGGGCAATTTAGGAACGCCAATTAGCCTAACCTGCATATCTTTGGTCTGTGGGAGGAAACCGGAGTACCCGGAGGAAACCCACCAAGCACGGGGAGAACATGCAAACTCCATGCACACAGAGACTGGAATCGAACCTGGCCGGGGAATCGAACCCAGACCCTGGAGGTGCAAGGCGACAGTGCTAACCACTACACCACCGCGCCGCCACACAGTAACTTCAGGCAAATACCCAAAAGGAAGAAAAAAAAAAAAAGAAAAAAAAATGGCAAAGTTTATTAAAATTCTGTTTTATTAAACAGACAGACAGACATAAGATTTTCTGAGACTGGTTTTGGGTCCTCCAGTGTATGCAATGTAAAGAGTTCTGACCAATGTACTGACAAAATATTTTTATAACCCTAACACTAAACCCGTACCATTAACATATCATTAAACCCACTTATATGAATCATTAGAGTCTGTGAGTACCTTGTGAGTATCAAGGGTTCAAAGTGTTTCAAGTGTTTCTTAATTTCCTTTATTTGATGGTTCTGTAGTGGATATAAAAACTCCACAATTATTATTTTTTTAATCGAAGACACTATCTACTGGGTCCTTAAAGGGACACAAGGGCAGGAAAAAAATACAAAAGGATTATGGGTGGACAAAAATATGTAAAAGAATTAAAAAAATAGCTAAAATCATATGAAATAGGATAGCTCGTGTTAAATATGTGTTTACTTTTTTTCCTGACAAATTTCCCCTTTTGTGTTATGATTGGTTAGAGGAATTCAATCTCTTCTTTGATTGGGTGGATCTTCATTGAGCATGAAATAGAAGCCAATCTTAGAGCAAGAAGGTGGGATTTAAATGTAGCATTATTAGCACAGTTTAGCTAATGCTGTATCATGAATATGTTTTCATTTGTAAATCTCAGTTTCTCAGAGTTTCAGTCTAAAACATCTTTTCAACTCTTTTAAATCATATTAAAATAAAATAAGGATTAAGATGAGGATTATTTGTAAGTGCTAGTCTGAAAGTGAAATAAATCCATTTTCACAGTCATTGAAAACTGTTTTTGGTTTTACAAATGCACTTAAAGATATTGTACTCACCTTCATGTCTTACAATAACAACTAACGCATATGTGTTATTTTCATAATTTTGAAATCTCCGGTATTGTTCTAGAATGTAGAAAATAAACCACAAACCAGAAAACATTGAATTAGAAAGTGTGTCCAAACTTTTGACTGGCCCTGCAGCTTAAATGTAGGACTTATGTTTCCCTGTGACTGGCTGCAAAGTGCCTAAAGACACAGATTAAAAATGTAAACGGTGGTTTATGTAACAACCTGAGCAGCAACCTCATTTCCTCTCTCGTCTGTTCCAATCATACAGCATTCAGCACCAGCAGTGTACTGATCACCGGCCTGATCACCTGCACCTGTTTCTCACTGGTTCATGCATTAACTTAAGATGTTGTTAAGCTTGAATGATTCATTCATCTTCTATACCGCTTTATCCTGCATTTAGGGTCACGGGGACCTGGAGCCTATCCCAGGAGACTCTGGGGACGAGGTGGGGTACACCCTGGACAGCGTGCCAATCCATCGCAGAGCACACACACACATACACACACTATCATTTACACACTATGGGCAATTTGGGAACGCCAATTAGCCTAATCTGCATGTCTTTGGACTGTGGGAGGAAACCGGAGTACCCGGAGGAAACCCACCAAGCACGGGGAGAACATGCAAACTCCATGCACACAGAGACGGGAATCGAGCCTGGCTGGGGAATCGAACCCAGACCCTGGAAGTGCAAGGCGACAATGCTAACCACTACACCTGAATGATTCATAATTCACAAAAAAAAGCACTCCTCTATTCCTGCTCATGTAAAATTAGAGTCAAAATTGTGCCAAGAATGAAAAAGTCCTTCAACGAGCCTAGAGAACTGCAAGAAATTGTGGCTCTTTGGAAGTATAATATAAAGAAATGGCGAGGGGGTCAATACTTTTGCACAGCAATGTACTTTTTTTTCTTCTAATGATTAAATAATAATAATAGCACAGCATATGCATAGTGCAGTGTGTTTATTAAAGCTTGCTAATAGAGATGCACATTGTGAAAAAAAATATAATGTACTTTAAGGCCCAGGTGATTATGATACTCTGAACATTTCATTTTCAGATTTATTTCATGGTCAAAGTCAAAGCAGGCTTTTACACGAACAGTAGATGAAAGGAGTTTTTACAGGAACGACACGAGCGCCTGATAAACGCGTCAATCTTTTTTCAGAGAAATACTGTAGTAAGGTCAACGTTCTATCATGTAACAATAGCAACTGAAATTAAATATTTAGACGCATGTTGAACTGTGCATTCTGGGTAAACAGTCCTTGTGGCAGAGGGGTTAGAAAATGATGGAGTGGCCCCTGTGTGTTAGTTAAAGGTGTGGCTTATGTGTGTGTCAGTCAGAATAAAGGAGGTGTGGTCTCCTTGTCTGTTACTCCTGAACTGCCTGCCACCTAACACACTGTATAAATGCAGATCATTTCCTGCTATCTGTTTCACCCAGATGAGGACGGGTTCCCTATTGAGTCCGGTTCCCCTCAAGGTTTCTTCCTATTGCCATCTCAGGGAGTTTTTCCTTGCCACTGTCGCCTTCGGCTTGTTCATCAGGGACTATCTGACCATTTTGATTCATACACATTCACCTTCCATACAAACTGAAATAATTCTTTTGATGTGTAAAGCTGCTTTGCGACAATGACAATTGTTAAAAGCTCTATACAAATAAAATTGAATAGAATTGAACTCCCAGTGAAAGGGGTGTGTCCTTAGAAGCTGTCTGTATGGACATGTGTCCCTTTATTGTGTTAGTCCCAATGAAGGAGGCATGTTTATGTTCTCTGTGCCAGTCTCATCAAAGAAGGTGTTGCCTCTTTGTCCATCAGTAATTTGAGGGAAGCATGTCCTCTATATGTGTTAATCCCAGTGGAGGAGGTACTGTATGGCTTTCATGTTTCTCAGTAGAGTGGATTAGTGATATTGGCATAGACTCTTTTCATAGGCTCGAATGCTGCTTATTGCACACAATTATAATTATTACAATTATTTGGGTCTAGGAGTTTAAAAATAGTGTATTGTATAGTATAGGATTTAGGTTTGGAGTTTAAGCTTCGGGGCTAAGCAGGGGGGTATTCTTCGTACGTCGCTTGAAACATCCGGGATGAACTGACACATCTAAGATGAGATCCTCGTGCTAATTAAGACCTGGCTAAGTCGGTTCTTCGAGCACACCTGTTGTTGATGATTAGTTTGGCCGGATTGAGTTGTCTAGGATTATTGCGCGTTCGTGTGTTGGTTTAAAAGGCGATGTGCATCGACAGTAGAAACACTGATCACAAGCCCTTTGATTGGTTGACGAAATGACAAAAAAACGAGCTCAATTTTTTTTGTAACACCTGTTATGTGCTGAAATGCTTCCCTGCCATGGATCCCCCCCTCCCCGCCCACACACACACACACACACACATAATCGCTATCAAATATTATATTAGAACATAATATGCACATATGTTTTACAAATTACATGAGACAATAAAATAAAATAAGAAATATGAAAATAAACATGTTGTATAGGAAAAAATAGAAATATTAATATTTTTTTTTCAAAAACATGTATACTTTTATATTGTTTACTTTATAATAAAATTAGTTTTGTCCAGTTTTTCATTATAAAAAAATTATTTTATTATATATATATTTGCATATTCATAACGAACCCCTGAAAAATAAATGTGTTACAAAATAAACATTATACAAGAATTTGAATTAATGGTCTTGAGGGCTGTCTCGTGCCTAGAGTTTTTTATAATAATAAAAAACCTATGAATTTATGTTCTAATATAATATTTGATATCAATTTTATATATATATATATATATATATATATATATATATATATATATATATATATATATATATATATATATATGCAAGATACTTTTCTTTCCCCACGTGAGTCAGTCCACGTCAGCGCTCTTTAACCAATCAGATGTGACCTCACCATTTCAACCAATCATAACGCGGCAGGAGCGCAGCCTTAATCCTGTTTACATGAAATAAACCTACTACCGAGCAGGTTCAAGCTTACGGACATGTTGCTATGAGAGCAAATGCGAGATGAGCATCGAAGAACGAAACAATCCAAGATCACGACAAATCCACAACAATCAAATCCAGCTAACTGAGTTAGCGACGTATGAAGAACACCCCCCTGTAGAGTTTAAAAAATAAAAATAAAAGGTGGCTTAGCACTGTCACCTTGTACCTCCAGGGTCCGTGTTCGATTCCCAGTCAGGTTCGATTCTCGCCTCTGTGTGCATGGAGTTTGCATGTTCTTCCCATGCTTGGTGGGTTTCCTCCCACAGTCCAAAGACATGCAGATTAAGTTAATTGGCGTTACCAAATTGTCCACAGTGTCTCCTGGGATAGGCTCCAGGCCCCCCATGACCCTGTATACAGGATAAAGTATAGACGATAAGTAAGAGTGAGTGAGGTTTAGAGATAGCCATTTTCAGGTTTATTTAGGAATTTAGGTTTAAGATGAAGGTTTTGGGAAATTTTATGTCGGGGTTAGAATGAGAGTTTAGGGGTAAAGTTTAGTGAGGGAGAATAATTAATGCCTGTTGATTTCCCTATTTGTCCATGTGACATATTTTAATGAATCATTTTCTTGAATTTTTGCATTTGTTTTTGTGTTTTAAAGGATTGTCCATGAAACATAAATGATTCTCATCAATCACACTGGTCACTGTCGCTTCGTTCAAACTGGTTATGAAGCTTCGCGGAATAATCTGTATCCAGCCTTCATAGAACATTAGTGAAAGATTATCCCACTTGTTTGGTTATGTAAATGAGCTGGTGTCTGCTGCTGCTGTTCAGACCGAGTGTGTCTACTAAGTGTGTGTGTGTGTGTGTGTGTATGTGTGTCTATGGCAGCTGACTGATCATCTCTTTCACTTCTATATCTATATCTGAGTCCTGTGCCTCCTCCTCATTAGGAGCTTTGGCTAATTAAAACAAGCAACAATAATTATAATAAATTATTATTATTATTATTATTATTATTATTATTATTATTATTATTATTATTATATAAAGTACATAATTATGTAAGTAATCATTATCATCATCATCAGCATCATCATCACCATCATAACAACAAACAACAACAACAAGGATAATATAATAATAATAATAATAATAATAATAATAATAATAATAATAATAAGTATATAAAGTACATAATTATGTAAGTAATCATCATCATCATCATAACAACAACAACAACAACAATAATAATAATAATAATAATAATAATAATAATAATAATAATAATAAGTATATAAAGTACATAATTATGTAAGTAATCATCATCATCATCATAACAACAACAACAACAACAATAATAATAATAATAATAATAATAATAATAATAATAATAATAAATATCCAACACTTAAGACACTTTCATTCTTAGTTCAATATGCCATTAGACCCCGTCCCTCCGTCCCTCCGTCCCTCCGTCCCCGCCCACGCACACACACCCAGAGTACCACACTCACATGTATTCATCAACATTTAATAGAAATAAATCATTTCCTTAAGGCCTTATATGTATAGATCTTGGAAAGCATATGTAGCTGCATCACAATACTATTATGATGTTGATTTATTAATTTCACAAGTGATACGCTTTATCATTATGGATCCAAGTGTTATATTAATCATCCATAAATGTACAGTATAAGTGAGATAAACAAGATAGAGATGTGATAAACTCCCTGTCTTTTAGAGAGGAAACCTATAGGAAATTTAAATCCTTGGTCATATTAAAAATGACTAGATATAGATCTAAAAGGAATTTTCTGATCTGATAGATATACTGTATAGATACTGATAAAACAAATTTAATTTACTCACTTTATTAATGTGGGATGACAGAGCTTGAGCATAAAATGCAGGATGCAAATGTTATGCATAACTTGGTACCACAGGCTTGCCAGTGTCAGGTTGGTTACTAGAAAGCCATTGGTATCACTGCATTATTATTATTATTGTATTATATAGAGAAAGCAGAATTGGTACGTTACGATCATCGAACAGACTCGGATGCAATAATGTCAGTGGTTCTCAGGCAAGGTGATGAGAACAAGGCTAGAAGGAAATCAGCCTATAGACACTCAGGTCAGAGGACACCTTGCACACATACCCAATCATTCACTACACTAACTCACATGTCTATACTGCTTTATCCGGTATACAGGGTCACAGGGGGGCTGGAGCCTACCCCAAGTGACTTAGGTCATGAGGTGGGAACCGAGCCCAGACCATGGAGGTGTGAGGTAACAGAGCTAACCTCTAAGCCACTGTACCATCATACACTACAGGCAGTGTGAAAATGCCAACCCACCCACAACTAACTTCATCCATACACAACTGAGTCGTTCCCCGAAATCGAACCCGAACACATACAGTATATATAACACCATAAATTAACAAAACTATCTAAGAACTTTACAGAAAGACAAAAAAAGACAGCAAATGGATAACATTAAGTGCACATAATAATTAGTATAATTTAATGGCATATGTACCTTACAGCACAGTGAAATTATTTTTTTTGTATATCCCAGTTAGGAAGCTGGGGTCAGACAGGATACAGTGCTGCTAGAGCAGATACGGTTAAGGGCCCTCAGTGATCCACAGCCTTAACCGATTGAGGCACAACTGCTCTTAAATGTGTAAACAAGGGCAACAACAGGACACAATGCAATACACAATGCGATAATGAGCTGAGGTAGTGAAAATTAATAGTCCATTTCTCTCAGTGGTGTATTTCTGTCTTAGATATTTGGGTTAAATAAAAAATAATCCTTCCTAACAGTGTTTGACTGATGGTACTTAGCAATCTGGTAGCCCAGTGTGCCAGCTGCCTAACGCACAGTATGATTGCAGATCAATGCCTGCTATCCATTATCCCCCCTGTTGAGTCTGGATCCTCTCAAGGTGTCTTCCTAGTGCCATCTCAGAAGTCGGCTTGCTCACCAGGGACAATCTAATCATTTTGATTCATACACATTCACATCTCATACAAACTTCTATAATTTAATTTGATTGTGTAAAGCTGCTTTTGCGAAAATTACAATTATAAAAAGCGCTGTACATATAAAATTGAATAGAATTGAATAGAATTGAGCGGCACATTGGTGTTGTGGTTAGCACTGTCGCCTTGCACCTCCAGGGTCTGGGTTCAATTCCCGGCCAAGCTCGACTCCCGTCTCTGTGTGCACGGAGTTTGCATGTTCTCCCCATGTCCTCCCACAGTCCAAAGATATGCAGGTTAGGCTAACTGGTGTTCCAAAATTGACCGTAGTGTGTGAATGAGTGTATGTGTGTGTGCCCTGCGACAGATTGTCACCTTGTCCAGGGAGTACCCTGCCTCATGCCCTAAGCCTCCTGGGATAGGCTCCAAGTCCCTGCGAACCTGAATACAGAATAAAGCAGTAAAGAAGATGAGTGAATTGAATTGAGTGTAAAGATCTACCCAATGATGGAAACTTCAAAGCATGTTTTAAAGACACTCTGGATATGCATACATGTAAATGACAAGTACATACTATATTTTCTAAACACATACAAGTTATATCTCAAGGAGTTTTGTAAATTTTGTACTCAAGTAAAAGTACTGTTACTTCAGTAAACTTTTTCTGAAGTACAAGTAAAGTTACCATTATAAAAATCTACTCAAGTAAAAGAAAAAGTAGCTCATTAAAAATTTACTCAAAGTAAAAGTTACCGAGTTACATTTTTTTAACAGCGGGGGTGGGATGGGGGATGGAGCACCCTCGCATAATTAATCTGTTCCCTTTGATGTGCTTGAAATCAAAGTGGTCGCTTAAATATGGCCAGGGGTTTGTTTCATAAGAATTTGTTGGCATTTCACTTTCAGTTGTGTCTGTATCACTGGCATCTGTTCCGTCCGTCTCCATCGTTCTTGTGAATTTAGCGCGTTTGTTCTCCATCAATCAATCAATCAGTGCAGTGGTTTCCGGGGTGCAACTTTTTTCCTTCCCCGTTGTATTATTTGTATTATTTTTCATTTTCATTCATTTATTTTTTACTCAGTAACGAATATGATTTAAAATGTAGTGAAGTACAATACTTCAAACAAAACATACTTAAATAAAAGTAAAATGACAGATTTTAAAAACTACTTTAAAAAGTAGAAATACACAAAAAATCTACTCAATTACAGTCATGCGAGTAAATGTAATTCATTACTTTCCACCTCTGCATTTCATACAAACCTCCATAATTTCTTCTGATTGTGTAAAGCTGTAAAGCTATCAATACACATCCAATCTGTAAATGCTTCACTGTTTATCTCTTTTGCACAATAATCATTACTGGACTACTTTTTGCACTAATTCCTCAATTCTTGCTGCTATGATTAAGGAATGTTTACAGTTTTTTCACGACCTCAACACCATAGTATTCTGTTATGTTATGTTATGTCGCGCTCTCTGCACTGTCACTTTGTTGTTGCTCTTGTTTGCACGTCTTACTTACTAGTTAGTTTTTGTAAATTTATGTTGTAATTTATGTTCGTCTATCTATCTTGTCTCTGCCAGCCAGCTAACTAGGCCTCTTTAGTTAGCTAGTTTAGTGTTTCTGTTAATTTATGTTGAAATTTATATTGCATGTACTGTAGCACCTTGGTCCTGGAGGAACGTTGTTTCGTTTCACTGTGTGCTAACTGTATATGGCTGAAATGACAATAAAAGCCTTTGAACTTGAACTTGAACTTTTGCGACAGTGACAAGTTTTTGTAAATAAAATAAAATTGAATTGAGTGTAAGGAACTACAGTATCTCCAATAACGGAAACTTCAAAGCACTCTGGATAAGAGCATCTCCCAAATACTGTACATACATGTCAATGTAAATAAAAGTACACACTATATACCCTGAACACAAACAAGTAACATGTCTGTTATGCTCATTTACATGCTTTTGGTAAAAACAGTGAAACTGATTGACACCATTTATGTAGATCCTCGCGCGCAACATTTCTGGCGGCACGAGGAGTCAAATCAGCGAAACCTCGGTTCGACTCAACAGGTTTGTCGGACAGAACCGAATCCGCGGGCTGAGTCAAATCAGGCTTTTGACGCACGTCTGCTTTCTGATTGGACGGAACCTGGAGAGGAAGGGCGGATGGAGGGGAGTCTGATGTGATATAAAGGGGCACGGAGAGAAGGGGGAAAAAAAAAACAGATAGAGAGAGAGAGAGGGAGAAGGGGAGAGAAGGAGGGAGAGGGAGAGAGAGAAAGGGAGTCTCGCCTCCTCTCCTCTCCTCATGCGTGTGTATGGATGACCACCTGAGTCTGCTGCGCTCTCCTCCGCCTTCCTGGTGCAGACACCGGGGCGACGGCACGCGCGTGAACCGAGGCTACGCCGACGCGGAGCGCGAGGACGGCACCATGACGGTGGCGGCGAGCGCGGGAGCGGGAGCGGGCGCGTGCGGCGAGAGCGGCGCCGAGGAGCCGCCCGCGCTCGAGCGCTACGACGCGCCGCACGAGTGCCGCGAGCGCGTGGTGATCAACATCTCCGGCTTGCGCTTCGAGACGCAGCTCAAGACGCTCGCGCAGTTCCCGCAAACTTTGCTCGGCGACCCGAAGAAGCGCATGCGCTACTTCGACCCGCTCCGGAACGAGTACTTTTTCGACCGCAACCGGCCGAGCTTCGACGCCATCCTGTATTACTACCAGTCCGGCGGGCGCATCCGGAGACCCGTGAACGTCCCCATCGACATCTTCTCCGAGGAGATCCGGTTCTACGAGCTCGGCGAGGAGGCCATGGAGAAGTTCCGAGAGGATGAAGGGTTCATCAAAGAGGAAGAGCGTCCGTTACCGACCCGGGAGTTCCAGAGGCAGGTGTGGCTCCTGTTCGAATATCCCGAAAGTTCGGGTCCGGCGCGCGGCATCGCCATCGTCTCGGTGCTCGTCATCCTGATCTCCATCGTCATCTTCTGCTTGGAGACGCTCCCAGAGTTCAGGGAAGACGATGACCGAGAGCCGGCCGTCATCGCCACCTCCGCGACCTTGATGTCTAACGCCACCACGACCGTCCTTCCGAGTCCGTTCTCGGACCCTTTCTTCGTCGTGGAGACGCTCTGCATCATCTGGTTCTCGTTCGAGCTCCTGGTGAGGTTCTTCGCGTGCCCGAGTAAGGCGACGTTCTCGAAGAACATCATGAACATCATCGACATCGTGGCCATCATCCCGTACTTCATAACGTTAGGGACGGAACTCGCGGAACGCCAAGGGAACGGTCAGCAAGCCATGAGTTTAGCCATTCTCCGCGTGATCCGACTGGTGCGCGTCTTCAGGATCTTCAAACTCTCACGGCACTCCAAGGGCCTTCAGATTCTGGGTCAGACGCTCAAAGCGAGCATGCGGGAACTGGGCTTGCTCATTTTCTTCCTCTTCATCGGAGTCATCCTTTTTTCCAGTGCTGTCTATTTCGCCGAAGCAGACGACCCAGACTCGGGCTTCAACAGCATCCCGGATGCCTTCTGGTGGGCCGTGGTGACCATGACCACTGTAGGTTACGGCGACATGCACCCCGTGACGATCGGGGGCAAAATCGTTGGGTCGTTGTGCGCTATCGCAGGCGTCTTGACCATTGCTCTGCCCGTCCCGGTCATTGTCTCAAATTTCAACTACTTCTACCACCGGGAGACAGAAGGAGAGGAACAGGCACAGTACCTTCACGTCGCGAGCTGCCAACCGCTCTCGTCCTCGTCGGAAGAGCTGAAGAAGACGCGCTGCTCGTCCTCGTCCTCGCTCAGCCGATCCGAGTACATGGTGATCGAAGAAGGCGCCTTCACTCAGCCCAACTTCCCGACTCAGAACAACCAGAACTGTGTCCATATCAAAAAGATCTTTACAGACGTGTAAGACGACTAAAGATTTTAATAACAATGTACCAGGCTGTAAAAACAATAATCATCCTCGTCGAGTCACACGTGAAGGTTAGACAGGTGAGGAGAGACATCAGAGCCCCCCATGTGTCCATCCGCTCATCCACCTTACTGTGTGCTCTCAGTGTTAACTCGTTAGGAGGCGCTTAAAGGACAAACGCTAATAACCTGATTAATTAATTAGTGATTAGTATTAAGCAGAAGAGTTATAAGCTAGTATACTTGCAGTTGTAAACACTCCATAGAGAGAGAGAGAGAAGAGAGCGAGCGAGAGAGAGAAATTCAGTCTAGACTTTATAATCATTATCCAAAAAAAGTCTCATTATATTAATGGACTCGAATATTTGGGTTATTTTTCCATCTTGTGTGTCATCAGTATTTCATATCAGTGTAATAATAAACACTGTTATGCATGTGCGTGCGTGATTGGCACCACACACACATACTTACGCACGCGCCTAAACCTTCTGAGTCCCGAAGGACAAGGGAAAGGAATAAAGGGTAGAGAGGGAGGGATAGAGACAACATCCAGCTCGCTCCTGGCATGATGAGGTCTCCATAGTGACGCCGGTTTCCCCGGTAACCCGCTGCTGTTGCCATGGCATCCCGATCGGTTTCAAGGGCGAGACTCCAGATGGCTGTGTCATGAATGAATAAACGAGCCAAGGGCGCACAATGGAGTAAACAAACATGCAACAGGCATCCACACACACTCTGGAATGAAGCGCATTAAACGAGGAGGAATGGCTCTAGAGTTCTGAAGAGGAGCCACTTCATCATGTGAAGGCAGAGCGGAGACATGAATGAATGCTGACACACTCTTCCCACCCCATGGAGTGTGAACACACAGGTGGGTGGATGAGGGTTACTCAAGTCGTGCTCAGTTTTTGTAGTGAGAGCAGAGTTTCTTAGTGAATTTCTTCATCGAATCACTGACTTGACTCACTTTTTATATAAAAAATATTGGTTTTATGTAGACGCAGTGGACAGGTCCCTAACATCAGTGTCTTTATCAAAATAATTAATTATTAGAGTGACTACCCTAGTAGTAAGAACTTTACTGTAGAGCTTAATACTAAAACCAATATATTTTGTATATTTATTAATTAATTCAACAAATGCTTAGGTGTATTACATATTTTAATTTTGATTAAATTCGAATTATTATTATTATTATTATTGTTATTATAAACACTAGCATAATTAGATGCTCCATAAAGTACCACCAACTACGACAACAGTAAAGAATACTAAGAAAATAAACAATCTTTTAAATGTAAAAAAAGAAAGGGATGGATCACAAAAACGTACAATTCAAATAGTTTCATGTTTCATGGACATAAATCAGCTTGTTTTTTGGTTTGCAAAAAAAAAGCGGGAAAATATAATTTAATATAATAATCTTTTTTTTTATTATTTGCGAAAAATTTATGAACTCTTTCTCATGATCATAAATGAAAATTTAAGATTCAAGATGTACAATGTTTACACAATCTCTAAAATTTAAATATTCACTACTTACTTAGGTTAAAGTGCAATATGAAGCATTTTGAAAATATGTTTTTTTTTTTATTATGTGGACATCATCTTTTTTATTGATTATTGTTCAGAGGATGAAGGTACTTGCCAGAAGAAAAAAGTGCCATATATTTATCATATTGTTTAATTGGGCTAATTCTAGGGATTTTCATATATAACTGGGTTACAGTTTGAGTTCTAGTACAGATATTACATTTCCTGGCTTGTACAGTATTTCCTTGCTAGTGAGTTGGGTCTCAGCACTACATGGGGGATTTTATCACAAGAGAGTTTGTATTAGTGAAAATAAGCCAGAATTTCCTGCCATGGTAGAATGTTAAGGTGCAGTATACAGTATGTGGGCCTCGAGTATACGTTAACACTCTAACATCCGCTGCGGATAATAAATACAAATAATTAAAAATAATACAAACACAAATACAGTAATAAAGTCAAATAATTTTAATTTTGTGAAGCTGCTTTGAGACGTTGTTAAAAGAGTTATATAAATCCATTTTTAAATTATGACAATATCTTTTTCAGTACAGGAATGCTTTTCTTTCTGTTGTCTAAAATCTGATGGCGTAGTTTTGCTCTAAAGCTTTAATGTAAGCCCAATAATATTTATAGCCAAAATTATGTGGACACCTGATCGTGTTTGGTCATATTCAAACTGTTTTTCTTCAAACAAAGTTAGGAGCACACAGATAAGCAGAATGTCGTTAATTGCTGTTATGTTGCTATTTTCCTTCATTAAAAAAAATAAGAGTTCCAAATCTGTTCCAGCACAAATCCCCACATCCATGTGGCAAAATTTTGCGGAAAGGCTTTTCAGAACAATGGAGATTATTATAGGAGCAAAGTAAAAATAAATCCGTAATAAAATGTTCAACCAGGATATATGAGCTTGATGGTCAGGTCACCTTTTGACCATGTATGTAACCCATATGTACATATATGTAATATATGTACTCAAGGTGTGTGTATCCGAAGTTCGGCTTTCTAAGAAAGCAAGAGAAGATAGCTACATCCCAAAAATCTCACCACTGCAATAAATAATCATTCATTAAAAATCATTATAACTAATGCATTGAATGTTTTATACATGTTATATGACTCACAGGTCCTGTGTTGTTTCAGGGCTTTTATTTAACCTGTGGTTCATATTGTGTGTTAATGCAGTGGCACTTCAGTCGTCCTCAAAGTGGCATCTGTGATGCACAGCCAGGGGAGTAGATATCGTTTCAGAGATGATCACGATTCTTTTGTGGATCAATTCATGTACTGGCACACTTACTCTAAAATATGTTTTTAAATTAATTTTAAGTTATATATGTATGCATTTGAAGTGGTAAAATTTAGCTTTTTTACGTCTATAATCCTTCAGGTAGCATGCTCTAAACTTTTAACCCAAAAAGTTAATTATTTGTTTATTTGTTAATATTTGTAAATTATTTGTTAATTAATGTTATTAATTAAGTTTAAGACAAAATCTGAAAAATGTAATATTGAACCATGAGATATACACACTACCGTTCAATAGATTGGGGTCACTTTCTTTGTTTTTGTTTAGTGATTTATTTTCTACATTCTACAACAATACTGCGGATTTCAAAACTATAAAATAACACATATGGAATTAGGTAATTACGTAACAACAAGAAAAACACCAGTTAGTTGTTATTGTAAGACACAGAGGTCGGCCTTTCTGTAATAGTTCCTGCAAGAACAGTATTGTGTCAAGTGCATTTGTAAAATCCGTCCAGCACCATAATGAAACTGTCTCTCATGAAGGCCGTCCCAGGAGGACGAGACCAAAACCTACCTCTGCTGCAGACGAGAAGTTCATTTAGAGTTATCAGCCTGAAAAATGACCAATTAACAGCAGCTCAGATTAGAGGCGTTATGAAGTCTTTACAGAGCAGAAGTAGCAGAAACATCTCAATATCAACTGTTCAAAGGAGATTCATGCAGTTTTTCGACGCCTTCAGCAAAACTTTACAATGTAGAAAGAAATAAACATCAGGAACCATCATGGAGTTAGAAAGTGATCTAAAACTTTTGAACGGTAGTGTGTATATATATATTGTAATATCATATATGTTGATTTTTTTCAAAATGGTTATTTTGAAATTTGGTATATTTTAAAGGAATTGTTTAATATAAATACCTAAAAAAAGAAGCCAGCTTATAAATGCAGGTAGTCCCTGACTTACGAACGAGTTCCGTTCCGGGAGCATGTTCATAAGTCAGATTTGTTCTTAAGTCCGACAAAGTGAGTATTATACACATTTGACATGAATATACAATGTAAAGCATACCGGTGTGCTTGACTAAATATCTGTTCCCCTTTCCCACAATGCCATCATGTGGCCACAAACCGTAACAGCGCAGAAAATTTATTTACCAGAAAATTTATCTCCCACATGAAATGTAACAGTATTGTCTCAGTGCCTTGATGAGAATCCTGGACGCCATTTTGTCTCAGAGCTGTTTTCCACTGTTTTGGACTGTGAATTCTGTTTTGTTGAGTATTTTCCAAAATTAGGATTATTCACCATCAGGACAGTTTTTCAGGACAGACATATTCTATCATCGTGCTCCCGGACTGTCAGTCTGGTCAATATTGGGCTGAAAAGTTTGACAACCCTTGCATTAGTGTCTGTGAGCACAGAAGTTTAAATGTGTAAAGTGTGCGTTAATTAAACTTATAGATATATATTATGTTTTCCTTTCTCTCATGGCATCACAGTTTTTCTTCAGCTGCTCTCTTGTGCCGATGGTGCTGTTGTGTTTTATATTAATTCATGTTAGTCTATGTGACACTGATGATTACATGTTCTCCAAACTTTTTGTTATTGTTTATCTGGATGTATAGTGGCTGTCTGAATTTTGCCCCATGTTTGCATTTGGATGAGGCTTTTCTGGAAACACACCATGCTAATAAGCTAGATCTGACAGACAGTGATCTAAAGGAAGTTCTTTAATCTTAATGGTGAAAGTGTTGATTATTTATTTTTTAAATTTGTTGACCCCAGTGATTTCAGGCTCGGTGTTAGTTTATTACTGCAGGTCTCTTAGTGTATATTAACTTAAGATCATTGGTTCATATTTGTACAAATGTGGAAATTTTAATGTGTATTCGTACAAGTGTGTCAGTGCCACTAGGTTAGTGCATGTGAAGTGTGTTAGTGTGGGATTTGTTATTTTGTTTTCAGTTCTCTTATTTTGTTTTCATATTTTTCATTATGTTTTTGGTTTTATTATTTTGTTATTTTGTTTTTGGCTTTGTTATTTACGTTCTGGTTTTGTTATTTTGTGTTTGAATGTTTTATTTTGTCTTTTGTTTTGTTATTTTGTTTTCAGATTTTGAAATTTGTTATTTTGTTTTGCACTTCTCTGCCACCGTAGGTGTGTTTATTTTTACAGTACATGTGTAATAATGTGTTAGTGCAAATGTTGTAGTGTGTGTTAGTGCAGATGTTGTAGTGTGTGTTACTGTAGGCGTGGTAGTGTGTGTTAGTGCAGGCGTGGTAGTGTGTGTTAGTGTAGGCGTGGTAGTGTGTGTTACTGTAGGCGTGGTAGTGTGTGTTAGTGTAGGCGTGGTAGTGTGTGTTAGTGTAGGCGTGGTAGTGTGTGTTAGTGTAGGTGTGGTAGTGTGTGTTAGTGTAGGCGTGGTAGTGTGTGTTAGTGCAGATGTTGTAGTGTGTGTTACTGTAGGCGTGGTAGTGTGTGTTAGTGTAGGCGTGGTAGTGTGTGTTAGTGTAGGCGTGGTAGTGTGTGTTAGTGTAGGCGTGGTAGTGTGTGTTAGTGCAGATGTTGTAGTGTGTGTTAGTGCAGGCGTGGTAGTGTGTGTTAGTGTAGGCGTGGTAGTGTGTGTTAGTGTAGGCGTGGTAGTGTGTGTTAGTGTAGGCGTGGTAGTGTGTGTTAGTGTAGGCGTGGTAGTGTGTGTTAGTGCAGATGTTGTAGTGTGTGTTAGTGCAGATGTTGTAGTGTGTGTTAGTGTAGGCGTGGTAGTGTGTGTTAGTGTAGGCGTGGTAGTGTGTGTTAGTGCAGATGTTGTAGTGTGTGTTAGTGCAGGCGTGGTAGTGTGTGTTAGTGTAGGCGTGGTAGTGTGTGTTAGTGTAGGCGTGGTAGTGTGTGTTAGTGTAGGCGTGGTAGTGTGTGTTAGTGTAGGCGTGGTAGTGTGTGTTAGTGCAGATGTTGTAGTGTGTGTTAGTGCAGGCGTGGTAGTGTGTGTTAGTGCAGGCGTGGTAGTGTGTGTTAGTGTAGGCGTGGTAGTGTGTGTTAGTGTAGGCGTGGTAGTGTGTGTTAGTGTAGGCGTGGTAGTGTGTTAGTGCAGATGTTGTAGTGTGTGTTAGTGCAGATGTTGTAGTGTGTGTTAGTGTAGGCGTGGTAGTGTGTGTTAGTGTAGGCGTGGTAGTGTGTGTTAGTGCAGATGTTGTAGTGTGTGTTAGTGCAGATGTTGTAGTGTGTGTTAGTGCAGATGTTGTAGTGTGTGTTAGTGCAGATGTTGTAGTGTGTGTTAGTGTAGGCGTGGTAGTGTGTGTTAGTGTAGGCGTGGTAGTGTGTGTTAGTGCAGATGTTGTAGTGTGTGTTAGTGCAGATGTTGTAGTGTGTGTTAGTGCAGATGTTGTAGTGTGTGTTAGTGCAGATGTTGTAGTGTGTGTTAGTGTAGGCGTGGTAGTGTGTGTTAGTGTAGGCGTGGTAGTGTGTGTTAGTGCAGATGTTGTAGTGTGTGTTAGTGCAGATGTTGTAGTGTGTGTTAGTGCAGGCGTGGTAGTGTGTGTTAGTGCAGATGTTGTAGTGTGTGTTAGTGTAGGCGTGGTAGTGTGTGTTAGTGCAGATGTTGTAGTGTGTGTTAGTGTAGGCGTGGTAGTGTGTGTTAGTGCAGATGTTGTAGTGTGTGTTAGTGCAGATGTTGTAGTGTGTGTTAGTGCAGATGTTGTAGTGTGTGTTAGTGCAGATGTTGTAGTGTGTGTTAGTGCAGATGTTGTAGTGTGTGTTAGTGTAGGCGTGGTAGTGTGTGTTAGTGTAGGCGTGGTAGTGTGTGTTAGTGTAGGCGTGGTAGTGTGTGTTAGTGCAGATGTTGTAGTGTGTGTTAGTGCAGATGTTGTAGTGTGTGTTAGTGTAGGCGTGGTAGTGTGTGTTAGTGCAGATGTTGTAGTGTGTGTTAGTGCAGATGTTGTAGTGTGTGTTAGTGCAGATGTTGTAGTGTGTGTTAGTGCAGATGTTGTAGTGTGTGTTAGTGCAGATGTTGTAGTGTGTGTTAGTGTAGGCGTGGTAGTGTGTGTTAGTGTAGGCGTGGTAGTGTGTGTTAGTGTAGGCGTGGTAGTGTGTGTTAGTGCAGATGTTGTAGTGTGTGTTAGTGTAGGCGTGGTAGTGTGTGTTAGTGTAGGCGTGGTAGTGTGTGTTAGTGCAGATGTTGTAGTGTGTGTTAGTGCAGATGTTGTAGTGTGTGTTAGTGCAGATGTTGTAGTGTGTGTTAGTGTAGGCGTGGTAGTGTAGTGTGTGTTAGTGCAGTGTAGGGAGATCAGTGTGTGTTTATGTTATGTTTGTATAAATGCAGGATCATTGGAGTGTTCTTGTGTGAGTGTGTTAATGGCCCTCTTTTAATCCATGTTATTGGGTGTTTGAGTGCAAGTTCAGGTTTGTTGATTCGTAATGCAGATGTGTTAGTGTGTTTAATGTGAGACCTGATCATCTGTATCATTTACACTGAGGTGTGTTTGGAATCAGGCATAAGTGTCATGTGTAACTAAATTAGCATCCGCTGTGTTTAAATGTTGAACTGATCATAAACAGCAACATGTATGACGGTCAAACAGGGATAAAAAACTAAACTACATTTATTTATTGATTATTATCATAACAGCTGAACATTGTTACACCACATGTTGTGGTTGTGGACATAATGGAGGTTAAAAGGTGAAATTAATCATGTATACAGAGGTACCTCGGCATGCAAATTAAATTTGTTCCGGAGGCGAGTTTTTAAGTCTAAATGTCGTATTGCGAAACACATTTCCACATAGAAAATAATGTAAATGCATATAATCCGTTCCAGCCACGAGAAAATATTACTAATATGACCAATTTCCAACACTATAATTATATTTCTGCATGAAAACAATCAAAACATTTAGAAAAGACATGTAAATGCAGTAAAATATGAACTAAATAGACACTTATCCTTAATTTATCTATACATGTATGTACCCAATTATAAAGGTGAAAATCTTCTATGTTCCACCCAAACCTTTAATCACAACTATCACATGACTAGGTCATATTAGGTCAAATAGGCTTTGTTTTGTTAGTTCTATTTACATTTAAAATGTTAGTATGAGGAGTGTTAGATTTTAAGTGTAAATGTATACAGGATAAACTGGTATATACGATGAGTGAGTGAGTGAGTGAGTGATAAATGGCATCTCATGGCCCACCTGCAATAATCTTAGAGCTCACTAGGGGGCAGCAGCCCATGATTTTGGAAACACTGGTCTTTACTGTCCAAGCTATAGAAATAATTTTCTCTGTATGGCCAAATAATGCTGCCACCTAACACACCAATAATATGTTTTATGTATTATGTGTGTGATTTAATATATATATATATATATATATATTTTTTTTTTTTTATTTCTTTTTTTTTTTTTATAGCAAGAGCATTAGTAAGATCAGGTGCTGATGAGATGTTGAGAAGGTCTGAGGTGCATTCAGTGTTTCAGTTCATTGGAGTAGGTTACTCCAACCTTAACACACTATTCATTCATTCATTCATTCATCTTCTATTCCGCTTTATCCTGTATTTAGGGTCGCGGGGACCTGGAGCCTATCCCAGGAGACTCAGGGCACGAGGCAGGGTACACCCTGGACAGCGTGCCAATCCATCGCAGAGCACACACACATGGTATGGTCAATTTGGGAACGCCAATTAGCCTAATCTGCATGTCTTTGGACTGTGGGAGGAAACCGGAGTACCCGGAGGAAACCCACCAAGCACGGGGAGAACATGCAAAATAAAATAAAAACAGTTTGCAGTGAATCTTTTAAACAAATTAAAATGTAATTTAAAATATAGATAGAAAACTAATTAAAACAAATTAAAATTAAATTTATAATAAAAATAAAACAGTTTAGGTAAACATAAACTAATGCAGTCGGTTTGGACGTACTAACTAAACTATTAATAGAAACATCAAATAAAAGTGTGATATGAATACCAGGTGATTATTAAACATTAACACGTGCCAGATGACTGAGTGAGCTCACCTTTGGTTCTACAGTATTTATCCAACCTCAGCTTACTCTTATCTGATTGTCACAACTAGATGTTTGGCGCCACCTTGTGGCTGCACCTGAGCAAAACAGATTCCCAAGTTCCCTTTATTGTTATTTTAAAGAGTAAAATTACAAATCATGTTACAGCACAAGGCTAACAGTAGTGTAGTGGTTTACACTCTGGCCTCGCACCTCCAGGGTCTGGGTTTGATTCCCTTCTTGGAGTCTGTATGCAAGGAATTTTAATATGCTCTGGTTTCTTCCCACAGTACAAAGACATGCGAATTGGTGTTCCCAAATTGCCCGTTGTGTATGGATGAGTGTGTGTGCCCTGCGAGTTATTAGAGTCTTTCTGAGGATTTATTACACAGATAAATATTGCTATAAATAATAAAAATAGTAATTACTGTATGGATATTTTAAGTCTTTTTGCAGAGTGCTAATGAAAATCCTTATCATTTGCATTTGAAAGTGTAACAATTATTTTAATTAATATGTTTATCATTGATTTAATTCTTTTATCATTTAAAATGCTGCTGGGGTAAAATAATATTGTGCTTTTTCACATACAGCCGCCTTTGTTATAAACATTTGTGCAAGTGAAAAATCCTTGACATGTTATTGTAAACTTGAAGCCTTGTTGTACTGAACATTCATTGTAAGGGTGTGTTTACTAAAATACTCATACTCCTTTTCCCGATATACACACATCATACACACTCTGCCACTTCCTAAAATACTCCTCACAGGACAAACAGGGACACTTTCGGGAGTCTGTTATTCTCTGTGCTTGTCAGTTACTCACTATTTGACCCACTGATCCTACAGTAATACATTAAAACCTCTGGTCTGTTTATTCAGCCAGATAAATCCAGTAAGACGTACAGCACATCTTTCTAACAGGGTTCCCAATGCCCCCGCTGTCGAGTGTTCCTCGTCCATTACCCCTTGATTAATTGAACTTGGGTGTACTTCCAAACTCTGCTTATAAAGCACTGAGGCATCATTGGAATGGTTGCCGGTATGGGCATTCGTCAAGTGCTGGGACTTTTATTACAAAGCAAATATGGGCACTGTTGTGAGTAAATGGTGGCAGTGTTGTTGGTGAATGTTGGTGGTTTTGTTGGTCAATTTTGTTGTTATTGGTGAATGTTGCTAAACGTTTTCGTTGCTTTTGGCAAATGTTGGTTGTATTGCTGGTAAATGTTGATGAATGGTTCTGGTGTTCTTGGTAAATGTTGGCAGTGTTAATGGTAAACATTGGTGCTTTTTTTCGTCAAATAGTTGTGGCTTTGTTGTTGGTAAATGTTGGTGGTGTTGATAAATTGTAGCGAGGCCACATTGTAACGATCAGCTTTGTTATGAAAACATAGTTACACTAAAACAGGGTCTAGAATCTGCTAGAATCTTCTAGAATCTGCTTGTAGAATCTTCTAGAATCTGCTTGTAGAATCTTGCCTACACCACACCGGAAGATAGATTCAAGAGCCTGTTTTAGTGTAAGTAAGTTTTCATAACAAAGCTGATCGTTACAAAATGTTAGAACTTTTGTTGGAAAATGGTGGAACTGTTGTTGGTAAAAGTTGACAATTATTTGGTTATATCGGCAGTGTTGCTAGTAAACGTTGGTTGTGTTTCTTGTAAATGGTGTCAGTGTTGTTAATAAATGGCAGTGCTGTTGGAGTATAATATGTAAGGTGTAAATCTGTTGGGATTGTTGGTTGTGTCGTCGGTAAAACGTGACACTGTTGTTGGTCAGGCTTGTGCACAATTCAGAATTGAATTGAGAATGACTCCTAAATTCCAATTCAATTCTTGAATTTGAATTGATGTCAAAAGCAGGATCTAGAATTACAATTGGGAATTGAATTAAAGGAAGCAGAATTGCAATTCAATACAAATTCAAAGAAATTCATATACACAAGTGAAGTGTTTAACAATAAAGCTTTACAATATATGTCAGATATGATTTCTTTACATATTCTACTAATGATATTAGTTTGAACTACTTGTACAGATTACATTAACAGGAAATGTTTCCCTCCAGCAATAAATGTTAAAAGCTCTAGTCACAGAACACATAATTAAGTTTGATTTATTGGATTTGGAATTTTGTGGAACACAATGGAACGGGACTCCATATCCCAGAATGCTTTGCTTTAACCAAGTATTTAAAATGGTTGCCAAACCATTTGAGGTGGACATTTGTTTGAAAGCTTCTTTTCTACACAATTTGCTGGTCAACACTCGACTTTGTGTTATTCGATTACTTTGAAATGAAAATAACATTTTGAACAAAACTAATCAAACATTGAGGGAGTAATTTATTTCAAGAATTTGATCATTATCTATATGTTGGAACAAAATGTATGTAGGGTTGAGGAGTGACTAGTTATGTGTAATGAAATTATGCTATTAAATGACAAAATTAATGTAATTGTATGTGAGATTCAACACATTCTTTCTGTTGTATGACTGTGTGGAATGTCTTTGAATTGCCATGAATTTAATTCCACTTCCTGTCATTCCAACCCCAATTCAAATTCAACTTCCTGTGAGGCGGAGTCAATTCAATTCAAATTCCAACTCATGTTGGCAGTGTTGGTAAACGTTAGCAGGTTTGCGGATAGATTTTTTTTGTTGTTGTTGATAAATGGTAGTGTTGTTTGTCTGCTGGTAGTGATGTCGGTAAATTTTGACACTGGACTTGGTTAATGTTGGTAGTGTTGGTAAATGTTAGTAGTGATAGTTAACGATTCCACTGTTGGTAAATATTGGTATTCTTGTTGATAAATTTTGACCCTGTAGTTAATAAATGTTGATCGGGTTCTTGGTAAATGTTGGTATTTTTGCTGATATGTTGGTTGTGTTGGTAAATTTTGAAAATGTTATTGGTAAATGTTGATGAATGTTAATATTGTTGCTGATAAATGGTGATAGTGTTGGCAAATGTTGTCAGTGCTGTTGATAGATGTTGTTGGTAAACGCCATTGTTTTTGTAAATGTTGCTAGAGTTTTGACATTTTTGGAACATAGTTAGTACTATTGAAGCTACCATTCACCAACATCCATAAGCAATATATACATTACAGTACAGCGAAATGCTTTTCTTACCTTATTCCAGCTTGCTAGTTAAGAGGGTAAGAGCACATGGAGAAGGGGAAGGTTTTAGGACCCTTGCTCACACGCCCAATAGTGGCAGCTTGGCAATGATAAGGATTGAACATCCAACCTTTTAAGTAGTAACCCAGAGCGCTTTACCCACTTTAACCACTACCACTGTTGAGCACTGAGTTTCCATGTTTAGCACATTAGATAAATGCTGATGCAGTTATTGTTCAGGGTTATTCTTGGCCTTGTTATTGCCATTATTGTCAGCAATTATTTCAGAACATTTTGGCGCTCGTGCCTTTTTTTTTTTTTTTTTAACTATGCTTTGCAAATATGAGCACTGTGTTTGGCAAAATCCTAAGACAATTGGCACTGTTCTATTCATGTTTGTGACACATGATACTCTGGCACTCGTTTTTCACAATCTTACTGGCAAACGCTTAAGCTTTGTAGCAGCTTGCCTCAGTTTTTTATGTGTGTAATCATCTCTAAGATGTGCTTATGTTTCTGTGGGTAAAGGGAAAATGATGACAAATGATAACCTCATGCTGCTAATCAATCATATTACATAATCTCTTACTGATTAGTGCTAATTAAGCATGACATACAGTACCCATCTGTTTGTGGTGTGACAATTTTATGCATAATAAAGGACTTTGTCTTTGTTTGACTGTGTGTGCATGCGACTGTATTAATTGGTAAGGCTTGTATTTCCCTGGGTTATTTGAGTTAAAATGCATTATATTATTATTATTATTATTATTATTATTATTATCAGTGAAACCTATTTGTACTTTATTTACAGTCCTAAGGAACAACCAGAAAAGGGAAGAAGACTTCAGCTCACCTTTCTTTGCCAAATGGAGGGATTCGTGGACTGTTCCTTTGATCTTTTAGCCCTGCTATAAGAGGTGCCTTCAAATCTCGCCTAAGCTCTGGATTTATTTATTTTTTTTTTTTTTGCTAACTTTTGCCCTTGCCTTTTGCTTCAGGATTTTAGCCAAGAGTTTTAGCAAGTCTTTCGACCTTGGTTGCTTAGTGCTAAAATGCTGCTCTAAACTTGTGCCATTTTTTCTTTCTTTCCGTATTTGTCATAGGTTTTTACACTATGCTTTTGGCCACGCCTAATTCGGGACTGCTCTAGGCTTTTGCCTAGATATTTATCCTAGATATATACATCTTTTTTTTTTCTTTTCTTTGCACTAACCCTTAACAATGTTTTTTTTTTCTGCCATAGCTATTGTATGTCCTACAACCTTCTTCCTCTAGGCATTTGTCCAGGCCCTTTGCCCTTGGACGTTTGCTTGAGACTTTTGCCCTAGATTCTTAGACTTCTCCCCTCTGATCTTTACCCTTACTACACCATTTGCCTCTCTTCATCCGTTTCATTCCGCTCTTTGTTTTATTCTCTGAATTCCAGACTGTTATTTAGGTGTGTGTGTGTCCATTGTTTCTGCTGCTATAAATGTAAAGCCTCACTAAAGTGCCCCTTCTTGCCCTCCTTCCTCTTTGTGATCTGCAGGAGGAGGGTCGAAAGCTAGTTATGCTAATTCCATCCCTTCTTATGTGCTGTCAGGATGTGATGTCATCATCGATGTAGCCGTATAAAATGGATAGATGTAAACACAGCTGGTTTCTGTCTGTTTCAGTCTGCATGGAATGCTGCATACATGTGACGTGCATTACGTGAGCAAGTTTGAGAGGAGAACTCCAGTACAGTATTGTAGGAAAACAGTGGCTGAAAACCACTAAGGACGATAATGCGAAAAGTCACATATAATGAATATCTAATGGCGCTTGATGCTACCAGTGATATTACTGGTGATGTTTAAAGGCTAGCACTATTAAAGGCTAGCACTGTTGGGTGGTGTGTCGCCATTTAGTCAAGTGAAGAATCCATCGTCGGTGAAAAATAAAGACTAAATTAAGAATCAGTTCACACTTTTTAATTAATTTAGTTAACATAAACATTAAAAGTTCTGAAATTGTCTAGTTCGTTAAAAATATACTACAACTCATGGAGAAAATACCAACTGTGTCCATCTTACACAAATACTCGTGCTTTGTGAGATTATCACTGGTTTAGTGATTAGTGCAATACCGCCACCTACTGGACTGGAATGTGGTGCAACCCATTGACAGGAAAGAAAGCTCCACTTTGAAGCTTCACCCCAACTGTGTTTTTTGATGACACCTATGTGTTGTATAATCGAGTATAGTTTACAAAATATGCTGTTTTTTGTTTAAAAAAACAACAACAACATAGGACATGTAACTATGCAGCAAAATCCTTGAATTGCAATTGTTTAGCATATTAAATAATATAAATATTTTATTTTAACTATGCAAATTAAGCTAATGTTTTATGTTAAAAAAATGTTCATCTGTAGAATTTTTCCTTGCAGTAAAATCCTTCTATGTCTCTGTCTTTTCACTCTAATCCTACCGAACATTTGTATAAGCATTTCACTGCATATCATACTGTGTATGGTTATATACTGTATGTGGCAAATAAAAAAAAGTTTCATTTGATTTAAAATTTTGTTACAATAAAAACAAAATGTATATATTTTATTTTTAATATTGAATATGCTAAATATTGACAATTCATTAATTTGCTGTGTAGTTATAATAATTAAAAAAATTATTTTCTTTTTCTATTTTCTTTTTATAGTTTTAAACGAAAGCCACAATCTTATGTGAATAATTACTCATTTATACCACATGGTGGCAGCAACAAACACAGTTTGGGTGAAGCTACGTACGCAGCCGTGCCCCGACATGTTCAGCATGCTCGAACGGTAGCCTGATCCTTCAAGCTGCAGCCATTGACTTCTCAAAAAAATTATGTAATAAAACACAAGTTACACAGCATTTCAGTGTTTATTAAGTATCAGTGTTTATTTGTGGTTTTAAAGCTGCAAATCCTGTAAGAAATGAAGCTGTGGGAAAGTCGCACATCACAATGTTTTTCAATCACAATTTAATCGAATCAGACCAGCTCGCTAGCATCAAATCGGTGATTAGCTGATCAAATGGATGAACAACAGATGCTAGTTTGCTGATTCAAAATCTATAATGTAATTGTACAGTACTACTGTATCATGTAAACAGTCCATGTCATTTTTATGCTGCTTCTGTTAGCAAACAGTCCCTTATGTTACCAGCTGTAGGCTAATCATTAGCTGACTGGAAAAAACTGCATTACGCTTTCTCCTTCTTTCCTTCTTTTGCTTTGTTGTTTTAAATTTTTCCAAAACATTTAGCTTTGTGTTAGCTATTCCTCCATCCTTTAGTCCTTTTCATTTCCCCTTTATTTCCCCTAGCCTTTTTGCTTTAGTGATTTTGCGCTAACCCTGTTTGACCTAGCCTTTTGCACTCGCACTTTCCTCAGGTTATTAGCGCTTCACTAATCAGTTATTAGCTGACAGGAAACAAATGTCTGTTTGTCTTAATATGAATCTCTTCACTGAATAGTTTGTAAATAATTTTATGGTGGCCTAATATTTAATATGAGATTAACCTTAACTTTGTAAACATCAAACTTAAGATGTTAGATGTGAGTTTTATGGAGTTTTATGGCTCTGTGTCAGTGTTACTACTTGAATTACCAAAGCTGAGGAACATTGTGTATTAGTGTTTGGTACTTGGTGAAATAAACATGATGTACTTAAAGATACACAATAATATGAAAGAACAACTGGAGCGTTTTGAATGTAGGTTAAATTAGACACTGACGTACACAGTAAAACATTCTGGATCTTTCTGTGTCCTTGTGAACCGTCAGGCAGTTGAGCTCATCTGCAGTGACCCATTTTTCTTCACCTTCAGGTGGACTGCAGTGTTTAAAGTACAAAGCTGAGCGTGTTGCAGCCACACACACACACACACACACACACACACACACACACACACACACGTATGCTGCAGTATCCTTGAAGCTGCGAGAGTTTTTTTTTTTTTGTCTTTTATGAGACTGCAGAAAGGAACAAGGTGCAATGAGAGTGATGTGGGTCATCTCTCTCTCTTTGTCTCTCTCTCTCTCTCTCTCTCTCACACACACACACACACACACACACACACACACACACAAAAAAAAAATTATTGCCACAAAAAAAGGAACACATTAGCCTTTTTGGGGTCCAAGAACTGTCATCAGCCCTATGATGTCATAGTGCTTGGGCCCCAGAAAGATTTATATCTTTCAGTCATTGTTTTTTTTTTTTTTTTTTGCACTAGCAATTTTGCATTAGCTTTTTACCTTAGGGTTGGGCTTAGTCTCTTCAATTTAAAGATCTTTGATTTTTGATCTCTTCAGTTCTTTCTTTGGCAACATTTTTCAAATCTTTTAACTCTCTACACACACTACCGTTCAAAAGTTCAAATGATGGTTCCTGATGTTTATTTCTTTCTACATTGTAAAGTTTTGCTGAAGGCGCCCAAAAACTGCATGAATCTCCTTTGAACAGTTGATATTGAGATGTTTCTGCTACTTCTGCTCTGTAAAGACTTCATAACGCCTCTAATCTGAGCTGCTGTTAATTGGTCATTTTTCAGGCTGATAACTCTAAATGAACTTCTCGTCTGCAGCAGAGGGAGGTTTTGGTCTCGTCCTCCTGGGACGGCCTTCACGAGAGACAGTTTCATTATGGTGCTTGACGGATTTTGCAAATGCACTTGACAATACTGTTCTTGCAAGAACTATTACAGAACCTCTGTGTCTTAAAATAACAACTAACTGGTGTTTTTCTTGTTGTTACGTAATTACCTAATTCCATATGTGTTATTTTATAGTTTTGAAATCCCCAGTATTGTTGTAGAATGTAGAAAATAAATCACTAAACAAAAACAAAGAAATTTGCAAGTGTTCTAAAACTTTTGAACGGTAGTGTGTTAGATGTCTAAATGTTTTTTGCCTTTGCTTTACCTCCCATCTGTTTTTTTTTTTAAAGCTTTAGTTATTTTGCCCTTAGTGCTAATCTTTAGGGTTCATCCCATCGCATTCCTTCTCTAGCCTTTAGCCTTATTCATCTTACTTTAGCTTTTTTCTTTGGCTTTTTTATAATAGTGCATTTCATTTTATATGCTTCTGGCTTTAACTTTTTTATGTATTTTATTTTTGCTAGTCGTTTGCTTTAAGTTTGGTCTAGTCTCTTTTAGTTCTCCTTTCAGCAATTTCTTCTTAGCTTTTTTTTTTCTTGCTGTAGGTTTTTATCTAGCTTTTTAGGTTTCTTTAATTTCCTTAAGTTTTATTAATTTAACTCTCACTACGCTTTTCATTAGCACTTTTGACTTTTTTTGGTTTGTTTTAGTTGCTCGCCAAGTCTTTAGACTTTCTTTCCCCTTGTATTTTTTCTTGTATCTATATTTCAGCTTTAGTTTTCTCTCTCAGTTGTTTTTCATTAGACCTTAAATTCGTTGTCACCCTTGACTTGTCCATATTTTTGTTCCTTATTCCCCTTTCCCTGTTTGACATCAGTGATGATCTCGCAGTTCATACAAATGCATCATTTGCTGCAAACTACAGCACTAATGCTGCTGACATGTTCAATGCTTGCGAAGGTGCATAAAGGAAGTGCTAATGTTGCAGATTAGCATGTGGAGGATTGTGGTGACTCGGATCTATTTCGTCTTTCATGCAGGAAAATTCAGGTGTTCTCATGACGCTAATGCACACTAGTGATTTTCCGTATACACACATGCATCGAGTCTCAAAGGGTCCAGAGTGCACTAGCAAGAACCTAATGAAATGTATATTTAAACTTGGAGTGTATTAGAAGCAGCAGTGTTAATTGTTCTTTACGTTCATGCATTTTCGACAGGGAAGGCAGGACGTTTGAGCTGATAATGCTGAATTTTATTATTTTTATTTAGTCCTGAAGAAAGTCTTCAAATTACAAAAAGAGAAATTGTTTGATCTACCTGTGTGAGAGACGTTTAATTAATCAGATTTGGTCTAATCCTCACACTTGATCAAATCAGACATGGTCACATTTGTTCCAGTGTATTTATCAGCAATAATATAAATTCATCAGAATCATGGA
Organism: Channallabes apus; assembly: GCA_030522415.1. Classification (NCBI taxonomy): domain Eukaryota; kingdom Metazoa; phylum Chordata; class Actinopteri; order Siluriformes; family Clariidae; genus Channallabes; species Channallabes apus. The sequence continues at coordinate 5,038,479 of CM060117.1, read as the reverse complement.
ATGTGCTCACTGACGCTGAATTTATTCCAATCCCCTCCTGTTCCCCCACCCCCTATAACTATCACACACAAAAAAAAAAAAACAGGTGGATGGAACCCACATCCAGCATCCAACTGAGACTCAACCTGTTATCCTGATCTCGGAGAGGAAATCATGGCACAGGGTTTTTCCTCAAACTGACACGTCTGACTCACTTGCCTCAGATCCCCCAGTGCATGAAATGTCATGCTGTCTTTCAAGAAGGATTCTCTTGCTTGCCACATTGTGGTTTGTCCCATTTCCGACGCCCTCGCTCACTTCCTGCCAGTATTTCATGGAGGAGGCGGAGGAATAAAAAACAACCCACACCCTGCTTTAGTGTTTCATGCTTTACTGTTGATGCTTGCTGCATTTAGAAACAGCCATTCTGCCCAGACCATGCTCCTGAAATCTGAAATCCTCAGTTTGTGATTTATTATAATTGTATTCCTATTTAACACTATCACACTTTACTTGTGCTAATAAATTAATGAAATAAACAGCCCATAAAATGTCTGCCAAGGGCCTTCAGTCAAGAGACGGCCAGGATACTGAACAGTCTGAATGCAAGGTGTGTGTACCTTCATAATGGCTAACTAACAGTCAGAGTAAAATAAACTTTGCTCCTGCGTAGAAATGAATCTACAAAATGATGTACAGATAGATAAATAGTGTAAGAACCACCCAGTGTTGCTTGTTTGGCATTACTACAAATCAAATTAAAAGTACATGTGGTGTTAAATATCCATCATTTTGTAAAGAAAACCGCACCAGACTTCTAGTAAAGTCAACAATTATATCAGCTTAATCCATCATACATAAATGATCTTATTTGTGTGTTACTTGCTAATTGTGTCCTTGCCAAAGCTACTTGAAACATACATAAGTGTTAGTTGGCAGTTTTATTTGAGCTTCTCCAGTGTAACCTACAGTATCAGTCAAAAGTTTGGACATACCTTCTAATTTATAGTTTTTTTTTTTGTTTTGTGATTACTTTTCTATTATCTAGAAGAATAATGGAGATTCCAAAACTATGAAATAATGCATATGGAATCGGGTAACTCAGTAACAATTAACAAGTCAGTTGTTATTTTAAGACACAAAGGTCAGCTGTTCTGGAACAGTACTGTCAAGTGACCCATAAAGCACCATAATGAAACTGTCTCTCATGAAGACCTTCCCAGGAAAGCAAGACCAAAACTTTCATCTGCTGCAGAGGAGAAGTTCATTTAGAGTCACCAGCCTCAGAAATCACCAGTTAACAAACAGCACCTCAGATTAGAGAAGGCTTTATACTGTATATACATATATAAATTTATATATTAGGGCTGACTATATATATATATATATATATATATATATATATATATATATACAGTATATTAGGACTTTAACGCGTTAATTTAGATTAATTAATTACACAAAAATAAGGCATTCAATATTTTAACGCATTTTAATCGCACTTATTTTTGCACCGCGGAACGTTTCTCATTGGATGAGTTTCGGCGGACCGATTATACTGGAGCACCAACTAGCGTTCAGACAAAACCACAGTGAGCATGTACAAAGAAGCTGATGAGACCGCTTTGGTTGGCCCTGTGGATGGGAAATTTTATTATAAAAAACGAATGGATGGAAGCGTCAGGGTTTAATAGTCAGGGTTTCCAATTTTCTGAATGTACTTGAAAGTATTGTTCATTCATTCATCTTCTGTACCGCTTTATCCTCTATTCAGGGTCGCGGGGGACCTGGAGCCTATCCCAGGAGACTTCGGGCACTAGGCGGGGTACACCCTGGACAGGGTGCCAATCCATCGCAGGTGAAAGTATTGTGTTTTACTTAAAAAGAAACTGTTTACAGAAGGTCTACCTACCTATAGGGTACCTGAATTTCTGAAATGTAGGCTACTATATTTCTAAATATTCTATTGCTACACTTAATGGCAATATTGCACTGGTCTGTTGGACTTGGTTGAACAAAAATAAACAATATTTTGTTGCTTAAGCTTATGTATTCAGTCATTATTCAATGGTATACTAAAAATCCTTACGAAAAAACTTACTTCTCACTGTTCTCAGGTCAAATATTTATATATGATTAAAATGCGATTAATTTCAATTAATTAATTTCAAAGCCTCTAATTAATTAGATTTGTTTTAATCGAGTCCCAGCCCTAATATATATTTATAACTTTAAAGAGCATAAGTAGCAGATACAGAAGATCTCAATATCTGGTCAAAGTAGATTATAGATTATTTTGGATGCCTTCAGCATTGCTTTATGATGTAGAAAGAAATTAAAATCAGGGAAGACTATGGAGTTAGAAGGTGTACTGTACCTTTTGACTGGTAGTGTTTGTGTCAACTCAGCTACTGTATAATTAAACAATGTCACACTCAAGGTCGTGCAGTTATAGTAAATTTCAGGATGCGGTCATAAGCATGAGGGCGCAGCAGGAGAACTAAAGATATCACAGCTATGCTGATATTCAAGTACAACAGCATGACCTCGAGTGTGATGTTGCTTCTATACAACAGTTCTACAACCACATTTATTATCAACAGATTATGATTTGTTTGTTTATTTAACCAGCTATTTTCCTGCGTCAACACATGTCCTTCTGCGCCTGGCGGAATTAACTCAGCACAACTGGTGGAGCTGGCGACAGAGTTCGTTTAATTAACAGGGGTGAAAGAAGGTTTTACATCCTTACTGGTACTATGTAGCCAAAAGGGAGGAGAATAAACCATGGATGTAGTGGACGGTCCTGAGAAACTCATGAAATTTACTCATCATTTATTCTGCTTTAGAATATCAGCTACAGTATCTTCAGGGTCTGGGGTTGAAATCAAAGTAGTGTTAAATGGAAAGCAAGTAGTGCCCTTGACTGGGGGTTGGAAAGGGATTTGTGATTTAGCCTCGTGTTACAAGCTAGTTACTAAGGTTAGAAGCACAAAGACAGAATGAACAAACTCAGACCTGCTCAAACTGAGCTTCATGAAGACATGGCATGTTAAGGTTGGATTCGAAGAACCTGCACAGAGCTCCGACTGACCTCAACCCCCACTGATCACCTTTGATGTGCACAAATCTCACAGCCACACCAAAAATCTAATGGAAAGCTTTAGAGGAGCTGCTGGATTGTGACGTAAATGAATGATTTAAGGTCAAAATGTCTTCCCCCGAAAAAAAAAAAGAACAACAATAAGAGGAACAGTCAACAGTTTTATCATGATTTATATGATAGTTATTATCATCATAATCATTATTGACACCATCATCATTATCATCGTCATCATCATCACTAATAATCCTTACAGTATTATTATTTTGAAGGATATGATGCATCTCGGATGAATGTTTTTTTTTATTTGTATTATTTTATACATAGTTCCAGTGGTTTTATAAAGTGCGCACGTGTAAGGATGGGAAGATCCTCCACTTTTTCTAATTTTTGTTTTAATCCTACAAAAAAAAAAAAAAAGCTGTGTACATGAAATTAAAGATTAAAATAACTGATTAAACTGAGCAAAAAAATGAAATGTACCCAGGCCATGCATGCTAAACTGGCGGCTTAATAGTCCGCTTCAGTACATACACACACACACACACACACACGTGCGCGCACACGCACAAAAAAAAACTAACAAAAAAAAAACACTTCTTCTTTGTTCGATTACGTTTTGGTTAAATTACATTGTTCATTCATCTTCTATACCGCTTAATCCTGTGTTCAGGGTCGCGGGGGACCTGGAGCCTATCCCAGGAGACTTCGCGCACTAGGCGGGGTACACCCTGGACAGGGTGCCAATCCATCGCAGGGCACACACACATACACACACTCACACACCCAATCACACACTACGGGCAATTTAGGAACGCCAATTAGCCTAACCTGCATATCTTTGGACTGTGGGAGGAAACCGGAGTACCCAGAGGAATCCCACCAAGCACGGGGAGAACATGCAAACTCCATGCACACAGAGACGGGAATCGAGCCTGGCCAGGGAATCGAACCCAGACCCTGGAGGTGCAAGGCGACAGTGCTAACCACTATACTGTAAATTACATTGTGTACAATACATTTTTTACCTAACTTATGACATTTATTAACTGTCTGAGACATAAAGGCTTGTTCTGATCATTCATCCACATAATGTACATTGCAAGAAGAGGCAAAGCTTTTTATAAATTTCAGCTTTAATCCTCAGCTTATTGTGCTTAGATACATGTATATTTCGGATTTAAGTATCGTAGGAGCTATGACTAGAATGAAGTGCTGTAAAATAGCAAAAGGCATTTTATTACACTTAAGCTAACATCGAGGATGGCGATAAAAGCATATAGCCTTTTAACACATCACTCTAAATCTCTTGGGTATTATAGCTATATCATATGAACGTTATAGTTGTATATCAGATAGAATATGCAGTGTATTCGGTATAGCGAAGCAGTTATGGAGAGCACATTAGAAAACACTCATCATTTAAGCAGCTGTAATTAATATTAACCATCACATTAATCATATGGGTGTTCAGCTCTGAGATACCAAGGTAAGAGACTGGATCTCTAGAATTAGCCTAATTTTTTTTCCTGTCGGAGTTACAATCAGAAGTGAAACAGAAAAACAAACAAACAGACAAATCAACTGCATGCAGTTACGTGAAAGCTGCTAGCCCCTGGAGCTACTTTCGGGAAAATGCACTGCGGAAGAACAGGAGAGGAACAGCTGAAGTGGAAAGACTGGGGTGAGAGGAAGACGTGGGGAAAAACAAGTAGAAACAAATATGTAGATATACTTTAATTGTTAGTAGTTATGCTGTATATTCTATGGAAACCACAGGATCCTTAACTAAAATAACAGCATTTCTAATTCCTAATTGTCATTCAGTGATCATGCTTTACAAGAAGGTTGTCACTGTGTTACAGCACTAGTTTTTTTTGTTCCTGTCCTGGCAGTCAGTCGTTATTTAAATACAGCGCTAATCGGATTTCGAAACTGTAGGCCGTTATGTCTCAAATCGCAAATTTCCGTGAAAAAACAGCTACTTTAACAAATAAAAAAAGTACGTGAATAACAACATTTGATAAAATGTTTAGTGCTACATTAGTGTTAATCACTCGAACCTTGAACCATCGCTATGCTACGATACATGATTACGACATGCGTTTGTCACCTGGATCAACCATGCCTGAAAATCTTAAATATTATTATCTGAACAATGTTTAGCACTTAAACTGCAAACAGTGTAACATTGCTAACAACAAACATTCTGGGCAAAATAAAAGAATTGTTCTGTTTGTTGGAGAACGAGGCGGCTCCATGCTAACAGAACAAGCGATCATAGCGTTAGCCTTCTAAAGGCTTAGCTTTTTTACAGGTCTAAGATTGAGATTCCTAGAGGTTGGTGCAGATTAAAATGAACCACTAAAAGAAAATGATCAAATGATTACCATTAACTTGGGTTAACTTTTTTCCACCCAAAATAATTTCTGTTGTTGGTTTAGCTACTGTACATAGTTTTTTTCTTTTACTAAACTGTGCACTTTGGAAAATAGCAGATTTTCTTTTTGGTTATGTTATCAAATATACAAGTAAATTCAAAGCCTTGTCTTTGTTAAAAGCAGGAGTTTGTAATCAGAAACAGAAATGGTTGCTGACAGCGAGAAAAACGTTCATTCTGGACGGTGGGGTGCGATTTCTTTTACTTACTTAAAGGCTGCTGTTAGCTAATACAAGCTCATTCCTTTAGTATTTTATACTTAAGTAAATGTAAAGGTGAGTACAGTTGTACTTTTACTTAAGTACAGGTTTGTGTACCTGCTTATCTTATGACAATTTAAGGCCAAAATTTTAGAATGGGTTAAACTTGATGATAAAATGAACATGTTGCATAGGTATAAAAAATTTAACAACAAGCAACAAAATAAAAGGTGTAGCTGTTTAAAGCTAACCTTTCCACTGTGTAAATATCAGCGAACGCAGTGTTCAATTGCGTTTGCAGTTAATCCAGGTAAGCACAAGATGTGGGTTTTAAGATGGCAATACTGTAGGTTCAGCCATTTTCTGCTTCGAGTGATTAGAAGTCACAAGTATCGAGTATGAACTTCACAACTCCAACTGTGGTGGAAAGATTGGTCCTTTTTTTAAAAAAACTAATCTTTAAAAAAACAATATGTTTAAAGTATGAGCAGTGGAATATGCATTAAAATGAAAAGCAGTAGCACAGTGGATGCTGTAGAATGGCAGGTGGAAATTAATGCACTTGGCAACTACATAATATAAGTAAGTTGAATTTATGGCTGTTACTGATCTCAATATATATATATATTTTACAAACCGGATTCCAAAAAAGTTGGGACACTAAACAAATTGTGAATAAAAACTGAATGCAATGATGTGGAGATGACAAATGTCAATATTTTATTCAGAATAGAACATAAATCACGGAACAAAAGTTTAAACTGAGAAAATGTATCATTTTAAGGGAAAAATATGGTGAATCAAAATGTCATGGTGTCAACAAATCCCAAAAAAGTTGGGACAAGGCCATTTTCACCACTGTGTGGCATCTCCCCTTCTTCTTACAACACTCAACAGATGTCTGGGGACCGAGGAGACCAGTTTCTCAAGTTTAGAAATAGGAATGCTCTCCCATTCTTGTCTAATACAGGCCTCTAACTGTTCAATCGTCTTGGGCCTTCTTTGTCGCACCTTCCTCTTTATGATGCGCCAAATGTTCTCTATAGGGGAAAGATCTGGACTGCAGACTGGCCATTTCAGTACCCGGATCGTTCGCCTACGCAGCCATGATGTTGTGATTGATGCAGAATGTGGACTGGCATTATCTTGTTGAAAAATGCAGGGTCTTCCCTGAAAGAGATGACTAGATGTTGTTCTAGAACCTGAATATATTTTTCTGCATTGATGGTGCCTTTCCAGACATGCAAGCTGCCCATGCCACACGCACTCATGCAACCCCATACCATCAGAGATGCAGGCTTCTGAACTGAGCGTTGATAACAACTTGGGTTGTCCTTGTCCTCTTTGGTCCGGATGACATGGCGTCCCACATTTCCAACAAGAACTTCGAATCGTGACTCGTCTGACCACAGAACAGTCTTCCATTTTGCCACACTCCATTTTAAATGATCCCTGGCCCAATGAAAACGCCTGTGCTTGTGGATCTTGCTTAGAAATGGCTTCTTCTTTGCACTGTAGAGTTTCAGCTGGCGACGGCGGATGGCACGGTGGATTGTGTTCACTGACGATGGTTTCTGGAAGTATTCCTGAGCCCATTCTGTGATTTCCTTTACAGTAGCATTCCTGTTTATGGTGCAGTGTCGTTTAAGGGCCCGGAGATCACAGGTATCCAGTATGGTTTTACGCCCTTGACCCTTACGCACAGAGATTGTTCCAGATTCTCTTAATCTTCGGATGATATTATGCACAGTTGATGATGCAAAGTCTTTGCAATTTTTCGCTGGGTAACACCTTTCTGATATTGCTCCACTATCTTTCTGCGCAACATTGTGGGAATTGGTGATCCTCTACCCATCTTGGCTTCTGAGAGACACTGCCACTATGAGAAGCTCTTTTTATACCCAATCATGTTGCCAATTAACCTAATTACTGTTAATTGGTCTTCCAGCTCTTCGTTATGCTCAAATTTACTTTTTCCAGCCTCTTATTGCTACTTGTCCCAACTTTTTTGGGATTTGTTGACACCGTGAAATTTGGAATCAACATATTTGTCCTTTAAAATGATACATTTTCTCGGATTAAACTTTTGATCTGTTATCTATGTTCTATTCTGAATAAAATATTGACATTTGCCATCTCCACATCATTGCATTCAGTTTTTATTCACAATTTGTTTAGTGTCCCAACTTTTTTGGAATCCGGTTTGTACTTTCTTCCTTATAAGCATTATGCGATAGTGTGTGATTTGAGACACCGGTTTGGATTTTTGTTAGCAGCAAATTAATTTTTAAAGGATAAATATTGAGAAATTAGAGAATTGCACAGCTGGCTTAAGAATTGGGGCAGTTTCCTAGCGAATATTGCGTATAACCTACTTTGTGCTCAAATTCAGGAACGTTTTAGTTTTTTCTTCTTTTTTTTTTTTTTACATTGGTGATGCAGGATAAATTTCACTGCATGGCTGGCTTTTGTGGAAACAAAAGAAGAAACTTTATAAAACGTTATATGTGCTGTGTCTAACAGAGAAACAGACAACCTTCCTGCAGTGAGACCCTGAAAGTGAGTATGCTAGCCTTCCCATACAAACATGATGCCATAAAAACTTAAAAAATAAAATAAAATAGAAATTTCACAGCACAGATTATTTCTATATTGCACATACTGTTAATCTCACAGAGAAAATATTCATAGATACTGAGTGATAGGAATACTTATTACTACATTTTCGCGAGTTAAGTATTAGGGGAAGTCAAGTCAAACCGGGACTTTTGCTTGTGCAGAATAACAGAACATGTTATGAGAATAAAAACCCCTTTTATTTGTCTGTATAATTCCTTGCTACACTAACGCTTGTATCCCAGTGTTTAACGAACTAGTGCTTGGATATGATCATGGTAGAAAGTTTTCTCAATACGCCGGAGCCATGATCGGACTGCTTGCTTCATATGTGAAATTCCGGCCTCCCAGGAACTCCTTTAACGGCCGAAACAGACAGACAGATGCGCCTCTAAAGCAAGCTCGCAACAAGTTATCAATGATCAGGCGTTCCGCTCACTGAATGTTATCAGGAATGACTGCAGTGTACTCAGAGCCACTTCGGCCGGGATCGTAATTCATGAACATACAGTACGGCTTTCTTTAATACCTTTGCACCAGTCCAACATTTTACTGCGGCTAAGAGTCTCATCACTGGACTATGCTTGATGGCTTCTGTAAATGTCAGTCGGCTTTATGAGAAATTTTTATCACAAGTCCCGGTTTGACCTTGAACGTCCCTCGTAGTTCTTCGTACCTCATGCATGCTACAGGGAATGTTTTTAACCACGCATGCACTATTATATCCTATCTTATATAAAAGATGTCTTGAGTAAGCATGTCTGTATTTTTTTTTTCATACAGATTTCACCAGCATCTGACATTTTCATATGAAGAATGAAAATCATTTGAATATGCAAAAAAAAAAAAAAAAAAAAAAAAAAATTATAATCTTAAAAAATAAATAAATACAGGTCATATGTAGTGGCAGTGAGTTATTTCTTTGGTGACCTGTATTAAAGAAGGACAACATATTATACGGCCACCCATTCACTATCAGAGCTACACTGATAGGAAAGTAAAGTACGATCATCCTTGTTAGTCATCATCCTAAAACCTACGACATCAGTGCTAGTCTTTTTTTTTTTTTCTAGATAGAAGAAAATATAACATCACTTAATTTACATAAATTCATAGTTGGCCTAGCCAACTTAGCTAACTAGCATTATATAATAGAGCAAGAGCTAGGTGATTTAATGTAGCTAGCCAAGTATGTTAAACTTGCTAACATTAATGTTATGTTTGTTAGTAAGCTGTAGCTAAAGCTTGGTCAAAAATCAGCCGATTTGAAACAATTAGAAATGAAAAAGAAAGAACAGCAGTGATGTAATAAGATCAAATTTAGGACTGAGGGACTGAATGGGCTAACCATCACTTAGCAAAAGGAGAAGGATTTTCCCTATAAACTCCACATTTTATACTTCGTACTTTATGCTGAGATAGAATTTAAATAGCAGTCAAACTTCATCATATTCTGGCTCTGACAAAAGACACATTTCCATTTGAAAAACCAATCAAGAAAACACTTCCTACTCCAGGAACCTTTGGATTTCGAGGAATACAAGTTTGCCATCCACAAGTCACACAGAATGACCGACTATATTTCCCGACTATTAGTAGCTACAAATCTGCATTTAGCTAACAAGCGATACGTGATAAACTGCATATAATGTATAGCATATAATTCAGCGTTATTTTAAGGTGTAAAATTGTACTGGGGTTGTATTCACAAATAACCTTGCCATGGAAAATTCTCTGAAACGGCAGTGAAAGTTCCTAATTAAACATTCATTCATTCATTTTCTATACCGCTTAATCCTGTGTTCAGGGTCGCAGGGGACCTGGAGCCTATCCCAGGAGACTTCGGGCACTAGGCGGGGTACACCCTGGACAGGGTGCCAATCCATCGCAGGGCACACACACATACACACACTCACACACCCAATCACACACTACGGGTAATTTAGGAACGCCAATTAGCCTTTGGACTGTGGGAGGAAACCGGAGTACCCGGAGGAAACCCACCAAGCACGGGGAGAACATGCAAATTCCATGCACACAGAGACGGGAATCGAGCCTGGCCGGGAATCGAACCCAGACCCTGGAGGTGCAAGGTGACAGTGCTAACCACTACACCACCGTGCCGCCCCTAATTAAACATTGCTCTTCAAAAACCTCTAAATAAAAGTTCTGAGCATTTTGTACGAATGAGATTTGAAATTAAGAGAAGGAATGATGTTGAGTTAGTAGTTGTTTCAGGCATTGGCTAAATACATAAATTGATTACAAAAATCCTATCTATCTATCTATTGCACGATGCTTTTACACAAGGCACACAATTGCCTTAATGTAATGACAGTTAGAAACGATTAAAAAAAAATTTTTTATTTAAGTGAATTGGTATAAATGCTTTGTTCAAACACAATCTTATAATCAAATTACAACTGTTATCCAATGTGACAATTATCCTGCTGGCATTTCTGCATTTCATCCAATGCTTTTGGGGACTCCATATAGCACAGATTGTTATTAGTTTTAGTTAATTTAGTAAATCAGATTAGTCAGAAGTGCATTTGTAAGATTCTTTGTGAATACAGCCCTTGACGTTGCATTCGAGAACAGAATACCACAACCACACACCTTCTCCATGTTCTTTAGGAAAAGCGTCTGTACAGTATGTACAGTAACATCCGTGTAAATATCCTTTAAATGTCTTGGACCACATCATTGCTCAAATGCCTACAAACTGAACATCCACAATCCCAGGGATTCTCATTCCATGTTACACGTCCTACAAACTACAAACCCAGAGGGAAACTAAAACAAGAATAAAATGGTCAAAAGTAACTCTATTACATGTCACGGTGTTGAAATATGCTGAAAAGCCTCTTGTGAATGAATAATAAAAGAAGGATGAATACATTTGCAGTGAGATGTAATGCAGCATTTACTCCATTACAACAACAACAACAAAAAAAACATACAGTACAGTCGAGTAGAGAAACCAGATTGCACTATGTGATTTCATTTGCACCATCGTTATCGAACACCAATCCACATTTGATTAGCTATTTATTTCACAAATAAGGTTAATTTTCGACTTTCTTGATATTGCCGCAATCGTGGCTGTTATATACTGTATGCTTTCAGCACGACATACTGTAGTAGTGTTTGATAATGAATGAAATAGTACCATCTCTTAGTAGTGAACCTGGATTTTTTTAATCGACTGTACACCACGATTACTTGTAGAGAGGAATGTTACATTACATGTGGAATGCTGCAGTGGCTGGCAGTATGCTCTTAGTGTGTTATACACTTTTTTCTTTTCTTTGTTATAGCTCTTTGTTTATCAGTGAAGAGGAAAGTCCTCTTTGAGTTGGCAGTTTAGCGATGGTCCCTTGTGCTACCGTTACTAGCGTTTCTAGTGGTTTGGCTACGATTTTGGCTACAAGCAGAGATGATAGAATGGTCTCCCGACTATAAATAAGTGATAGATATTCCTGCTGCAGTTGGTGAATAGTTAAGGTTATGGTGAGGAGTGTGGTGGGCGCGCATAGATTCATCTTATATCCAGAACAACTGGAATTTTTTCACATTCTCCAAAAGATCTGTTAATTATCCATCACTTCAGCTTCTCTGATCTTCAGCATCCTAAAGCCATAGAAACAAGGATACGCATAGCTTATCCATTCCCAAAAAGCTTTTCAATCCATTCTCTGATAGGAAGAAATATCCAGCTATACATCGGTGAGCATCTTGGTGATGTTGACATAGTTGGTGTTAGCAAGCGTGCAGTTGCCGGTTTTGAGGTTCTCCACACGGAAATCCTCGTTGCTGTTGTTCACGGCCTCCTGGATCTCCATGTAGTCGGATTTGCTCAAGCTGGAGCCACTTCGGCTCTTTTTCAGATCCTCCGCCGAGTCGATCTTAGGGACGCTGGTCACGTTGAGGTATTGTGCCTGCTCCTCTCCCTCTGTTTCTCTGTGGTAGAAGTAGTTAAAGTTGGACACGATGACAGGTACTGGAAGAGCGATGGTCAAGACACCGGCGATAGCACACAAAGAACCTACTATTTTACCTCCAATCGTAATGGGAACCATATCTCCATATCCTACAGTGGTCATAGATACTACTGCCCACCAAAAAGCATCTGGAATGCTGATAAACTGCGAATCTGCTTCGTCCGCTTCTGCAAAGTACACAGCACTGGAGAAGAGGATGACTCCAATGAAGAGGAAGAAGATAAGAAGCCCCAGTTCTCGCATGCTCGCCTTGAGAGTCTGACCCAGAATCTGAAGACCTTTCGAGTGGCGTGAGAGCTTGAAGATCCTGAAGACTCGCACCAATCGGATCACTCTGAGAATTGCTAAACTCATCGCTTGTTGACCCTGTTGACCTTCTTCTGGACTTTCAGCCAATTCAGTCCCAAGTGTAATGAAATACGGGATGATTGCGACAATGTCAATGATGTTCATGAGGTTTACAAAGAAGCCTGCCTTACTTGGGCAGGCAAAGAAACGGACAAGGAATTCAAAGGAGAACCAAATGATGCAGAGTGTCTCCAGGATAAAAAAGGGGTCGGTGAAGTAGTTGGATGTATAGGTTGTTGTGGAGTTGGAGTCGCTGTTGTAGGTTTTGTGCATCTGCATGTCCTCGTTGCGGAAAATAGGTAGCGTCTCTAGGCAGAAACTGACGATTGAAATCAAGATGACCATGACAGAAATGATGGCGATAATCCGGGCTGGACCGGAACTTTCTGGATACTCAAACAACAACCACACCTGCCTTTGAAACTCGTTCTCTGGCAGTTGTTTCTCTTCCTCTTTAATGAATCCCTCATCCTCCCTGAAAATCTCAATGGCTTCCTCACCGAGTTCGTAAAAGCGGATCTCCTCGGAAAAAATATCCAAAGTGACGTTGACTGGCCGCCGTAGGCGTCCCCCGGATTGATAATAGTACAGAATGGCATCGAAACTAGGTCGGTTCCGGTCAAAGAAGTACTCGTTTCTTAGAGGATCAAAGTAGCGCATTCTCTTTTTAGGGTCCCCGAGTAAAGTATCAGGGAACTGAGAGAGTGTCTTAAGCTGTGTCTCAAATCGTAGTCCTGAGATGTTAATGACCACTCGCTCACAGCACTCATGGTCTGGTTCCGGATCATACGTGTCCTGAGGTTGACCCGGATGAGCCGCAGCTTCATCTATGTGGTCACTTGTAGCAACGGTCATGGTGTGAAGAGTGGGTGAGGGACGGTTAAGGGAAGAGTACACACTACCTTCTCACACGGCAGGTGAGGATCCAGGATTACCTGCAACAAGAAGATGAAGAAAATATGATTAGGAGATTTGTTTTTCAATGGACAAGGTTTATTTCCAAAGTATCCTTTACTTTAATATTGATAATAGTCTTATTTTCTTATCATCTTTTCGTGTCAGGTTTGTTCTTTGTCTTAATTCAAGATTGAGACAAAAAAAAATTCAGGTTAGAAGAAGCCTTTAATTATCACCTTGAATTACAGTGAAATTCTTTCTTCCTAGAGTATATCACGGCTTGTTAGGCAGCTGGAGGTCAGAGCACAGCCAGGATGCAGTGCCCGTGGAGCAGAGGTCCTTAATGACCTTGCTGAAGTACTTAATAGTGATTGATTAGCATTGCTGGGTCTTGAAAATCCAACCTATTTATCAATAACTCAATAATAATAAAAAAAAACCTTTACCTATTGGGCCACCACTGCCTATAGATTTATGTTTGGTGGAAGACCACAGCTTTGCAATCATATACAGTAAAGTACACCAGGGGTCGTCAACTGGTGGATCACAAACTGAAGGCAGAATCTATATTTGTATTTTTATGTAAGGTGTAACAGACACTCCCACTTCTATTAAACCATGCAGTTGGATCTCCTCCCAAACAGTCCAAAAAGCACCAAGGGTTCCCAAGATATCCGGCTCAGAATCAATTGACTGTCCCTATTTAAGTCAATGCAAGGGCTCATCTTACAGTATCGATATTGGAGCAAGAGTGTAGAGAGGCCTGTTGTTATGGTGACTGGGCTAAGCCACGCCCCCTCCACTCACACACACTCACTGGACTCACAGCCAGTATAAATGCTTATATCTTGGAACTATGTGGGGCACAAATGCACCGTTTTAACGACTTTCAGCCCCTATTTTGCGGTTCCTCCAGGAATTCTCTCTGGTTCTGTATTCTTCTTGAAGCCCCACTATGAAACAAAACATAAGCACTTAATTTTAAGGTCTCTTATTTATTTATCAATATATATTATACGGACTGGGGTTGCTTAGGGGTTAAGGTGCTGAACTGCTGATCTGAAGGTCTCTTTTTGAGTCCCAGCACAACCAGCCTGCCACTGTTGAGCAGCAAGGTTCTTCATTCTCAACTGCTCAGATCCAATCAAGTTTTGGTCTTGTTTTCCTGGGAAGATCTTCATGAGAGCCAGTTTCATCATGGTGCTTGATGGGTTTTGCAAATGCACTTGACAATAATGTTCTTGCAGGCCTTCATGTCTTACTGACTGTTATTGTTATTGTTACTTAATTACCTAATGCCATATGTCTTATTTAATAGTTTTGAAATCTACAGTATTGTTCTAGAATATAGGAAATAAATCACTAAACAAAAAACATTGAATTACCTTTGACTGGTACTGTATATAGATCTGTTAATGTCTCTTATTTATAACTGTTCACTAATGGCTATGCATTAAGAGGTTAGTGCTATCGCCATTCAATCAGGATAGTCTTTAATGCAGATGTTAAGTTTATTCCACAAAACCATCATAAAAACAAACTGTACATTTATAACTATGCATATTAAATTTTTATTTTGCCTTTTTTTTTTATCAATGTAACTAGTCTTGAGTTTTCATGTCCTGAGTCATGAACACATACAATTTACTAAGAAGCCTTTCTGATTGTAAATGAACTGAACTGAATTAAATTGGTAGAATATACTCCAAAGTGATGATTTAATTGAGCTTTGCAATATTCAGATGTAAAAACAATCAAGAAGTTTGTTACAGGAGAAAAGCATTTTTGCTTTGGATACAAATAGATACTCATGATGAGCTAATGAAATGATTAGATAATGAAAAAGAGGGCTGAAAGAATCTACATTAACAAAAATGCAAACAGATTTTTTTAAGAACTAACACACAGTGGTTAATGATTTGAAAGAGTCAAATCAGTCTTCTTTGTTCATGAAATAGTTCGCAATAATATAGTTGGTTTGGAAACAAATAAAAGATTAACCTATCAGAAACTTAGGTAGTGTAAAGGTATAAAAAAAATTAAAACATTGAAATAAACATCTTTCAAAAATTGCAAATAATTGATTTTCAACTTGTAGCTCAAATTTGTATACTGGCTCATTCAGGTGTATTCACCTGGCTCAAGATATATAACAGATTTACCTTCATCATTTTACATTAAACAGACTGATCGAGGTAAAATCTATAAAATTAGTAATTACCTAAATATACTTATGATTGGTAACACTGATAGCTGAACAATGACTTAATTATATTTGGTAGAAATATCCATATGCCTGTTTAAACAAACCAGAACAAGGGGTTCGGATGAAAGTAAAGTTGTGCAAGAAGTATTATTAGATTTTATATTCGGGTATTTGATACTATGTGTCATTCATTCATTCATTCATTCTTTTTCTATACCGCTTAATCCCAGGAGACTTCGTGCACTAGGCGGGGTACACCCTGGACAGGGTGCCAATCCATCGCAGGGCACACACACATACACACACTCACACACCCAATCACACACTATGTGTCATAAACCTCCTATAAATTAAATAAAACAATTAAAATGTTCTTAGCAAACTAAAACATAAAAATGGAAAGTGAGGTGTACCACAGGGATCAGTATTAGGCCATTTACTCATTTGATTTTGAGTAAATAATCTATCTGAAAGCCGTAAAGATACTACTGTAGGTGCCAAAATGTATGCACATGACATGATTATCTTTGTAGAAGCAGAAATGTCCCAACCAGACACAGAGCTGTTGACCCGACAGTTGTTTCGTGTAGTGGTTACAATATAACCATTTCAATTTAAACTATACTAAAAAAAAGACAGTTTCAATGTGTTGCTCATTTAAAAATTAAGAAGGTGATGGGTGGATGGATTTATAATAATTGAAAGTGAACTTGAATTAATTAAACTTTCTAGGTGCTAAGTTTAGGTGCCCATAACAGGAAAAGACAAACTATCGAAACAAACTTAAACCGCTTTGGTAGAATTAGGTAACATAAAATACGGTGTAAAATTCTTAGGCACATGCAAATAGCAAGGATGTATACAAAAAACAACAAGTAAAAAAAAAAGTAAAGTACAATTAACAGCAATTAAAGAAACAAAGTCAGCATTTGGTGTGACGACGCTTTGATGACCCTTTAGTGTCAGGTGCATTTTGTGCAGCTTTAAAAGGAGATTACTGTAGCTCCTAAGTTTTACTGAGCATATTCCAGAATCACTCACTGTTTTTATTACTTCTGATTGTTGCACCTGCTTCTTTTTTGAATGCAAAATCCAGGAGCTTCCTTTTTTCACTGAAAAATGGTCGCTTATATACAGTAATGTGCTGCTTTCTTTTCTGGCAAACAAATATTTTGTGGTTTTTGGAAATCAGATTTTTTTTTTTTTACTAACTCAATAATAAAGTCCTAAAAAACATCTATATGAACGTTTGCACTAAAACAAAGGATGCCTAAGACTTTTGCACAGTACTGTATATCTATCTATGTCAATCTGGCTCAATTTTATATGTACAGTATGCTTAGATTTTTTTTTCATGTATGTGTTACTGTGTGACCATGGGGCCAATCAGTAATCAAGCCTATAATATCATTATACAGTACAAACAAACCCTAAAGGTCATAGATCAAGGATCAATAAAATCGTTTCATTGTTGAATTATTTGAAAACACTGATTGTTATGGTTGACTTTTAAAATGTTATGAACAATAAATACTTTAATATAAGTTTATCCCATTACATAAAATGTCACCTAATCCAAAGATACATTACTAAACGGGTCACACCTAGAGGATTAGTTGATGGTAAAGTTCAAAAGTGCAGAACAACTTGACCAATATTACACTATCAATTATGGAACTTTTCACCAACAAATTTAAGGTCACTATCACAATTTGTAATTGTTATTATTTTCATGCACTAACACTACTTGCACATTACAGGAACTCAGCTGGGAGTTATTGTCATTTCCCATTCATCTTCAAGCTATTTCCACCAGTTTGGGCCATTAAAGGAGTTCCTGGGAGGCTAGTGTATCAGACATGAAGCAGGCAGTTCAATCATGGCTCTGGTATAATGGAGAAACATTTCCCCCTTGATGGTATCTAAGCAGTAGTAAAACGCTGAGATAAGTGCATGAATATAGCAGGGGATTTACTCTCATAACTTTGCTCTGTTATTCTGCACAATCAAAAGTCCCGGTTTGACTTGAACTCCCCTTGCACATTAGCTTAATGTAACCACAAATATGGCAACTGCCTTAATCAGGAGAGTGCATTAATGTAGCCTACAAAGTAGGGGGCTGGACTGATTGAAAAACTAGGTTTTCATAAATTCTCTCACTGTAGATACTTTAGTCTGTTTGTATATTCTAATATACTGTAATGTTTTGTGCAATAAGTGTGTATGCTACATTTGCTTACCTTGTCTTGAGTGTATTTTGAATTGAGTGTATATTACAGTATTTGTACTCGATAATTCTGTGTTGCACTGACTCGCCTGACCCCAAGAGCACTTTAGATATATACTTGGATCCATAAATGTGTACACTTACTATTCCTATAAAGCTTGCGCTCTGAGCTATCGGACCAACAGCTCTGCTGGGACGCTCATGTGTTTGCTTTTATCTCTGCACGAGATCAATATTCTTCTTGGTAAAGCTGCATCATTCCTTTCAGGGTTCAATTATGCACTGTAAACCTAATCGCTCTTAGAGTGCCCTACAGGCGAACTGGATACGAACCGCTCCCGGCTTGCATTAGCAACAGAGGTTTGAATATATGGCTGCTTTCTATTCCGAGTCAAGGTGAGGTGAAGGAAGAAGATGCGGTGAAGTGCGTGTGTGTGTGTGTGTGTGTGTGTACTTGATTATGTGATTTGGTATTCGAATTTACCTGGATAAAAGAATAAAGTCTACTAATAAAATGCTGGTAGAGATGGATATGCATACAGAACACACACAGTCAGGAACAAGTGTTTTACACGTGTACGTATCCTCAAGGGTACCACAGCGGGGCGTAAGGTCAAAATACTGCTGCATACAACTTAATATTGTGAAACTACTCGAACTCGCTATATCTTACATGGCAACACACAATTAACAAGGATTTCTACCTTAGTTTAGACTAGGAAATGTCAAATATCTACCTCGGTGACCCTGACTTTCCAAACTACTAATAAACTACTAATACAGTATTAATCAAGAGTTAAACTCACATCACACACACCAACTTCTTTTCTTTTAAAAAAATCAGTTCATCTTTAATAATCAAATGTCTACTAAAAATCTTTTTATAACAACCTGCAATCAACGTATAATGTAGTCATTGCATTACAACAAGCAGACACCTCCAAACTATTTAGATCTGATATACCTAACCAAACCTCGAAATATGAAATACTTTCATGATGCATCAGAACACATCTCAAGCATGCCTACAAGACGTCTACGGTACCATACAGAACCATGATACTAAAACTTACCTCCGACCCCAAAAAACACGCAGCGGGATCATTTGTTCCCTGGGTCTCTCTGAGTCGCGCTTCCACATGCGTCTGTCAGTGTGGCTCGGCGCTTCCCAGTGCTGCAGTGATCCTGATCCTCCACCCAGACGAGGACGCTGAGCAAACGGGACGCTGTCATCAACCTTTTTATGTATCCATCATTTACAGATGATCAAACATCGTCCCTGATAAAGCCAGGTGGAGTCACTGACTGCATAATGCACAAGTGCATTGAAAGATGCTGAAATGAGCAGTCTGGTCTGTCCCACAACCACCCTCCTCCCTCCCTAACCCAACACCTCTACCCTCCCTGTTTGTGTGTGTGTATGTGTGTGTGCACATGTGTTTGTGTTTGCATGTGTTTGGGAGAGCCTGAACTGTCCTGACTGCATTAGACATCTGCAAAGAACAGAGTGAACGTCGGATCAGCAGGTATCATACAGGACTTACAGTACGTTTATATACAGATGAAATGAAAATGCATGCAAGAGATCGCTCGAGGATGTTTTAATGACATTTATGAACGAAAAATATAAATAATAAATACAATAAATAAATAGAGCAGGTTTGCTAGCAAAATGAAAATTGTTGTCTGAATACATACGTTTCCATGAACTGTGTTTGCCCTGTTTGTTAAAGAATTTGCACTGCAGTAGGATTTCCCACTGAACTGGGAAAAATTCTCTCCCTCTGTCTTTTTTTTTTCTTTCTTTCTCTCCTCAGAATGGTATGCATTCAGATACCGGGCTCGTGCACTGGTGAAAGCTGAAAGTGAGAGGCGAGAGCTGCAGTGCATCATGCTGCATCATCTCCAACAGAACCACACCACACCATGCACTAGGCTGGAGCACGCACCTTTATTATTATTATTATTATTATTATTATTATTAATATTAATATGATTCAAGCAGGCATTGCAGGAAAAAAATACATGCAATAAAACAAAACATCTCCCCTCTCTCCCTCTTGCTCTTACTTGCATCCCCTGTGCTCAGTGTAATCACGACGTGCATCACGTTTTTATACGACTCAGTGTACTCCATCGTTTGGTTCCCGCTCGTGCCATTTTACAGCTCCATGCTGCAGATGGGCGATGCCGCGCGCGCACACACGCGCTCACACACATAAATTCATTCATACATACATACATACGCGCACAAGCAACCAGCTTCATACAACTCACTCACACACTCGCACGCACAGGAAGGAAGGAAAAGAGAGAAGGAAGGATTTCACCCAGGCGCAGTGCGCGCTCCTTCTGTGCGCATCCGCACCCACAGCGCGCGCACACGCACACGCAACGGGCGCGCGCTTCTGCTCCCCTTCCCAAAACGCCAGCATAATCACAGCGGCTCCCAAACCACGTGATACTGTATAAATGAGCACGTTTACTAATCAACAGTGAATTGAATTAAATTAATAAGCATTTTGTTTACCCTTGCTCAAGGTTTGATTACAATTTAAATAAGATGCGCATTTATTATCTTTGCATTAATGAGCCCGAAATTTGTCACATAAAAGCTAACAGCAGGGTGAGGAGTATGAAGGCATATACAAAGGCACAAGTTATATACTGTAGCAACACAATATAAGGTGTTTAAAAAAAATAATAAGCCTCTAACATCCAATAAAATTAATGAATGAAATTAAAATAATATTTAATAAAAAAAAAAAAGTAAAATATTTTAATCATTTTTAAAACCATATTCTTTTTTAATATAAATAACAAATAAATAAATTATTACATTATACATTTTCACAATATAACATTAAAATCAAAACTACAATACAAAAATAAATAAATCAGTTCCATCGGCTGTCTATCTTTTATTTATTCTCTCTTTACAGAGTCGACCAAAAAATTGCCTTACACACTTGTATAAATTTGTATAAAATAATAAATTTATTGCTATATATTATATATTGATATATGATTATATTATTGATATTATATCCATATAATACGCATCATATTATTTTTCTTTTTTTGAAGTATATACAGTATATATATGTGTGTGTGTGTGTGTGTGTGTGTGCAACTCAATTTAGAATGTCATGAATGTCTTTGAAAATTTGATTTATTTCACCAATTATTTTTTTTAATTATACCCATTCATTACAAACCAGCTGATATATTTCAATAATTTATTTTAATTTTGATTAACTCAAAACACCAATTGTCCCTGCACATGGAGCGTAAGACATAAAAGGTTGAATGGAAGTAAAAATGTGTTAGAAAAAGGCACTTCAGCAACTGGTATAACCGCAGACTGAAGAGGATTGTTTTATTCACATGGAGTGGACTGCAGCTGGAGTCGGTGCTTCAAGAGCCACCACATACAGATGTATCCAGGACATGGGCTACACATGTCGCATTCCTTGTGTCAAGCCACTTTTAATCCAAACAACATCAGAGGCATCTTACCTGGGCTAAGGACAAAAAGGCCTGGACTGTTGCTCAATGCGCCATTATTTTGCATTTCATTTAGAAATAAAGGTCCCAAAGTCTGGAGGAAGAAAGAAGAGCTTTATGGAGATGCTGATTTTAAAACAAACAAAGAAAAAAAAATAGCAACAACAAAAATTATGTTGAGTGTTGCCATAAATGTCCCTAAGAATGTGTGTGATCTAAATTAATGCATTTGAATGAACAAGTCAGATTTAAGAGCTTAGCAATGTGGAGGTATGAATGGTTTTATCACGTGGTTGTTTATTGCTTTACCTGTTTGTTTGTTTTACAGACACACACACACACACACACACACACACGCAATATTATTCCTAAGGGTTAATGGCGGAAGCACTCAGGACTACACACCCTAATATGCACACAAACCATCCTGGAGGTCTGGCAATGGTGCACTGCTAATTATTCATGAAGCGAGAAGTCCATTATGATGGGTATACACACACACACACACACACACACACACACACACACACTGCATTAGTAAACCTGGCTGATTTATTGCTGCTGAGATCATGGCTTTGTGTGTGTGTGTGTGTGTGTGTGTGTGTGTGTGTGTGTGTGTGTGTGTGTGTGTGTGTGTGTGTGTGTGTGTGTGTGATTTTTTTTTTTATCAGCAAAAGCAGTCTTATTGCCCATCCTCATTATGATATTATTATTCTACCACAGTACTTCTCTCTCTCTCTCTCTCTCTCTCTACTAAATAAGCAGCTGATTGATTTAGAATGGTATTTTCATTCCGCCTTTCTCCCTTCCAGTGAACAAATCCATAAATATCCCCATTACTCCTGCGATCCTCTCTCAGTGTGGGGCAGATGTAGGGCACACACCAGCTCAAGTTCAGCTTGAGCTGATTTAAATCTGAAGGTGCTTTTACTCTTTGGTCATGTTGCACAGAATGTGTCGGGTGTGTGTGTGTGGAAATAGAGGCTCACTGCCAGATGAAAACACATTCTGCGGATTGAGAGTCAGCATGCTGTGAGCTTCGTACTAACATTCATTCCCTCATTTTATCAGTGTATTGGTGTCCTTTGAACTTCTTAGTCTTCTTATAACATTTGCTTATAACAACTTTAGGGGGCCCTTGGTATACGAGTTTAATCTGTTCTGTAGGCGAGTTCTTAAGGCATGATTTGGGATTGAGAAACTCTTTTTCCCATAGGGAATCAAAAAATGTAGAAGAGACATGTAAATTATGAAATAAAAATACA
Source organism: Channallabes apus (assembly GCA_030522415.1). NCBI lineage: Eukaryota > Metazoa > Chordata > Actinopteri > Siluriformes > Clariidae > Channallabes > Channallabes apus. The sequence goes on along the minus strand of CM060117.1, from coordinate 5,015,687 downwards.
TTAAACCTTACTTACCCTTAATTTATGTTTTCTCTTGGCTGCTTTAAAAATGAAACTGAAAGATTCTTGAGACCCATGGTGCTACATATTCACAAAATCTTGCAAAAGAAAAAAATCCACAAAAAAATATGTAAACTCCCTTCACTTTTAGTTCCACTGACACAAACAAGTTTTGAACAGCTCCTGGACGTACCCGCAACTTAGCCAGCATTCGGCTCAGCCCAGTTAAGTCACTCATATGCCGAAAATGCTTTGTAAGTCGAGGAAAAAATCTTGCAAACTCTTTCTTTCATTACAAATAATTAAATAACAGACTGTGCATGAAAAAAGCTTGTCACTTGAAACCACTAGGGGACATTCATTCCACCACATAGGCACCAGAACAGAAAAGAACCTTAATGCATGTCTTTCTTTTAGGGTCAAGCCAAGGGGCAACCTGGTTTTCTGAAAAATGAATAAACCACATAAGTGCCAAAATGTGCAGTTCCTCTAATGACCACTAGGATCCAAAATTGAGTCAATCCCCATAGACCCCCATGTTAAAATGCCCAACTTTACAATAGAAATAAACATGTGGGGAAATGATTCCTCGTGATCATAGAACCACTTTTTCACAATTTGGGTCCTGAAATACACACCTGCCATCAGGGAAGTAAAACTCCATAGATGTGATAACCTGGTGATTCAGTACATTCAGGTCATCAGCTGACTTAATTTTATTGCCCCATATCAAGTCTCGACCTGAGCAACTGAAGCAACCCCAGATTGACTCAGTGACTCTGATGCACACATCGCTCTGAAATACGGTCAATGTGGACTCATCAGACCACATGACCATTTCCCATTGCTCTAAAGCAGGGGTCTCCAAATCCAGTCCTGGAGGGCCAGTGTCCAACACAGTTTGGTGATTCTTCTTCTCAAACACAGCTGATTTAATTAATCTGTTAATTACTACAGTAGGTTCAGTAGGTGTGTTTAGGTGTTGGTGAATTACAAACTGTGCTGAGTCACACTAACAAGTGGTTTTCTTATGGAAACACAACTGTTTAGTCCCAGTCCAGTGAGTTCTTATCACATTGTGTTTGTATGGAATTGCTACTGTTTTATGGTGCAACTTTACAAGGAGTTTAAGTAATCTCCATTCATCATTTATTTTACCATATTTTTTTTATTTAATTAGTTTCAAATCTCCTTAATTGTTTGAACACTAATAAACAAACCAACAAACAAACAAACAAACAAACAAACAAACAAACAAACAAATAAAGAAGCATTTATCAAAAAAAACTACATTTTGTTTTCTTTTCCTCATTTTCTTTCTTTCTTTCTTTCTTTCTTTCTTTCTTTCTTTTGTCCTTCCTTCTTTTCCTTCTCTCTTATACACCACCAAATTTCCTACATGTAAGGCAAATCTATTTTTAATATTTAAAGAAAGCCTATTATTGGTTATGTAACATGATCAAAAATTCAGAACTCAATTAAATATTCTATCTAAAAACCCACTGCTCTATTTCTCCAACAGGAAAACTTCCGAAAAACAGTAGAACTCATTTACTGAAAGCTCAGAACGTGTGTTCAGCAAACGAACCTTTAAATGAACAAGTGCGAGTGTTACTGTAGGTTGAATAAATCGGGCTTTCCCTGCTCACAGTGTGTGGACTAGTGTGAAGTGGCCTTGACTGCTAATACTCTTTTAAAACAATGCTGATTTGTTTAAGAGCCGAGTTACGAGGAGGCGAACGCAGAGTGCTCGGAGTAACACATATTAAATTAGTAATGACTGATTCCAACCCATCAGAAGGAAATCAGTGGAGAAATGTAGATCAGGTTACAGAGAAACGAGATCGGAAAAGACCGAGTTGGAGAACACCATGGTCATCAGGGAATCTCCTGTAGTTTTGCACTGGAAAAAAAAGGAAAAATACTGGACAGCTCTTTATGTACTGTACACTTGTGCATCTCATGTGAATATGGCCGAATATACATCTTATAAAATAATCAATAAGTAATCATATGAATTGATTTAAATGTACAATTAGGATTTCAGATATTTTAAAGACTGCTTTTAGAGTAACAGTGAGGGGTTTTTGCTCTGGCCTGCCAATTGGTGTGAAAACAAAATGGAGAAATGGAGCTCTGATGATGGAGCGGTGCGTTGTGAAATATTCATGCAGAACGAGATATTAAGCCTCCTGTATCTTGAATACTGGAATGATGGAATGCAGTAAGGCTCTGAGGTCACACATCATGTGTGTCTATGGCTGGTGCTCTTTAGACAACATAATTGTGTATCCAATTAATAACAAGATCATAACAAGCACTATTCTCATTGAACTGATCGTGTGATTTTTTTTAAATATAAGTTTATTTAATTTATTATAATTTATATTATTTATTGCTTGTTAACAGTAAAGTAGCTGAAGTCCTGGTTGTAAGGTTGCTATAAATGTGCTATTTTATGCTATTCCATCCATCCATCCATCTAGAAACATTTGTAGTCCAGCTAGGGACTGTGGAGGCCAGTGGTGACCATTGTATTTCTTTGCATTTTTAAGACCGTGGTCGGACCTCCGTTTAATACACCAGTTATCCTGATCTGCATTTATTTGGACTGTAGGAGAAAACCCACCAAGCTTGAGGAGAACATGCAAACTCCATGCACCAGGCCCGAGGAGAGAATTGAACAACGGGGCAGTACTAACCACTACACCACTGCGTTGCCTCAGCGTTAAAAACAATCCACAGTTTTTTTTTTGTAAATGGCCCATTTACATATAAGAAAAATTTATGATGTTTTGCTGAGATGGTGATTTATTTATCTATTTATTTATTTATTTATATATATATATATTTAAGGAAGGGCGGCACGGTGGTGTAGTGGTTAGCACTGTCACCTTGCACCTCCAGGGTCTGGGTTCGATTCCCCGGCCAGGCTCGATTCCCGTCTCTGTGTGCATGGAGTTTGCATGTTCTCCCCGTGCTTGGTGGGTTTCCTCCGGGTACTCCGGTTTCCTCCCACAGTCCAAAGATATGCAGGTTAGGCTAATTGGCGTTCCCAAATTGCCCGTAGTGTGTGTATGTGTGTGTGCCCTGCGATGGATTGGCACCCTGTCCAGGGTGTACCCCGCCTAGTGCCCGAAGTCTCCTGGGATAGGCTCCAGGCCCCCCGCGACCCTGAACACAGGATTAAGCGGTATAGAAAATGAATTAATGAATATTTAAGGAAGGAGTCTCCAGTGTCAGTTTTGCATCATCAGGCTGTTATTATTATTGTTTTTGTTTTGTTTTTTTTACTTTTAATTCTCTTTAAAGTCTTCTGAATAAGTACGCTTTTACACCTTATAGTCGTCGTAGTACTTGTTTATCTTGTATGTTTTTTCATGTTTTGTTTAACAGTACTGCATTACTGTAGTGATGCACTAATTAAAGTGACCTGTAGGTGTCGCCAACAAAACAAATTATAACAATTTTAAAGACAAAAAAAAAAGAAAGAAGAAAAAAAAAACATCTAAAAAAACATTGGAGTCAAGTTTTACTTTTGTTATGTGCATATACAGTGTAGTTACTTTTGATTAATATAAAGATTTGAAATTTACTCCAAACCAGTTCAAAGCACTTACACAGCTTATCTTAAACGGCCTGTTTTCCGGAATGGTTGTGTATTATGTTGATGTTACTGTATATGTACATAATAGTCTAATGTTATGACACGTTTGTAAAAGTTGTTGTTACTAACTCATTTTTCATCCATCTTATCCTGTATAGGGTTTCAGCGAGCCTGGAGCTGTTCCCAGTGAGTGAGCTCAGGGCAGAAAGCCAATTTACTACTGGAAACAACACTAACCAGCATATAATGTGTACCTTGGGACTGTGGGAGGAAACCGGAGCACCAGGAGGAAACCTGCCAAGCACAAGGAGAGCATGTAACTCCATGCGTACGGACTCTAGGCGTGATCCTGGAGGTGCGAGGTGACGGTGTTAACTGATGAGCACTACACCCACACAAAAGCACTTTCTGATAAACTTGTGAAAGGAAATAGACTTAGCGGAAATAATAAAAAAAAATATGAATTTCCTTTAACATGGTGTTGCAGATCTGTGACATCATACAAAGGCCAGTTACATCATACAAAGCATCTACACAGACATACTCATATTACGCTTTGAAATCAGTATGCTGACAGATACAGTATCTGTGTTTAGCCACAATGCAATCTTTGCTTAATGTCCTCTAATGGACTGATAATGCAATTAGTATCAATTAAAACTATATTAATGTTTTAAAAAGGAAATTGTTACTAAAACAAAGGTTCATCATCAAAAATGTCTTTGTACATTGAGGCAAGGTGATTGTTTTTTTTTTTATATCAGAAAAACATTGGTAGCTTGTGTGTGTATGTGTGTGTGTGTGTGTGTGTGTGTGTGTGTGTGTTCACTCTGGCATGTACAACGGGCCAGGTCTCCCTCAACATAGGGGATACCAGCTTGGCAAGTATATGTAAACAGCATGCTGGGCATACAGTATGCACCACACACACACACACACACACACACACATCCTGTGACATCTGCGGCCTTACAAATCCATCTCTCTCTCTCTCTTTTTTCTAAACACGTACATTTTTTTATTTATTCATTTTACAAAAAATAAAAACCAAAAAATAAAGAAATGTCGATTAATCTGTGCTCACTGTAACCTCTGCTTCCTGTTCTTGGTGTAAAGGTGTGTATCATTCTCTACTATAGTCTTCTGCTGTTGTGTCCCGTCTACTCCAAGATGTTCAGAGACGCTTTTCTACTCACCGTGGCTGTAAGGGGTTGTTATTTGGGTTTCTACGTCCGTCCTGTCAGTGCTACGTGGTCTGGCCAATCTCCTCTGACCTGATCAGCATGGGCATCAACAAACAGGACTACTAGAATTTTTTTTTAATTATTATTATTATTATTATTATTATTATTATATTTGTGTGTGAAAACCCCCAGGGATCAGCAGTTTCCGGACAAACGCTGGCAAAGTCACCGAGATCACATATTTTCACATTACAATGTTTATTATGAATGTTTAACTGAATTTCTTTAGAGTTTCTAGAGAAACAGGATTTTATTTGGAAATGCCAGTTAACATAATTTGCATGTCTTTGAATTGAGGGAGGAAACCGGAGAACCCGGAGGAAACTCACCAAGCATAGGGACAACATGGAAACTCCATGCACACCGACCCAAAGTACACTGTAAAAAATCTTATGTGCTATCTACTTAAAAAAAATATGGTAACAAAATTGCACGTAATATTTTTAAACAGTTTTTAAGTCTTGATTTTTTTAGTGGAATTTACTTGAATAAATCATGTAAAAAATCCTAAATTATTTAAAAATTGCACTCATTTCCTTAAAAAAAATAGGTAAAATTTATTTCTTAATTTTATTAATGAAATGTTCTCAATATATTATAAAAAAAACACAGAAAACCATTTTTTAAAATGAAATATGCACATTATTTTTAATTATTACATCAATTTTTTTTATGAAAATTACAAGCCTCATGATTCATTTTTTACAGTGTAGGACTCGAACCCTTGACTCTGCAGGTCTGAAGCCACAGGCTTCCTGCTTCTCTGAAAATGTTGTGTTTGTCACTTACAATACATACAGTCCCAGTCCAACGTTTCGACACTACTTCGAATGCTTCAATGCTTCTGTTTATTGATGTATGTTCCACACTGTATAATACTGAGAGATTTCAAGCTATTAGACATCATATATGATATTAGGTAATTAAGTAACAACAAGTTGTTATTTTAAGACATGAAGGTCAGATGTTTTGGAATAGTTCTTGCAAGAACAGTATTGTGTTGAGCGCATTTGATAAATCACGGCTTGAACTGTATCTTGCTCTGCATGTAACGAGTCTATCTCATATATTAGTTTCAACTTATAAGTTGCATAACTGAAATAAATGAACTTTTGCACGATATTCAAATTTTTCGAGTTTCACCTGTATATAAATCAAACTAACACTCGAATTGTGTGTCCTAATACCTAGTAAATATATACAGTATATAGTAGTATGTACTGTATATAAGTATATCTAAAAGTAAAATAAGGATCATGCTCAGATCCTGTTCTTACTCTAAAGAATTGCTTTGATAAAAGTATATACAATTGGTCTGTATGTCCTTTGAATGTGAAAAAAAAATAAAAAATCATAGACAATACTAATAAGGAAAGAAAAAAATCAAGCTGGGGTTTCTAAAGTGTCTAATCATATCGTTAGTGCTTTTGTCATTCCCTAATGCGAATAGAAAACCTAGATTATTCCATGAAATTAAAAGACTTTCAAGCATTTTGCTGTCCCTTAAACAGCTGCACTGCAAAAATGACACCATAACAAGTGTACATATCTTGAGTCCAGTTAAATTTATATACCATTTATTAGTCCTGGATAAAAAAAAAAATTAACAACAAGAAAACAATCTTTCAATAGAACAAGGAGATGTAAAGCTCAAAACGGGTCAAATTAATCTTATAGATTTAATAATAAATTATAGATTTAATAAATTTAAAATTGGTTTATTGCGATCTTAAAGAAAAGAAAATAGTTTAACTCAAGATATATTCACGTGCTAAGGTGTATTTGTTTGATCTTTTCTTTGATTAGATTTTCAAATATGTAACTGCTAAAATAAAGCTTAAAATAAAGGATGTTACCTGTAATTTATACCAAAAAATTATTAATTATATAATTATGTTATTAACATGCCACATTCTTGCATACACACTAAAATTAATAATAGTAACAACAACAACAATAAATAAAAAAAATAATACAAATAATACAAATAATACACAGACTCAATAATATCATAAAGTAATGTCTGATTAGTGCCATATTTTGCATTTGTTCACAAGATAATACACTTTGTGTTCAGCAGCAGTCACCAGTCCCCACGTGTAAGACACGCGGTAACAGATTGTATTACTTGGGTCGCCTGCTGTTTTCTGATTAGTGTGATGTTTGGAATCACACTTTGTTTGCAGGGAGTCCGAATACATCCACTGTGTGCTTAACGGTGTGTCTGACAGGGACAGCAGTGAAGGTCATTCACCTGAATTTCACCTGCCGTGCTGTGCCGTTCGCCTCATTAACAGTTCCAGCGCCTTTAATTGTGTATGTGTGTGTGTGTGTGTGTGTATAGAGAGAGAAAGTGATATGTGATAAGTTATGTCACTGATCTATTCTTAATAGCCTCGCCTGCCGTTCACCCCTGAAAAACACAGGAGAACTGGAAGGAGCTAGAAATGTCCTGACACATAAACACACATGGACACACAAAAGATTTATGATAGACAGCTTTTCCTGAGGATGTATTGCGATATATGATAAATGTCCAGCAATGCTAAGTCACTTCAAAGGCCACTGCAGAGGCCACACCTCCTCCACTTAAACTAACAGGTGTAGAGGCCACGCAACTTTCAATTGAACAAACAGGTAGAAGGCAACACATCCTTGACTTTAATTGACAGGTGAAGAAGCCACACCTCCGTCACCTTATCTGACAGATTCAAAGGCCACACCTGCTTCAAATGGACTGACAGGTGCATAGGCCACACCCCTTTCATTTGAATAAACAGGTATAGAGATCACACCTCCACTTAGACTGACAGGTGCATAGGCCACACCCCTTTCATTTGAATAAGCAGGTATAGAGACCACACCTCCACTTAGACTGACAGGTGCATAGGCCACACCCCTTTCATTTGAATAAGCAGGTATAGAGACCACACCTCCACTTAGACTGACAGGTGCATAGGCCACACCCCTTTCATTTAAATAAGCAGGTATAGAGACCACACCTCCACTTAGACTGACAGGTGCAGAGGCCACACCCCTTTCATTTGAATAAACAGGTATAGAGACCACACCTCCACTTAGACTGACAGGTGCATAGGCCACACCCCTTTCATTTGAATAAACAGGTATAGAGACCACACCTCCACTTAGACTGACAGGTGCATAGGCCACACCCCTTTCATTTGAATAAGCAGGTATAGAGACCACACCTCCACTTAGACTGACAGGTGCATAGGCCACACCCCTTTCATTTGAATAAACAGGTATAGAGACCACACCTCCACTTAGACTGACAGGTGCATAGGCCACACCCCTTTCATTTAAATAAGCAGGTATAGAGACCACACCTCCACTTAGACTGACAGGTGCATAGGCCACACCCCTTTCATTTGAATAAACAGGTATAGAGACCACACCTCCACTTAGACTGACAGGTCCATAGGCCACACCCCTTTCATTTGAATAAACAGGTATAGAGACCACACCTCCACTTAGACTGACAGGTGCATAGGCCACACCCCTTTCATTTGAATAAACAGGTATAGAGACCACACCTCCACTTAGACTGACAGGTGCAGAGGCCACACCCCTTTCATTTGAATAAACAGGTATAGAGACCACACCTCCACTTAGACTGACAGGTGCATAGGCCACACCCCTTTCATTTGAATAAACAGGTATAGAGACCACACCTCCACTTAGACTGACAGGTGCATAGGCCACACCCCTTTCATTTGAATAAACAGGTATAGAGACCACACCTCCACTTAGACTGACAGGTCCATAGGCCACACCCCTTTCATTTGAATAAGCAGGTATAGAGACCACACCTCCACTTAGACTGACAGGTGCATAGGCCACACCCCTTTCATTTGAATAAGCAGGTATAGAGACCACACCTCCACTTAGACTGACAGGTGCATAGGCCACACCCCTTTCATTTGAATAAGCAGGTATAGAGACCACACCTCCACTTAGACTGACAGGTGCATAGGCCACACCTGCTTCACCTGGACTGATAGATACAGGCCACATGTCCTATAAAATGGACCACACCCCTTTCAGTTGGATGGACTGGTACAAAGGCCACACCTTTATAATAATAAATAAAACCAGTGCTAGTCATATATAAATAAAAAAATGAGGATGGGTTTCCTGTTGAGTCTGGTTCCTCTCAAGGTTTCTTTAATTTGCCATCTCAGTGAGGTTTTCCTTGTCACCAGCACCCTTGACTTGCTCATGAGGGACATTCTGATCATTTTGATTCATACAAATTTTCTCACATTTCATTCACATTCTGTAAAGCTGCCTAGCGACAGTGACCTTTGTTAAAGGCTCTATTCAAATAAAATTGAATTGAATGGTTAGTCTTTATCATTACATTATACATATATATAGTAGTTGATAAATTAACTTTAATGAATGAAAATTACTCCAAATAAGACGCTACAGAATGTTCGGGTCCGAATTTCCGTCTTCCGCTCTGTATTGCCCTCTTTAGCTAACGTGCGTCCTGTCTCAGCGTTTCTCAGGCATGTAAGTAAATGTTTCCACTCAGAGGTTTCTTTAGCGGAGTGTAACTGATCTGATTAGTGCTGGTGTTGGGTGATGGACCATGATGCCTCGCTTTGCCTTACCGTTGATTTCTAATATTTCAGCTCTTCTTCAGGGCATCAAACCCTAAACTTCCGTCCACCAATTAACCCTTAAGTTCCTCTAGAGTCAAAATAATAGTTTTTTTTTTTAAAGTGCTAGCTTTAAGTTCTTTAAAGGTCACTTGTCAAGCTTCAAGCTCCTCATGATTCAAAGTAGCTACAGTAATCTAGGAACACTATAGTACAGGCTGGTAAGAAACTCTAGCTGACTACACCAAAGCTAGTTTGACAAATTGAGAAATATCAGCTGTGCCAGTTTTATTGTAGTGTTGCTATGTCATCCTACACCACTACTTGGTGAAAAAGTAAGATAGCTACTGGAAAGGCAGCACAGTGACTTCGTGACACAGTGTTAGCTCTGTCACCTTGCACCACAAGGGTCAGGGATCGATTCCTGCCTCGGGGTCTGTGTGTGTGGAGTTTGCATGGTTGGTGGGTTTCCTGTGGGTACTCCGGTTTAAATTTAAATAAATCAGAGGACATACAGTTTAGGCTAATTGGCTTTACCAAATTGCTCGTAGTTAGTGGATGACAATCAGGTCTCGAGCTGGCAACCCGACCCCTTAAGTAACTGCCAGAGAAACAACAGATATATCTCCAGGGTGGAAAGTGTACGTTGTCGGATGTGCCGCATGAACCAAAAAGTTTTTTTTGAAAAGCTATATATTTCTGCCAGGGGACTAAAATGTTATAAATTTAGTCGGTTATAAAGACAGTATTTACTGTATAACTATTAAATACAGTTATAAATACACTATATGGAAAAAAGGATTGTGTGTAGTAGTGTGTGTGTGTGTGTGCATGTGTGTGTGTGTGTGTGCGCATGCGCATTCTTTACCCTATACGTCATCTCTAGTTTCTCCCTAGCATAAGGTTACTCAATAGTGGCTTTAATAGATTAAAGCCACTCTGAGCCCAAATGGAGACGAGGTCAGAAACATCGACTCGTCACACACTAAACACTGACACACACTTGTAGACCTTCATTCAGGTGAGCTAGGAGGATGTATGAAAGAGTGCAACTGGGTGTGTGTGTGTGTGTGTGTGTGTGTGTATTTGGATGTGAGCGAACTGTGAGCAATTCTAGCTTGATGTTATTTCATCTGAATAAGGTGTGTGTGTGTGTGTGTGTGTGTGTGTGTGTGTGTGTGTGTGTGAGAGAGAGAGAGAGAGAGAGAGAGAGAGAGAGAGAGAGCGCAGATGTTCCACAAGAATAGAAATATCTGTGTTGACCTTGTGGAGACATTTGGCCAGTCACAATGAAGAAAACTGTATTATTATTATTATTATTATTATTATTATTATTATTATTATTATTATATCTGCTGCTTTTATTTAAAAAGAAACAGTGAGAATGTTTACTGAATTTAATGGGTAAATTTACATGTGGATATAGCATTGCATTTTGTTTTTTCATTTGTAACTATGAATTGAACTATTTGATATAATATATACAGTAAGAATAAGGGACATACTGGGACATATTATCATATCTTTTCTGTATAATCAGTGACATATTGTAGACCTCATCACTGAATTCATTAGTTTATAGCTTATATAAATAGCTTATATAAACATTTACAGCTGCTTACAGCTGTGCAAATACTGGAGCTAAATTCAAAGTGCTGGCTAAAGTCAGGCAAAAAAAAAAACTACACTAAAAAGCAGACTCATTGAAACTGTAAACCAGAAACTAGAACAAGGAGCATGTGAAGAACATGACGAGGAACTAGGACAAGGTTCACGGTAACATGCCTAAGTAATGTAGTTAGACTGTGACAAACGGAAAGTGACAGGATCTAAAACACCCACAACAAGAGACTGACAGAAATTGGATTAGGAGTGACACAGGTGTGGGTAAGTCTGATGATCTGAATCAGATAGGGTCAGGGGCTGAGATGGAGGCAGCAGCGACTGGGGCAATAGTGAGATGGAACAAGATCAGGTAGAAGTACTGTACAGAGATAGACATGTATTGTTGGAGGCTTGCAATGTTGCTGCAGGTTTACTGGACATTGAGCCTTGGAGAACAGAGACTTTAGTAGCAAAGACTGAAGCCATAGGAACTTTGATTGGGATTTCAGAGACACTTGGAGGATAATGCTAGAATGGAGCTCAAGAACCACAGGGAATCGATTCTGGGAATAGTGGGTCATTGGATGGCAAAGCTTGGGAGAGAAGAGCGCTGACTGGAACATCAAGAACTTTGGGTGGGCAATCTTGGGACTTAAGAGTAAAGACAACAGAGGAGATACAGTAGTAGAAATTGGGAATTAAGGCAGGACTGTTGGAAGGTAAAGTTGAGATCACAAGACAATTTGAAGGGTGGATATAGGTAACCTGTGGGTACAGCTGGTAAAAAATTGAGTTTGGGAAATGAGACTGGGGCTACGGGTTTATTGAGAGATAAAGTTGCGATTACAAGTTCACTTTCTTCATCAAAACCATTTTTTTTCTCTTTAATTTGACTGTTCATCTGTATTTCCGATTACCTATACACTCATTCCTTGGGTGTGATAATAAGGTGATGCTAATATTAATTTGTATCTGTTAATATTGACTTCTATGATGTAGAATTAATTTAATGTTGATTTGTAAATGTTTATGTTGATTGGTAAAAGTCAATATTTAGTTCTCTTTCGCTCCATGTACAGTACCTGCTTGATTCAGCACATGAGCAGGCATACCAAGACCTTCCAACAGTCACATGGTGACGTACTGTATAATACAGTTTTTGCAATTCATTTTACTATATAGCCATTTTTATTTTTGCTTTTTCTTGCTTTATTACTTGTGGCTACATGTATAGTGCTAGGGAGGTCTAGTTCTCATGTCCCTTCAAGTCTTATTTCTTAGTGAGTGCACTAAAAAATAATAATAATAAGTTGAAACACTCCTTCCTGGGGCAGATATTCAGTCCCAAAAGCAGTGGACAGGTTTGACATCAGCAGCTCCATCACCTAGGCGTGTGGTTTTAGTGTCTCTGAACAATTTGCAAAAGGAGATCTGAGGTTAGGTTAAAGCTGAGCCCCATCAGCTGGATCTGGTGCACCGGCTGATTTCCAAAATGCTAGACAGTGACACGCCCTCATCTATGTGCTTAAAGTTATATGCACCACAGTATTGTGGATGGCATTCACCTGGGGGCGCACATTAATATCCTTCTAAAAGTGCCTCCATCTAACATAATTTCCTAAAACCCAATGTAAGTGTTCAGGTTTATAGGTTTCTATGTTCCTTGCTATGCTAAATACAGTATGAGCTCTATAGGAGGATTTAAACTTATAACTTAGATAAATGACAAGGTACCATGTGGTCTGTTGTCTGTATGGAGGCTGGGTCACTGGTGGACATCTTCACCAAGTGCAATACTGCAGATAGAATAGGCTAGAATCCCAGCTTGTTCCATGAGATTCCAATCTATAAGTAGCCGGTCATTCTCCAAGACATTAAATAGACCCTAATCCTTAAGACTTCTCTGATGCTCACAGTGGTATGAGAACATTTGTCTCCTTTCATGTGTTCATCCAAAGAGATGTCTGTTCCTTATGACATTTTTGGCATGTATTCGATTATCAAGGTGACTCGGGCAGTTCAGACGGGTGAAATAGAATGCTAGTAACATAAGAAGCCTGTTTCATCCCTGGATAACTACCAGAATTTCTCGTCATTCAGAATCTTACTAGAAGGCAGGAGGATTTCATGGAAGTATGGCTGCAAAATTTGTTTACTGTGTATACTGCATCAAACCTCACTACTTGATTACATTGTTGGAAGGTCTTTCTTTGGAAACTTTCTCTATTGTTCCCTCTCTAGCTAACTCTCCAATCTTTCTCACTTCACCTCCTTCTCTTTTTCAGCAATCTAATCTATAGGACATGGGTCATGATTCTTTGACCGTGCTATTTTTGGTTGATGGATATCTCTTAGTTTCACATGGCAAGACTTGAGGAAGGGCAATTTTCTTAGCACACTTATCAGTCTGCCTAGACTTCTAACATGCCCAAATTAATTTAGATTGTCCTATGTGGCAAGAAAGATATATTCATTTTTATTCTTTGTCTTTATTTGCAGGACTCAAACCTTCAGATTTCCTGCAATGTCATGAGTGTTGCTCTGAAGCTCAGTGGTGAAGTTCCAGTTGAGAACTAAAAGGCATAATTTAGCTTCATTGGAGATCTGATATCTGACGTCAAGTTCACAGATGACTGTCCAAGCTGAGAGAATGGAAGTGGCATTAGTTGACTTTGAGAAGTTGGAAAACATGAAAAGTAATGTAGATGGCCCAAATTACTCCAATGACAAAGCAGTTTTGACTGGGAATATGCCAGAAATGGGGCTGGGCTCCAATGTCAACCATGTCGTCACATGTACCCAAAATACGTCTTCCCAACAAGAGAAAAGTCAGATTATGAGGGAGCCACTGTCCCCCTCCATACCACCCCCAACCACAAGAGGGCGTCCTAGCTGTGCTAGCCTGGTGTCCAACTGGAAACTCTTATTAAACATGGAAGGCTCTCAGGGTGATAGTACGTTCAACAAACTGGCTAAAGAATCCTATGAGGATATATTTATGTACAAGAAAGACCTCGAGGGTGGTGAGCAGAAAGTCATTATCAATATTGCTGGTCTTCATTTTGAAACACGACTCAAGACCTTAGATCAATTCCCAGATACTTTGCTGGGCGATCCCTTGAAGAGAATGGAATACTTTGATCCAATGAGAAATGAATATTTCTTTGATCGTAATCGTCCAAGCTTTGATGGAATTTTGTACTATTACCAGTCAGGCGGAAAGATCCGCAGACCTGCGAATGTTCCCTTAGATATTTTTGCAGATGAGATACATTTCTATCAGCTGGGAAATGAGGCCATGGAGCAGTTCCGTGAAGAAGAAGGCTTTATTAAGGAACCAGAGGTTCCTCTACCATCAAACGAGATCTATAGACAGTTCTGGTTACTATTTGAGTACCCTGAGAGCTCAAATGCAGCCCGTGGAGTTGCTCTGGTTTCACTCATTGTGATTATTGTATCCATCATCATCTTTTGCATGGAAACTCTTCCAGAGTTCCGTGATGACTTTGAGGTCTTTCAAGCTATTGGACTTCCAATCAATCGTACAACGAGTGCTGGATTTCCTTCACCACGTGCCACTTCCAAAACCATTAGCACCACTTTTACTGACCCTTTCTTCATTATTGAGACAGCCTGCATCATCTGGTTTGTCTTTGAGATTGTTGTCCGCTTCCTGGTTTGCCCAAGCAAACGCAAGTTCTTCAACAACATTATGAACGTTATTGACCTTATCTCGATCATCCCATATTTTGTCACTTTTGTAACTGAACTGGCAGCCGTGACCAATACTAACACTGGAGGACAGAACATGTCTTTGGCCATTCTTCGAATAATCAGATTAGTGAGAGTGTTCAGGATCTTCAAGCTATCGCGTCATTCCAAAGGACTTCAGATCTTGGGTCAGACACTCAAGGCCAGCATGAGGGAACTGGGCTTGCTCATTTTTTTTCTCTTCATCGGAGTTATACTCTTCTCCAGTGCCATCTACTTCGTTGAGGTGGATGACCCCAACACACAATTCGGTAGCATCCCTGATGGATTCTGGTGGGCTGTTGTCACCATGACCACAGTGGGATATGGAGATATGTGTCCCATTACACTCGGAGGAAAAATAGTCGGCACACTGTGTGCCATTGCTGGGGTTTTGACCATTGCTTTGCCCGTGCCTGTCATTGTGTCCAACTTCAACTACTTCTATCACCGGGAGACGGAGCAGGACGACAAAAAGCAGATATCTGATGATTCTCAAAAATTAGGGAATGCCACAAATCATGGCAGCAACTCATCTCTGAATAAGATAAATGAGAAATCTGAAGGTAGACAAGCATGACACTGAAACATAATGCTAAAATTAGCATTAGTATTATATTTTGTGCTAGAACATTACAATTGTTGGAATTATTTTTGACTGGCCTGTCAAATCTATAGCAGTATTTTGAATAATCTGTAGCAGAACTTAATGACTATGCTTTTTATGAATATGCTTTTCAGTAGTGGCAGATGTTAGGCTCACACACCAAAAATATAATAATTCCATAAAGATGCTACCTCATGAAGCCTATATCTGCAATTCCTTACAACATACCATATATAATTAGATATAATTCTTCAGATTGCAACATAAGATCGATGTACGGTACTGTGAAAATCAAATTGTGTTATACAGTACAAGCTTCCCATGTCTGCACTATTACATGTAAAGCAACATATTACATGACAGATCAGTTTCCAGATGGGAAAAAAAATTATAATGTAGGTTCCTATGTTGACAAATAAAATTTGACAAATTTACTGGAAGAATTCTGGCATATTCTCCAGCACACTCAGTAAAACCTAACAGCTGTTTACTTATAGAACTGCACAAGTCTATTTTTAACATTACTGGTTATTTTTCAGTAAAGAATTTACACACTAAATATTGGACATCTTCATTTTATTACACTTTGGTGACCTTAAATTTTTTTTCTTTCATGTAGAAATATTTTCAAAGCCTTTGTTTGTATTTTGCACAGTCCTATATGTTAGCTACAGCTGTGTGTGCTGAGTATGCTGGAGAATACAAGTTCTTCTGGTAACTTTGTCACACTTGCTCTTTTCTATTTTTTATGCAAAATAATTTTTTTTATTTCCATCTGAAAACTGGTCTGTCAGATAATAATTCTAAATTCAAATAAATCCCTCTCTACAGACATGCAAATATTCTTCTGTAATGCTGTTACTTTTTATGTTATGTTTGGAAGTAGTGAATGGGTTTGTCCATGAAAATACAGACATGATGAACATATATACAGTAGCAAAAAGTAACAACATTTTTACTAATGATAATATGATGCCTAAGACTTGTACTGTAAGTACTGTATATGATTGTATACTTACCACAATTTAAGCAATGTGAAACAAACCTAGATAGATAGATAGATGGATGGATGGATGGATGGATAGATGGATAGATAGATGGATAGATACCTAAAATATACTGTACTTGCCATTAAACTACATCAGTGATCTTGAAACTGTAAAAACTGTCAAGAAAAGTGTAGAAACAAACAAAGAAACAAACATGTAAATTTCATCTGTAAAATATTACATCTTAATTGCTGCTCCATGATTTTATCCACTTGAACTGTATACTTCAGGAAAACAACTTACCCACAATACTTTTCTACAGTATGACACAAAATTAAGTTGTATTAAAAGTGCAATAAAATATGTTGTTCTTAAAATCTAATTTTTGATTGTCTAAGCGTTTTATATATCCAACTTCTCTACATGGCAACTGATGGAATGATTTGGGAATCTGAGGATCTGGGGTTGCCACACCCCATACTACCCAGCTACTGCATGCATGCAATGGGAGGTTTGCGCCAGGACGGGCATCCAGTGTAAAACAGGTGCGATGTTGTGTGATGGTCCCTTGTGTTGAGCCCTTGATATGAGCAGCTGAAAGAAAGCTTTTTATTTTCATTTTGATTAAAAAAACTAAACAAAACAGATGCACACTTCGGGCTCACACTTTCTCTGAAGAGGCAAAGCGGTGCACTTTGTTTTACGATAGCTTTCTGTCATTACTCGGATTTGAACCTACATCAGCTAAGTGTCAAATTGACCTCTAGAATGTTATTGAACCTGTGAGTGACACGAAAATCAAAGACGTGGCACTTAAGTTGTCGACCTGCAGGCTTTCATTTCCTTGCTTGTCATTAATGCTGGTGTCATTCAGTAATTGTGATCCAGGCAGGTCTGATGTCAGTGTAAGAGTGATCCCTTACAGCTTTGCAGAACTCCCCTTTGGAAACTCCCTCTCTCTTTCTCCAAATGTGTGTGTGTGTGTGTGTGTGTGTGTGTGGGGGTGTGTGTGTGTGTGTGTGTGTGTGTGTGTGTGTTAAATAAAACACATTACCAATAAGAACTGTCTCAGATTTCTTTGTAACATGAACATCCACGCTTTTTCCTACTCCATCACTCCATTCTTTCTGTCTGTCCACCCAAAACGGTCTGGCTCACCCTCAGAGATACGCTGATACACTCTTTGACTCATTAAGCCTGGAAAGACAAGTCTAATGGTGTATTCACTGCTGCACTATTTGCCTTGTACAGTCTTTATATTGTACATCAGGGACAGGCATTGAAATTATTTAGATCATACCTGTCTGATCGATACCATTTTGTAGATCTGAATGGAGAACCGTCTGGTGTAATGCCAGTGAAATATGGGGTCCCACAAGGGTCAGTTTTAGGACCTCTTCTGTTCTCAATATACATGCTTCCCTTGGGTAACATCATTAGAAGACATAGGATTAGTTTCCATTGTTATGCTGATGATACCCAATTATATATCTCAACCAAACCAGACGAAATACCTAAGTTGTCTAGATTAACTGAGTGTGTCCAGGACATAAAAGATTGGATGACCAATAACTTTCTTTTACTTAATTCAGATAAGACGGAGATATTACTTATCAAAAACAGCCTTTTTCCATCTTAGAAATATTGCCAAACTTAGGAGCATCTTATTCGTATCTGATGCAGAAAAGCTAGTTCATGCATTCATGACCTCCAGACTGGACTATTGTAATGCATTACTAGGTGGTTGTCCTGCATCCTCAATAAACAAGCTTCAGTTAATCCAAAATGCAGCTGCCAGGGTTCTCACTAGATCCAGAAAATATGATCATATAACCCCAATATTATCATCCCTGCACTGGCTATCTGTTCAGTTTAGAATAAATTACAAAATAGTATTACTTACATACAAGGCCTTAAATGGTTTAGCTCCCACATACCTAACCAGTCTTCTGATGCGCTACAATCCACCACGCGCCTTAAGATCACAAAGCTCCGGACTTCTGGTAGTTCCCAGAATTTCAAAATCTACAAAAGGGGGCGGGGCATTTTCATATTTAGTTCCAAAGCTTTGGAATAGCCTTCCAGACAGTGTTCGGGGAGCAGACACGGTTTCCCAGTTCAAAAGTAGACTCAAGACGCATCTTTTTAATCTGGCATTCACGTAACTCATGTCAATTCACTTTGTCAATTCAACCTAACAAAATGTTTTTCATTTTTGTGAAGCTACTTTGAGACAATGACCATTGTTAAAAGCGCTATATAAATAAAATTGAAATTGAATTGAATATATTTGATTTAAGTATTGAGGTGATCTTTAACCGTTGTAATTATTTCAAAAATGTAACTTCTCAATGTCAGTGCATTTTGCTCTTGATTTAAAAGTGACAAGCTCGAGCTTTTGTTAGAAAAGAAACAATTTATCGATCTTTTAATAAAATTGTATGTAAATAGCCAAATCAAAGTACCAGATTTTCAACATACTCATATTGTATGTAGATGTTGATCATATATGAAGTGCACAGCTCATTTGGATTTAGTTACAAAACTCCAACAAAACTCCAAAAAAGGTCAAAACAGCTGGGAGTGCACAATAATCAGGGTTTAGCCTGAGATATAAAAGTGGATATCATTTTGACTCACTTCCATATCAATAAAGAAATACTGAATAATATATTTTTTAAATATTATTAAATACTACGGCTTATACTACAGTATTTCTTGTACTCTTGCAAGTGTTAGACCTTGATTAAAATCCAGCACGTCCTGCTGTTACACCGGCTACAGCATGTGCGTCGTGAAACCCCTGTGCATTATTGATGCTCCTGAGAGCCGTCCAGCCTCTCCTGTGCTAATCAAGCACCAAAAAGAACACAGAAACATTCACACAGATTCAGAAATTTCCATTACAGTGTCCTTTTTAAAGATAGACTGCGATTCATGCAACTTTAATTACAAGCAAACTAACCCTTGAGCTGTATAGAATGCTAGAATGCTTGAGCAAGACGTTTTATTGTACATGTGTGCTGTATAATTGAAAGTAGACTGTTGATTATGGAAAGTTTATTATTTTCCTAACAGCACACCCAGTAGTTATATTCACCGGATATGACATCACTTAAATTGGTAAGACAACAGCATGTCAATCTTTTAAACTCACTCACTCACTCGTCTTCTATACGCGCTTATCCTGTATTCAGGGTCTAACCACTTCACCGATCTTTTAAACTGTTATAGAAATAAATAAATAAACAAATAAATAAATAAGTTATTAAAGGGAATCCTCCTCCTTCCTGTAAATACTGGACTGAAAGGTGACTACACACTGTTGGTCCTATTGTCCTAATGCTAAATGAGTGAAGATTTAACTGCTTGGCAAATATATACATGCGTACATGAATAAGAGTCTCGTTTGTAATAGAAACGTTCAGTGTGTGTCTCAATGATGGAATTAACGTTCTTCCCTTCACAGAATTATTCAAATCAAAAAGTTAGTCTTCACCTTCTTTCTTAATAATTAACCCACCGGAGTTGGGTTCAAGTCTGAATTATTCACCTGGGTGACCTGAAGGTGACATGGTGCTTCCTAAGCTATATCCCCTTCTGGAAGAAACTGAAAGACACAGGATCTTTTCGATAAGGTCCACTTTTTTTCCTGTCTCACGGTCACTTAAGGTAGTTTAGGACGAATCTGTCCTTAGTGGTGGATTGTGTAAGTTAAGATCGAGTTTCACCAGGCAGATTGAGTTCTTCTGTGACAGACAGCTCCTGTTATCAAATTGTCAAAGCGGTTCGATGTTATCACAGTTGGTCAGAACTGGAAAAACAAAAATTTGTTCTGGAAATACATTTTCATTTAAGGATTTTTTTTTTTTTTTTAATAAAGGTTGGAAGCAAGGCTAGTTTTGTCCTAATGTGATGCCATTAAGAAACAACAACATACAGTATATAGGACTGTTTAGACATGGTTTAGTCTCCTCGCCTTTCACCCGGGTAAAGATACAGAATTGTTTTTAGGCGGCCATAAACATCTCTGACGTGTATTGTGTTAGAAACTGTCGTGACAAAAACCTGACATTCTAAGGATAAGAGTCTGATGGAGCAAACACCGCTGCTTCCCGACAAGAACGTCGCCGCTTATTTTGACCAAAGTTGAAGAAGAACTTGGTATTTATCACTTACAAAAAAAAAAGCTAATTATTATAGTTTTAACCACCTTGGATTATAAGCAATATGTGGTCACTATATATTGTTAAATACTATTTAAAATGAATTATAAAATACTGTCACAAGCACCGGTTGTGCTGCATTTGGGAGCCATGATGCCCTTCAGTATTCATGACAGTTATATTTGACAAGCTCTTTGTATACAAAATATATGAGATACAAGTCATGTTGTTTATCAAGGTTTCTGAACTTCAGTTGATTCATGTTTGATCAGATGTTATATCCTGCACCTGACAAACTTACAGTAAGTAAGTAAGTAAGTAAATGAATAAATAAATAAAAGTGATGGATGTCCAGGAATAAAGTCACATTTATTTAGTTTTTTTTTTACTTGCAGAATAGATAAACGTGGTATAATGATTAATCAATTTGTAATATTTGTTTAATAAATAAAGTATATTGGATAAAGAACAGTTTCTTTTTTCATTTTTGGCAAGTTTTTGCCTCTCATTTTCAGACATTTTAGTCACTCAAGTATAAAAATATGAAATGAAATGAGATGAAATTAAATGAAAGGGAACCAGGACTACTTAAAAAAAAAAGTTCTTTGTTTGACCACTAGGTGTCACTAAAGTTCAACCAAAGTGTGACATTCAAAGTTTAGATCCTGCTCATTACTAACGTTTCACAGTGAAGCTTAGACAGAAAGTCTGTGATTTGTTTGGTTGCTGCTTATCACTCCCCCAAAATTACAGTGACCATTATACAAGTTATTATCATGGACCTCTTCTAGTTATTAGCCCACAGTCACTTGAATGAAAAAAAGTTCATCCAAACATAAAAAAAAAGAAAATAAATAATGTAAACTTAGATGTAATCATTTTCTCATGATAAAGTCAGGAATATAACAAAACAATAAAGTGGCAAAATATTAATTCAATAAAAGTTTAATATTTAAATAGTCTGATCATTTACCTTTAAACAATTCTGTGCTTTTACAGAATAGACTTTAAAGTAAATGAGGTCAAAAGTTGCAAAAAGAGAAACTCTACTGAAATAATAATAATAATAATAATAATAATAATAATAATAGATCACACTGCAGTGTGATCTATTATTATTATTATTATTATTATTATTATTATTATTATTGTTATTATTACCATCTTACTGTACAGAACGCATCTAGGACATGAGAAGGCGATGTCTAGAAATTGTGTCTGCACATGATTTCTTTAAAATTTAGAACCACACTCACAATATACAGAATAAATATTTCTCGGCCTGGCCTGCCTCCCTGTGGTCAGAGAAACAAAAAAATGTGCCAATTGTTCTATTTAAAATTGCACATCATCATTAATGCACTTAAATGTTTCAGGGCAGAGGTGTGAAACAGACACCTTAATTAATTAAATAATAAAAAAAAGTAGTAATTAGTAATTTTTTGGCTCTACTTGATCTGACAAATGAGGAAGCTAAGGTTTTTGTTATTGCAAAGAAATTCAGTTAACCAGCTGTCCAACTAACATGCAGTTACATAACATGATGCCACACATTATAAATTTTTTTACAAACTGCAACTATAGAAGAAGAACTACAGAAGTTAGGGAAAAAGCAAAAAATTGAACAGATATCTACTATGGTATGATTATATATTCTGTCGCACTGTCGCCTTGCACCTTCGGGGTCTGGGTTCGATTCCCCGGCCAGGCTCGATTCCGTTTCTGTGTGCATGGAGTTTGCATGTTCTCCCCGTGCTTGGTGGGTTTCCTCCGGGTACTCCGGTTTCCTCCCACAGTCCAAAGATATGCAGGTTAGGCTAATTGGCGTTCCTAAATTGCCCGTAGTGTGTGATTGGGTGTGTGAGTGTGTGTATGTGTGTGTGCCCTGCGATGGATTGGCACCCTGTCCAGGGTGTACCCCGCCTAGTGCCCGAAGTCTCCTGGGATAGGCTCCAGGTCCCCCGCGACCCTGAACACAGGATTAAGCGGTATAGAAAATGAATGAATGAATGAACTTTGATGCAAAACAATGTGGTGTGGGATACTCCAAAACTGGAATAAAAATACTTTTATTGTACTACAGAGAAAAGTTAGTTCCATAACATGCTAATTATAATAATAGACACAAATTAAACTCTTTAATCTCAATTATTAGTCTTTTTAAACTGTGGACAAAAGTTCATATCTTTTGTGCATATGTTCACTGATTCAGAAACGATTAAACAGTTGTTGTTATTCATCATCATCATCATCATCATCATGTGACACACTTTACGTCAACTAAATGCAGTAAGGGCCAGTTACGTAAATTGAGTTTGCCACCCTTATGTATTTCTCAGATATCCTCCAGAGACCTGGACTCTGCTGGTGTGTACGTTGCGATTTCTATTGACTGTTTTTATTTAATCATAAGTGACTATAAATTTTATTAATGTCTTCAACCAGAAAGAAGTTCAGCAATACCACCTAACACATGAGGATGGTACAAGGATATATATACAGTATATATAGACAATGAAGTTGGGAGAAAGAAAATGTCATGTCCTCATACAGGTATTGTGTCTCGAGACGATATACATTCTTGCCGTAAGCAGGTTTCAAATGGTTTTACCATCTATAATTTCCTACTTTGCATTAAGAGCCACTGCTGTCACTGTGTGTAATGTAATCCATGTCTCTCTGATCTGAATGGTGAAGTGAAAGTCTGTATAGGAAATGCAAGCCCTGCTACAGGTGTATTTCATTGGTGTATGTGCACACACACACACACACACACACACACACACACACACACACACACACACACACACAGCATAAACACCATCGTCTCTCGTTCACACTCACACACAGCAGCCACTGACTCGAGTGTTCCAGATGATGCTGTGCCAAAGTAATGCGATGCTGAAACTATAGACCTGATTGTACGGCCTTTTGGTCTTTGAGTTGTCTACGGCAAGGGTAAGTCACAAGCAGTCGAGTAGCTCCTGACATGCAGGCATCAATGTTTGAAAGCACTGTTGTCTGCCCTTAAAGCATCACATTATATTAGGATTAGGATAGAAGGGTGTGATGATTTTTTTTTTTAAGTTAATCAGGTTTTAGATAAATTTCCTCATTTTCAGAATCAGACATTTCTACTGACTTTAATACGAGTCAAAACGTTTGATTGTGCAGAATAACAGAACATAGTAACGAGTGAAAAAACTCTCTTTATTCTCTATATACACTAATGCACTTATTCCAGCACTTCACTTGTGCTTAGATCTCATCAAGTTTTACAGTACTGTACACTGGAGCCATGATCAGATTGCCTGGTATACAGCTGAAATGCTGGCCTCCCAGGAACTCCTTTAACATCTGGAAATGGTTTGGAGTGAGTTAAGGAACCGTGGCAATAACTCCCAGCCGAGTTCCAGATGTTAAAGGAGTTCCTGGGAGGCCAGCATTTCAGATATGTCTATTCTGCAAGTTGCCAATAAGTTGTTCAATGATCAGGCGTTCCAGTGGACAAATGTTCATGTCGGACTTTATGGGAGGGGGATTTGTAACGTCTAATAATCAAAACCAGCCAGTACAGCCCGCCCCCAAAAATAATATTCTAATAATGAATTGAAATGACTGCCACAAACATAGATCAGAAAGATTCCTACATGTCAGCAGAGTCTGGTCTACATAGAACCCAGCTCCAGGGAAAAAGACATTTAGCAAACTCTGAGAATTTGATAGCTTAATATGGCTGTTCTACGAATCCATTCATATTAGTGTGTATCCTTTTATTGTAAATACCCATGAACCCAACTCATTATCATAAACCACACCCACTAGAACAGATTTACGAGGATTTCACCGGATTTGTCTAATAACTAATGACACTTATGTGACCCCATTGGCTTCATTTAGCTTTGAAACTTGTGAACTTCTCACATTTGTTGTTAATAATATCTCAGTGTTGGTTTGATAAAGATTACACTAACCATGACTGAGTGTTCTGGATCCTCTGTGCTGGGATTTAAGCTCCTGGTGAGACTTCACAGCACAGGTGGGAGGAAGCTCACTGTAGAGGTCACAAACTGAGTGTCAGTCACTCGCTCTAGAACCTTGGGGAAGGTCTGAGACAGGAGCCAATCACTGCCCTTGCAGGGTGTCACCTGATCCAGGTGAGTGAGCACACAGAGACATTGGGCTTGAGTGGTGTGTGTTGATAAGAGAAGTCAGTCAGTAGAGTGGTGCTGCTGATGGATATGACATCACTGGCTTGGAAATGCTCATGGCTGGCAACAGAGTTCAATGTGTGAGCTGGAGCTGCTTTCCAGAACCCAATTCAGACTACTCTCCTCCCACTTTTAGTCTCCTTTAGAATAAAATTGTATTTCCCCGACCATAGGACTCAACATTGGCCATTCAGGTCAGTGTCACTGATTTGCTTTTCTGTGTTTATGGACAATTACCTGCACTTGTATTGCAAATCATACGGTAAACACAGATCGACCACAACACTAAGACTGTTTAAAATCCTGACTTTAAGGCCAAGTGTGTGCAGTCTATTGCTCCAAGTACATTTAATCAAGCTGTGATGGAGTGAGAATTCCTTATGCGTTCCAGTTTCAGCAGTATGGCTCATAGATGGCCTGGAAACACCAAACCTGTCTCCAGTTTCTTTGTGAAATATTCATGTATCTAGTAAACCTGAGGAGAAATAATCTAACCATGCACACGAATGCTTATGATGCTTTCTGCAGAATGAGCAAATTTCACTAAACAAGTTAAATCAATTCATTAATCTCAGCAAATAAACTCCTTAGAACATTACGAATATGTTTTACTTTACATTGTATCTGCTGTAACTGTAGACCATGCTGTAATCGACAGAGTCATTAGTGCCAGTTATGGACAATAAGTGCAATGAAAGCTCTTCAGGAAATGTGAATGTGAGTGGAGTCAAAAATATCTGCATTCTGGCTGTAGAATTGTTGTTAAATAATGTTTATAAAAAACAAATACATCATTTTTTGACATAATCTTTTTCTCTTCAATACACTTTTCACATTCCACAAGTGCACTGCTGTCTTCACTTCTTCTTCTTCAGAAGTGTATCTTCTTCATCGTAGGGCTGCTTTCAAGGGATCAAACAGGTGAAAGAAAATCTTATAGGTTAGGACTATAGGTTAAAGCATCCATCTCCTTGAACATCTTCCTGAACTCTATCATCATCTCCCTGAGCTCTTTCATTGGCTCCCCAAACTCCCTCCTCATCCCCCTGAACTCTCTCCTCAGTTGTAGCTTAAGGAAGAGAAAAGCTCAGGTTAATGTTTTCATATAGGGACACAAGTGCCTTGTAACTATGTTGCTCTTGTTCCTGCTTCTAAAATACAGACAAGAAGTGTCTAAACTTGAAGATTTAACGTTCACATCTGCAGTGGACAGAGGTGGAAAGAGGGATAAAAATTTTTTACTCAAGTACAAGTACTGTTACTTCAGTGAAATTTTACTTAAGTACAAGTAAAGTTACCCTTATAAAAATCTACTCAAATAAAAGTAAAAAGTAGCTCATTAAAAAATTTACTCTAACAGATTATTGTTTGTGTTTAAATGTTTGCTGTGGGTGTCGATTGTATATTGATCTGGCTCTGCTTTTTTTTTTTTTTTTTTGTTAAATATAAAAAAATAAAATAAACACACAGCGGGGGTGGGATGAGGCATTCTAGCGTAGTTCAAAAAAGATGAGCAGATATAAATCTCAAACTAGTTGTTTTTACCTGAAGGAACACCTTTGCATAATAAAGCTGTTGTCTTTCTTGTGCTTGAAAATCAAAGTGGTCACTTAAATATGGTGTTACGTCCCAGTCTAGGGCCATACAGCAAAAGACTGGTTCAGGGTTCTATTTTAAACTGTATGGAAATGGTGGTATATGGCAGAAAGAACTCGATCCAATCATTAACTGATGAAATAATGAGGTTTGTATATACAAACACACAACAGGAGGAGGAGGATCAGATTCAGGTTGGACCCAGGCCAAAATAACAAACAAAATGGTATTTATATTTAGTAGGTAGATTACCTGCAAAAAGAAACAACAACAAAAAAACCCCAGAAACAAAAATACAGGTACCTTCCCGGACTCACTAAACCAAAAACAGTGAAATTATCTACAAATATATACAAAGACCAACCAAACCAAAGGGACAAAGCAATAATCAAAGTCAATTGGAGGCAAAAAGTCAAGACCAGAATACACAACCAAATATCAAAACGCCAAAATCACAATCTCTTTCATCTTTCCCGCGTCTCTCTCCGGTTTATATTTTATATGGTCGCGCTAGTCGATGACGTCACTCTCAGGGCGGAAGCGACCATGTGGAAGGTCAGGAAGATGCCGATGTCAGAAAACCTGGAGTGGAGTCTGGAGCAGCGCGCGACCAGGACATGATACACACACGCGGCGCAACGGAGCATTTATACAAAGCATAATATTTTCATTATTTTAGCATTTTCATTCATTTATTTTTTACTCAGTAGCGAATATGATTTAAAATGTAGCGAATTACAATACTTCAAACAAAACGTACTTAAGTAAAAGTAAAATTACAGATTTTTAAAACTACTTTAAAAAGTAGAAATACACAAAAAATCTACTCAATTACAGTAACGCGAGTAAATGTAATTCATTACTTTCCACCTCTGGCAGTGGGCCATTTCACTTTCGCCCTTGCTTCTTACGGTACCCTCTCATTTTGTCCAGACTTGGGACCAGCACTGCATCCAGTTTGGGGTTTTGGGAGGCATTTGGTAGAAACTGAACCCGGGCCTTCCGCATGGCAGGTGAGAAACCTACAGTACACTGAGCCCAGTTGGGAAAAGTATAGTCTATATTAGATTTTGCGCTGGTCTGTAATCTAGTATACAATCTCATGCCGATGGCTAATGGCTGGCTAGTAAATGAAAGTGATTAAGGTTTAATAAGTACCTCAGGGGGGGGGGTCCATCTGCATATCCTGGTTTACTGCAGAAAAATGTGGAGAACTTGAAGAATATTTTTGCATGAGATCTAAATGTAAGTATGCATTGGTTAAAGTTTGTATGGGTCAGTCTCTATCACTTTTAAAAGGTTTCATTTGGCTTTCATGTGAAGTTCATATTCTGAGCGAATCATGATTTGGCATGAGGGTAATCAAACAGGGTTAAAAAGACATGATGTGATTTTCTATAACGTTAGATAATGATTTGTTTTCTTTTCTTTGCCTCACTGTAGACTGCCACCTGAAACACTGGATTCCAAACCTTATTTTAGGACCCACAGTTAGGACCCACAGCAGGAGATTTTATCTGTGTTGCCGGAGTCGTGATTTATGACTGCAGCACTCCTTTCAGTCACAAGGTGGATTTTCCACCAACGTCACAAAAAAAAACATTATATAGTTTTTCTGTCTAAAATGCATTTACTTGGGATCATTTGTAAAGTCTAGTTTCACTGTTGACTTTTAAATCTGGGAGTTGAGTCATGTCAACTGGACTTCTTTTTGTTAGGTAGAAACGTTTCACTACTCATCCAAGTAGCTTCTTCAGTCTGAGGTAAGCTGGTAAGCTGCTTGTATTTAGTCATCCAAGGTCAAAGGAGTCTCCCCTGTCTTAAAAGTCTGTTACGTGAACAATGGAGATGATGAGGGTAGGAGGGAGGGTCGTTAGAGAGTGGTGGGGAGAAAGCTGTTAAGAAGACAATAAAGAGAGATTAGGGAGAGTCACTGAGGTGTAACGACCAGAGAGAGTAAGGGAAGTCCTTAAGTGTGGATTCACTTAGGTGGACCTGTAAAGATGCCTTGATCTTCCTCGGGATGGATGAAAGGATGAAAAATGGATGAAAGCATGAAAGATGGATGAAGATGGATGAAAGCATGAAAAATCCATTCTGAGGAAGATTTCATATTGGGGCATAAGTGTCTTGTAACTATGTTGAAGATCACTACCAGTTACAGTTGAAGTATGAGCACGCTTAATGCGATGCGCATTTATCCAATTATCCAAGATGGCGCCGGTGAGGTCGGCTGCCGTCACGACTGCTCCGACCACCTTTTCTTTGTTTTTGTTCTTTAAGCTAGTTTTCAGTGTTTTAAAATCGGCAAAATCACCACCATTGAGTACATTAGGTATGATAGAGACACTCTTGTTTCTATTGGTATACAATGTACTCACAATTCGACGTTTTTAACTCCGGATCCGAGCTGGCCGAGTGAGATCCTGAGGGAGAACAATGGACGCGATGCGAAGCGACGAACCCGAGGGAGACGAGCTGGTGTGAGGAACCGGCTCAGGACCCGTGCACACTGCACACCTCTGCCTAGCATCCTGCTCGCCAACGTCCAGTCACTGGAGAACAAACTGGATGACCTCAGGGCCAGGATAAAGTTCCAGAGAGACATTCGGGACTGCAATCTCCTCTGCTTCACCGAGACATGGCTGAACCCAGCGGTGCCAGACCACGCCATACAGCCGGCCGAGTTCTTTTCGGTTCACCGCATTGACAAGACGCGGGACTCGGGGAAGTCAAGAGGAGGCGGCGTGTGCTTAATGGTGAACAACAGCTGGTGCAACAGCGCGAGCGTTGTTCCTCTTACACGCTCCTGCACACCAAACCTGGAACTACTGTCCATCATGTGTCGTCCATTTTATCTTCAACGGGAGTTCACATCGGTCATAATCAGTGCCGTTTACATACCTCCACAAGCAGACACTGAAACTGCCTTATGCGAGCTGCATGAGGCGCTCACACAGCACCAGACACAACACCGGGACGCTGCGCTCATTGTGGCGGGGGATTTTAATAGTGCCAACCTCAAACGCGCAGCGCCGAACTTTTATCAGCACATCACCTGCCCCACCAGGGGCGAAAGGACACTGGACCACTGTTATACCACGGTCAAAGACGGTTACAAGGCACAATCTCGTCCAGCGTTTGGTAAATCCGACCACGCCGCCATTTTCCTCATGCCAAAATATAAACAAAGGCTGAAACAGGAAGTTCCGGTCCTGAGGGAGGTCGCGCGCTGGACGGACCAATCGGTGGCCGCGTTACAGGACGCACTCGATGACGCAGACTGGGACATGTTCAGAAACAGCTCCGATGATGACGTCAGCGTGTTTACGGAAGCGGTTGTGGGATTTATTGAAAAGCTGGCAGACGATACGGTAGAGAAAAAGACTATCAGAACGTTTCCCAACCAGAAGCCGTGGGTGGATAAAACCATCCGCGACACTCTGAGATCTCGCACCGCTGCCTACAACACGGGACTTGCGTCGGGGGACATGGAACCGTACAAGGCTGCGTCATATAACGTCCGGAAGGCGGTGAAAGAGGCGAAGCAGCGCTACGGGAGAAAACTAGAGTCACAGCTTCAACAGAGTGACTCTAGGAGCCTGTGGCAGGGACTAAGAACAATAACGGATTATAAAGCACCAGCATCCGGTATGACGAACGCGGACGCGACTCTGGCAGACGAGCTGAACACATTTTACTCTCGCTTCGAGGCTGCAGCTAAAGACGCTAGCAATGCTAATGCTAACGGCGCTAATGCTAACGGCGCTAATGCTAGCGGCGCTAACGGCTGCAGACAGGAAGACACTGCCAGCACCGGGAACGCGCTCATCATCTCCGAGCATGACGTGAGGAGAGCCTTCAGGAGAGTGAACACCAGGGAATCAGCAGGACCAGACGGCATCTCAGGTCGTATTCTCAGAGCCTGCGCAGACCAGCTAGCCCCTGTGTTCACTGAGATATTCAACATCTCTTTATCTCAGTCGGTGATCCCCACATGCTTCAAAGAGTCCATTATTGTTCCTGTTCCAAAGAAACCACATCCTGCTTCTCTCAATGACTATCGCCCTGTAGCTCTCACCTCAGTAGTGATGAAGTGCTTTGAACGCCTTATCAGAGACTTCATCATTTCTTCACTATCCGACACACTGGACCCACTACAGTTTGCATACCGTCAGAACCGCTCCACAGACGATGCAATCTCTCATCTCCTCCACACATCACTCACTCACCTGGACACTAGGAAAGGGAATTATGTTAAAATGCTCTTCATCGACTACAGCTCTGCTTTTAACACAATAATTCCCTCCACACTCACCACCAAGCTGGAGCACCTGGGACTGAGCTCATCTATATGTCAGTGGATCTCCAATTTTCTGACTGGCAGACTACAGGCAGTAAGGATGGGCGGACATGTCTCAGCCACACTCACCCTCAGCACTGGAGCCCCCCAGGGTTGTGTTCTGAGCCCCCTGCTGTACTCTTTGTACACCCACGACTGCGTTGCCACTACCAACTCCACCTCCATCATCAAGTTTGCTGACGACACCGTCGTGGTCGGACTGATCACCAACAATGATGAGTCGGACTACCTAGAGGAGATTGGAAATCTGGAGAACTGGTGCCAGAGGAACAATCTCCTCCTGAACGTCAGTAAGACAAAGGAGCTGATAGTGGACTTTAGCACAAAGCAGGAGAGGAACTACCAGACCCCCGTCATCAACAGGAGCCCAGTGGAGAGAGTGGACAGCTTCAGATACCTCGGTGTTCACATCACGCAGGACCTATCATGGTCCTGTCACATCAGCACCATGGTGAAAAAAGCCCGGCAGCGTCTCTACCACCTCAGACGCTTGAGAGACTTTAGACTGCCCTCCAAGGTGCTCAGGAACTTCTACTCCTGCACCATAGAGAGCATCCTGACGGGAAACATCTCGACCTGGTTCGGGAACAGCACCATGCAGGACAGACGAGCTCTACAGAGGGTGGTGCGATCAGCCGAGCGCATCATCCGCACTGAGCTCCCTGACCTACACTCCATCTACAGCAAGCGGTGCTGGACTAAGGCCAGGAAGATCATGAAGGACCTCAGTCACCCCAGTAATGGACTGTTCTCTTTGTTGCGGTCTGGGAAGAGATTCCGCTCCCTAAAGGCCAACACAGAGAGACTGAGGAGGAGCTTCTTCCCGCAGGCGATAAGGTCTCTCAATCACACAATCACACCACAAACACAGGACTAATAACATCTTTTAAGCTCACAACACTGACTGGACAATCATGGACACATTCATACACACTTGCACTAAATACTCATACATCTGGACAATTGCACGTCACCTCCATGCATACTTGCACAACCACTGTCACTTTAATCCTATATTTTTGCAATATTTTATTATGCCCTTATGCACAGTTAATTTTACTAGTTAAATTTATTTGTTTAGTATTTCCTTTTTATTGATTATTTATTTTACGTACAAGCTTTTATTTTCTTTTTTTAAGGTCACTGGCGGTCGTATAAAGCATTTCACTGCATATTATACTGTGTATGATTGTGTATGTGACCAATAAAATTTGAATTTGAATTTGAATTTATAGGCTGAGAAACAGGATGACAATCACACTATGTCACAGAAACCCAAGCAGTGACGCACCTGAGCCATGGAAAAGCCTGCGTGCTATTACATTTACGCATTTGGCAGACACCCTTATCCAGAGCGACTTACATTTTTTAATCTATCTCATTATACATCTGAGCAGTTGAGGGTTAAGGGCCTTGCCCAAGGGCCCAACAATGGTTTTGGGGTTTGAACCTGGGGTCTTCCGAACCATAGTCCAATGCCTTAACCACTGGCTCCTATTGAATGCAAAGTGTGAGTATCTCAGACCACTTTTTTGCAGATAAATTTTATTGGTACTGATACACTGGATGAAGTTGTACATTTAACATGTTAATAAAGCACACAGACTGAGATACAGCGTAAGTACAGTAAAGCACAGACAGACCCTTAAAAATCATATATAAAGTAGCAGCAATGTGTTTAGACAGATTTCTTTTTTTGGTTTTCCTGAGGCTGGTTTTCTGGGATGAATTGTAAAGTCCAATCTGTGCCAGATTTCATGCTTTTTGTTCTCCTGGATGTGTGTTTTACGAATGGTTCTCTCCTGGATCACTTGGGTTGTCTCTCTGATGCTTCAACATCTGCATCTTTGTTTTGCCATATAGTAGACAAAACCCCAAGGTTCTAGGTTGTAGGCCATGGACAACATTCAGATCATAACTGCACACATGGTTCCTACAGATGTTGAATTGAATTGAGATCTGGAGAATTTCGGGGCTACAGCAGATTCAATGCTTTTTATTTTGCTCTTCAGTTCTCTGTGTCTTCTGTTAATCTTCTGCAAACATCACATGGTTTTAAACCTACGTACGTTCCTGAGGAATTTCATCCCAAGTCCTGTTTTGACTTGAATGCCACCTCAAGTTAATTTGTTGTCTAGGGTAATTAAGTACATGTAGATGTACATTCATACATGGACGTTTTTTTTGGTGCAATACGACTAATACTGTATGTCCAATGTCATGGACAACATACAGATAGTGACAGCAAACATGGTCTAAACAACAAAAACTAGATTAAAAATCTAAAAGTGGGAGGAGAGTAGTCTGAATTGGGTTCTGGAAAGCAGCTCCAGCTCACACATTGAACTCTGTTGCCAGCCATGAGCATTTCCAAGCCAGTGATGTCATATCCATCAGCAGCACCACTCTACTGACTGACTTCTCAACACACACCACTCAAGCCCAATGTCTCTGTGTGCTCACTCACCTGGATCAGGTGACACCCTGCAAGGGCAGTGATTGGCTCCTGTCTCAGACCTTCCCCAAGGTTCTAGAGCGAGTGACTGACACTCAGTTTGTGACCTCTACAGTGAGCTTCCTCCCACCTGTGCTGTGAAGTCTCACCAGGAGCTTAAATCCCAGCACAGAGGATCCAGAACACTCAGTCATGGTTAGTGTAATCTTTATCAAACCAACACTGAGATATTATTAACAACAAATGTGAGAAGTTCACAAGTTTCAAAGCTAAATGAAGCCAATGGGGTCACATAAGTGTCATTAGTTATTAGACAAATCTGGTGAAATCCTCGTAAATCTGTTCTAGTGGGTGTGGTTTATGATAATGAGTTGGGTAAATCGAGGCAGGATTGAGCTTACCCACTTAGCTCAGACTGAAGAGGCTACTTGGATGAGTAGTGAAACGTTTCTATCTAACAAAAAGAAGTCCAGTTGACATGACTCAACTCCCAGATTTAAAAGTCAACAATGAAACTAGACTTTACAAATGATCCCAAATAAATGCATTTTAGACAGACAAACTATATAATGTTTTTTTGTGTGACGTTGGTTGGAAATCCACCTTGTGACTGAAAGGAGTGCTGCAGTCATAAATCACGACTCCGGCAAACCAGATAAAATCTCCTGCAACCCAACTGTGGGTCCTAAAATAAGGTTTGGAATCCAGTGTTTTAGGTGGCAGTCTACAGTGAGGCCAAGAAAGGAAAACAAATCATTATCTAACGTTATAGAAAATCATATCTTTTTAACCCTGTCTGACTACCCCCGATACCAAATCATGATTCGCTCAGAATATGAACTTCACATGAAAGCCAAATGAAACCTTTTAAAAGTGATAGAGACTGACCCATACAAACTTTAACCAATGCATACTTGCATGATGTCTTTGCTTTTGCATTTAGATCTCATGCAAAAATATTCTTCAAGTTCTCCACATTTTTCTGCAGTAAACCAGGATATGCAGATGGACTGCCCCCCGCCGAGGTACTTATTAAACCTTAATCACTTTCATTTACTAGCCAGCCATTAGCCATCGGCATGAGATTGTATACTAGATGACAGACCAGCGCAAAATCTAATATAGATTATACTTTTCCCTACTGGGCTCAGTGTAGGTTTCTCGCCTGCCATGCGGAAGGCCCGGGTTCAGTTTCTACCAAATGCCTCCCAAAACCCCAAACTGGATGCAGTGCTGGTCCCAAGTCTGGACGAAATGAGAGGGTACCGTTACAAGAAAGGGTGAAAGCGAAATGGCCCACTGCAGATGTGAACGTTAAATCACTAGTTGTCTGTATTTTAGAAGCAGGAACAAGAGCAACATAGTTACAAGACACTTATGCCCCAATATGAAGACATTAACCTGAGCTTTTCTCTTCCTTAAGCTACAACTGAGGAGAGAGTTCAGGGGGATGAGGAGGGAGTTTGGGGAGCCAATGAAAGAGCTCAGGGAGATGATGATAGAGTTCAGGAAGATGTTCAAGGAGATGGATGCTTTAACCTATAGTCCTAACCTATAAAATTTTCTTTCACCTGTTTGATCCCTTGAAAGCAGCCCTACGATGAAGAAGATACACTCATGAAGAAGAAGAAGTGAAGACAGCAGTGCACTTGTGGAATGTGATAAGTGTATTGAAGAGAAAAAGATTATGTCAAAAAATGATGTATTTGTTTTTTATAAACATTATTTAACAACAATTCTACAGCCAGAATGCAGATATTTTTGACTCCACTCACATTCACATTTCCTGAAGAGCTTTCATTGCACTTATTGTCCATAACTGGCACTAATGACTCTGTCGATTACAGCATGGTCTACAGTTACAGCAGATACAATGTAAAGTAAAACATATTTGTAATGTTCTAAGGAGTTTATTTGCTGAGATTAATGAATTGATTTAACTTGTTTAGTGAAATTTGCTCATTCTGCAGAAAGCATCATAAGCATTCGTGTGCATGGTTAGATTATTTCTCCTCAGGTTTACTAGATACATGAATATTTCACAAAGAAACTGGAGACAGGTTTGGTGTTTCCAGGCCATCTATGAGCCATACTGCTGAAACTGGAACGCATAAGGAATTCTCACTCCATCACAGCTTGATTAAATGTACTTGGAGCAATAGACTGCACACACTTGGCCTTAAAGTCAGGATTTTAAACAGTCTTAGTGTTGTGGTTGATCTGTGTTTACCGTATGATTTGCAATACAAGTGCAGGTAATTGTCCATAAACACAGAAAAGCAAATCAGTGACACAGACCTGAATGGCCAGTGTTGAGTCCTATGGTCGGGGAAATACAATTTTATTCTAAAGGAGACTAAAAGTGGGAGGAGAGTAGTCTGAATTGGGTTCTGGAAAGCAGCTCCAGCTCACACATTGAACTCTGTTGCCAGCCATGAGCATTTCCAAGCCAGTGATGTCATATCCATCAGCAGCACCACTCTACTGACTGACTTCTCTTATCAACACACACCACTCAAGCCCAATGTCTCTGTGTGCTCACTCACCTGGATCAGGTGACACCCTGCAAGGGCAGTGATTGGCTCCTGTCTCAGACCTTCCCCAAGGTTCTAGAGCGAGTGACTGACACTCAGTTTGTGACCTCTACAGTGAGCTTCCTCCCACCTGTGCTGTGAAGTCTCACCAGGAGCTTAAATCCCAGCACAGAGGATCCAGAACACTCAGTCATGGTTAGTGTAATCTTTATCAAACCAACACTGAGATATTATTAACAACAAATGTGAGAAGTTCACAAGTTTCAAAGCTAAATGAAGCCAATGGGGTCACATAAGTGTCATTAGTTATTAGACAAATCCGGTGAAATCCTCGTAAATCTGTTCTAGTGGGTGTGGTTTATGATAATGAGTTGGGTTCATGGGTATTTTATTCTTGTATCAAACCAGAGAGAAAAACATCAATACAGGGCAAATAAGAGAAACTTCAGGTTTTAAATAAATCGTTTAATTTGAACTATTGCCATACAAACGAACAAACAAAAAGTACTCATGTGAAAGGGGCGTTCAAGTAAAACCGGGACACATGATGAAATTTCTGGTGAATGAAGGTGTCACCCTTGGCTTGCTCATCAGAGAAATTTCATTCATTCGTCTCATTATTATTATCTGCACATTTTTCTCACACATCCACACTTGCAATTATTTTCTTTTCTATAATAATAATAATAATAATAATTATGGCGGCGCGGTGGTGTAGTGGTTAGCACTGTCGCCTTGCACCTCCAGGGTCTGGGTTTGATTCCCCGGCCAGGCTCGATTCCCGTCTCTGTGTGCATGGAGTTTGCATGTTCTCCCCGTGCTTGGTGGGTTTCCTCCGGGTACTCCGGTTTCCTCCCACAGTCCAAAGATATGCAGGTTAGGCTAATTGGCGTTCCTAAATTGCCCGTAGTGTGTGATTGGGTGCGTGAGTGTGTGTATGTGTGTGTGCCCTGCGATGGATTGGCACCCTGTCCAGGGTGTACCCCGCCTAGTGCCCGAAGTCTCCTGGGATAGGCTCCAGGTCCCCCGCGTCCCTGAACACAGGATTAAGCGGTATAGAAGATGAATGAATGAATAATAATAATCATTATTATTATTTTATTTTATTTTTTTTATTTATTTTTTAAATTTATTTATTTATTTATTATTATTATTATTATTATTATTTATTTATTTTTTTTGTTAAATTTCTTAAATTTTTGTGAAGCTGCTTTGAGACAATGACCAAAAGCTATATAAATAAAATTGAATTGAATTGAATTGAATTAAAAATAATCGACATTTACAGAAGACATCAACACAGTACAGTGACGAGCTGTCCAGCTGTTTTGATCCTTTAAAAAGTGTGAAAAGCAGTAATTCAACTTCATATATAAATTTGTTCATAATATTAATTCTATTCAAATATGGAATGTATGGGTGAGTGTTTATATGTGCACCTATTGTTTATTCTGTGTTGTGCAGAATGGAGACTTAAAGTGGGAGCAGATTAGTCTGAATTTGTTCCTCTCTCAGTCCTTCCCCAACATGCAGATCATAACTGTACACATGGGTCCTACAGATGTTCAACTGAATTGAGATTTGGAGAATTTAAAGGCTAAATCAAAACTTTAAACCAGGGATATCAAACATACGGCCCGCGGGCCAAATACGGCCCACCAAGGCGTCCAGTACGGCGGGATGATTAGAACAATAATATTAAATATCAAATATTTTTTATTATCATTATTATTAGTAGTAGTATCAAATAAAGTCTATGTCCGGGTATTCGCTGCAATATAGTGTTCGGTTTTATAATTTTTTTTTATTTTATCATTGATCATTTAACTGCTCTTCTATTGCGCTTCTGCCGAAACCTCTAACACGCATGCACATTCGAAATTGAGCCCGCACATGGTCGGTCACATTTCTTCTCATCCGGCCCTCATCCTAAAATGAGTTTGACACCCCTGCTTTAAAGTCTTTATAATGTTCCTCAAGCCACCCCGGAAGAATGTATGCAGAATGTCAGAGCACATTATCCTGCTGAAAGACACCACTGCCAGCAGGGGGCAGCATTGTCATAAAGGGCAATGTTTAGGTACTGTAGGCGCTACATGTCAAAGTTACATCCACGTGAATGCCAGGAGCCAAGATTATATAAGTTCAAACGCATGTTGTTGACAGACTACCAATGAGTCCAGGTTCAACTCCTGTTTTAGGTCGGCATGAGACTGGATCCTTTTAATCAAATAAAAATTTGAATGTAAATTTGAATTTGATCCCAATTTGATGCCACACACACACACACACACACACACACACACACACACACACACACACACACAGCCATCATGTGTTGAATGTTCTCTGTTTATTAAAAGCAAAGACAGATTGTTTTACTTTTTAGGCAAAAGTTTTGTGTCATGTCGATCTGTTACATCAAAGACTAAAAGTAATTAACATGTTCAACAAAGGAAGAGGAAGTTAATATCTATCTGGACATATTTATTATCTATTAATATCTATTACCAAATAAGGAATGAGGAGGAAGAGGGGAAGCCTTGGGGTCAACAAGAGACACAGAGAGAAGAGGAGTGTTGGAGATTGAACATATTTATAATTTAAAAAAAGTATCAGTAAGTATCAGAAAACACTAAAACATATACTGTACCTAACTTACTATTCATGTGCCTTCCTGCTAGACTTCAAAATCAATCAATAATATTCTTTTCTTTACATTTTCTTAGTTAATGCAACCAGGATGTTCTTCCACTACAGCAGACTCAATACTTATTATTTTGCTCTACAGTCAGAGACAAGGGAAAATACCCATGCAGCAAACTTCCAAACTTATTATCATAAACCACACACATGGTCATCTTTATAAAACGATCACACCAGTTAAATGTTTTCTAAGAGACTCAACGGTGTTCTGTGTTTTCTGTAAATCCTCTGTAAACATCACATGGTTTTCGACCTACGTTCAGTACCCATGCACCCAATGTGACTCAGAAGAACGAGTAGTCTCGGAGAGTGATTCGTTCATTTTGTCACGTGACTCCCACAGACGTTATTCGCTGTAATAGATTCAAAAGAACGAACGACTCAGACTAGAAGATATAAGAGGTGAGATACTCATTCTGTTTATTATAATATGTCCTTAGCTGCATTGTAATATTTTCATTACTGGAACTATAGCTAACATTTGTGTATGTAGACGTACAGTATTGGTCGCCTGTTTATTGAAAATGCAACATATGTATGTATTTTATTTCTGATTAAAAGAATGAAATGAGCTAAATGACTCAAACAAAGATTCGTTCATTTTGATGAATGAGATTCAAACAACCGATTCAAACTTGCCACCACTATTACATGCAAAGTCCCAAAAGCTCAATATATTCTGTGTGTAATAAAAAATCTAAAAGTGGGAGGAGAGTAGTCTGAATTGGGTTCTGGAAAGCAGCTCCAGCTCACACATTGAACTCTGTTGCCAGCCATGAGCATTTCCAAGCCAGTGATGTCATATCCATCAGCAGCACCACTCTACTGACTGACTTCTCTTATCAACACACACCACTCAAGCCCAATGTCTCTGTGTGCTCACTCACCTGGATCAGGTGACACCCTGCAAGGGCAGTGATTGGCTCCTGTCTCAGACCTTCCCGAGTGACTGACACTCAGTTTGTGACCTCTACAGTGAGCTTCCTCCCACCTGTGCTGTGAAGTCTCACCAGGAGCTTAAATCCCAGCACAGAGGATCCAGAACACTCAGTCATGGTTAGTGTAATCTTTATCAAACCAACACTGAGATATTATTAACAACAAATGTGAGAAGTTCACAAGTTTCAAAGTTAAATGAAGCCAATGGGGTCACATAAGTGTCATTAGTTATTAGACAAATCCGGTGAAATCCTCGTAAATCTGTTCTAGTGGGTGTGGTTTATGATAATGAGTTGGGTTCATGGGTATTTTATTCTTGTATCAAACCAGAGAGAAAATCAGAAATTCAAGGACACCCACCAATATGATTGGATTTGTAGAACAGCCATATTAAGCAATTTGAACTATATTTGTGGTAGTCATTTCATATGTTGCTTTATTGCCTTTTAATGCAGCTTAGACAGTGGAGTCTGCTACAGACAAACT
Source organism: Channallabes apus (assembly GCA_030522415.1). Taxonomy (NCBI): domain Eukaryota; kingdom Metazoa; phylum Chordata; class Actinopteri; order Siluriformes; family Clariidae; genus Channallabes; species Channallabes apus. Next base: position 4,975,804 of record CM060117.1, on the reverse strand, counting down.
AATGAGAGAATCTCTGTGAAAATGAAGAATTCTACCATGATTATGGGATCATACTGGCCTTTGCATCCCTTATATATGTTCAGGCAATGTACAGAGGTACCTCTGCATATGAACACCCCACCTTGCAAATTTTCACCATTATGACCTACAATTTTGCAAGAAATTTGCTTCGGCATGAGAAGCATTTGTGGCATACAGTTGACCGAGTTGGACACGTGCACCTTCAGTTGTGCGTATGTCCAAGAGCTCATCAAAACTTGTTTGCATCTGTGGAAAGCCAAGTAAAGTGTTTTTTTGCTACATCCGTTGTCTATAATGATTATTTTAAAATGTGGACCATATAGCACACAAGTGTTGATACAGTATGTGCACCTATTTCTTATTCTGTGTTGTCCAGAATGGAGACTAAAAGTGGGAGGATAGTAGTCCATGGCTCCTATCTCAGACCTTCCCCAAGGTTCTAGTTTCTAAACCATGGCCAACATGCAGATCATAACTGCACACATAATTTGAACTCAAATTCTACATATGGATGGAATTACAGTAAAACATGATGCTGTTGATTCCAGCCACTAAAACTGACCAGCTGTATTAGTGCCTCCTGGTTTTCACATTTTGCCACATAACTACAGTAGCTAGTCATGCTAGCTAGCTATCTCAGTCTGTCTTGGCAAAAAAATTTTTGTACAAAGTACAAATACACTGTTTTCCATGGTATGACTCAGCTGACAAAAAAGCAGATCACAGTGTGCCAGTAAAGATGGCATTGGCGAGAGAATTTCCCCTATGTAATGACATCATATGAGAACTTTATGGCTAAATGTTAATGAAGAGGCTCAATTGCAATTTTTTTTTTACTCCAGTATGATACTTTTGTAATTGCACTGGCTTCTATAATCTAATATTACAATTGTATTTTATACTGTATAATAAAAATTGTTTATTTCAAATATTTCCACACCTTAATTATGTATAATTCGTCCATGTAAAAAGAGATAATAATTACATTAATTACATATCATAAAGAAAACAGATTTAAAATTTTACCAGAACCCAAAGATTGTAATGTGTTTGTTGCATTCTACCAAGAAAACAATCTCTATAGTTTCATATAAAAAAGAAATGATGATCATGATGATGATGATGAGAACTGAAATAGTGTAATCTGGATGATGGAGTAGATAGGTAGAGTCTGATTTTTATAGATAAATGTTAGACACTTAGGTCTTTCAGGTTGAAATGAAAGTAGAAATTGAGAATAGAGATTAAGCCAGCATGGTTGTATATGCAATTTTGAATTATTTTAACTGTATTTATAGTGAAAAGAAACAAGGTTGAGCCAGTGCAAGATGGAGATATTCTGTGATGTAGACTGCATGGTCATGGCAACGGGGACACACTGAGGATGCGAAGAGCTTCAGGACTAGAAGGGTTTGGGGTGGAGGAGGGCGACACTTCCAGAGTTCCCTCTTTGTAAGCAGGAGGTGACACAGGGCTTTCAGGAGACTCGGGGGGCTCAGAACGATCAGACCTGCTCAGTATGATCTCATCAGGGGTTTTGAGAAATCTACAAAACAGAAGAAACAATGAAGAAAGAAGAAAGACTGAATGACCATGAAATTAAAGAGATATTTGGAATAATTGTACAATTAAAATACAACATAATAATAATAATAATAATAATAATAATAATAATAATAATAATAATAATGTTTTAATTTGGATAGTTTGTAAATGAAAACAATTTCTGTGCAAATTTCTTTACAAGCACTTTGTACTTTTTTTTTGTTAATAAATAAAACACCAACAATAAATGAAGTTAAAAGTAGAATCTTAGGCCTTTGTTCGGACTGGATTCTTTTTGCAATTACGGCCTGGATTAATTTTTAGAAAAAAGGAAAAAATAAACACTGAATCTGATTTCTGAAAATAAGATTTTAAATCAGATTCAAATCATATGTGTCTCTGCCTGGATGCTTTACCTGCCCAAATCAGATTCCAAACTGCCCATTACATCACTCACAATGTGATGAAGTTCAAACCAACACAACCACATGGTCTGGACTTGTATCCAAAACAACTGGACCAACTGGATATACTGTATGACCTGAAGGATGAGATGTGATCTCTCCATTCTTAACTGTATTGCTGTTACCTGTCTGTTGTTATAAGTTACCATGTAACCTCCTGCGTCATTACCACAGCAACCAGTGAATATAAGTCGACAGTGTGTTGGATTTGGACTGCAGGTCTGAACAGAGCCAAATCTAATCTAATCACTTTCAAACAGCAATGTGGACAGTCAGTCCTAAAGATCAAATTTGTGAAACAAAACAGATTTTCCTGCAATCTGAGTTTTGTTCCCAGTGTCACATGTGCTTCAATGGAAGACTCAAGGGAAATCGGATAAATTGTTCGAAATCACAAATGTGCTGTAATTTAAACCTAAAAATAATGCAGAATTAAAAACATTTACAATTTAAGATATTCAACCTTTCCCTAAATAAAAACATTGTGGTCAAAGTTTTTAATTTCTTTGACCCCCATACAGTATACAGAAAACAAAAAGTCACCCACCTGAAGAGGAGTCTCTGGCCCGACTCTTTTTTGATGATGTTGAGTTTATAATAATGCCGTAGTGCTCGAGACATTTTCTCATAGGTCATGTTGGCTCGGTTCTGAAATACACAAAAAATACACGCCTTAGTGTTACAGTACGTGTGTGTGTAGAATAAGTGTAGAATAAGGATCTGGGTTTCATGCCCAGAAATAAGGGAATTCTCCAGCTCAGAGTCTAAGTGGATGGGAAAATAGGTCAGAGGTAGGTTGACCTTAATTTTTTTTACATTATTATATCCATCACTCCCATGCGGCCAGTTTCAGATTAAAACTAGCTGTCCATTTTTTTCTATTTTTATTTTTTTTATATAATTGCAGTATTTTTTCAGTAAAAAATTTTTCATTGCTTTTAAATTTTTTGAATTTTATATATATATATATATATATATATATATATATATATATATATATATATATATATAATCTAGTATTTATAGCCTTTGAATTGATTGGCATTTATAGCCTTTGAATTGATCTGATTGGTTAATGTCGTTTGTGCATTAAAATGTAAATGTTCTTTAATTGGTTACCTATATGATGGGCTGATATGATATGATATATGATATGATGTTATATGATAAATGATGATATTGCATTTCACTACTGCTGTACTTGTTTGTCACAAATACAATTTGGAATCTTGAATCTGATTCATTGACCTTTGTAAGTGCAAGATTCTCCACAAGGGGGAGCTCTAGATATGGAGGCGCTGGATCAATTGCTTTAAGTGAAAAGATTGTGTCTGCCATCACTAAAGGTTTTAGTTAATGTATCAGTGCCTTTAATGCAAAAAGTTTAAAAGTTTTGAAATGAGAAAATGACAGCTTTTTTTTTTCTTTTTGGACGTGTGGGTAAGTGAGCTTTCCTTATTTCTATAAGGTTTTAATGTATATAGGGCCTCCCGGAAGTTTTCATACATACTGTATAGGAACAGCCTAAACATTAGCGATGCTGTACAGTATGTGCATGACTATTTAGTAGTTTGGAATTGCTTCTTAAAGGTTTTCAGTTGTGCACAATTTAAGAAATTGTTAGTACACACCCACAATGGGGCTTACGTGAGTCTAGCACTACAGTGAAAAATTGATATAATTTTAAGAATAAACTAATATCTCCAGTATTAAGTCTTCTAGAGCAAGGGCTCTCAACGTTGGTCCTGGAGCACCACTGCCCTGCATGTCTGAATCTTTTATTGTAGAGGAACAGGCTGCTTTGTATCTGGTTTACACAATAAAATAGCATTGATCCAGTCATCTACTGTAAACCTTTTATACTAGTCAGTTCCTGAGCCTATCTGGAGAACAATGAACGTGAGGCAGGAACACACTTGCAGTGTGTTGCTAATGCACATTTACACCTAAGGGCATCTTAGCATAGCTAATGCAGGAGGACCATACGAAACTCAGTAACTTAAGTTCAGGGTTGAAGGTGGAGACTGGAGCTATGAAATGGCACCCATTACAATTACTTTTTATTATATGAGCATTAAAGTCAAAGCAAGGCTTTGTGAAAAATAAAAGAAAGAGTTATTAGAGTCAAAATCCCTTTATTTCTTTATATAATCCCCTGCTACACTAATGCACTTATTCCAGCGTTTCACTAGTGCTTGGATACCATCAAGGTAGAACATTTTCTTAGTATGCAGGGGCTTTGATCGGACTGCCTGCTTCATGTCTGAAACACTGGTCTCCCAGGAGCTCTTTTAATTGTGCAAACGTGGAAATCACTTGGAGTGAAGTCAAGACTTTAACAGGGATGTGGCAATAACTCTCAGCCGAGTTCCTCAAATGTGCAAGTGGTGTTAGTGAATCATTGTTGGCCAAGTTGGCAACAAGTAATGTCGATTTTCAAGGAATATTCTCGTGAAAGACTGCAGTGGGCTCACTCACTCACTCACTCACTCACTCACTCACCTTCTATACCGCTTTATCCTGTATTCAGGATCGTGGGAACCTGAAGCCTATCCCAGGATACTGAGGGCACGAGGCAGAGTACATCCTGGACAGGGTGCCAATCCACCGCAGGGCACACACACACATACACACACTCACACTCTCATTCACACATTACGGGCAATTTGGAAACACCAATTAACCTAACCTGCATATCTTTGGACTGTGGGAGGAAACCGGAGTACCCGGAGGAAACCCACCAAGCACGGGGAGAACATGCAAACTCCATGCACACAGTGACGAGAATCGAGCCTGGCCGGGAATCGAACCCGGATCCTGGAGGTTCACGGACATACGGCCTTCTTTAAAACATTTGCACCATTCAAATGTTTTCCTGCGGCCAATAGTCTCATCGCCGTACTGTGCTTGAAGTCTTCAGTAAATGACCCTTGGGTTTATACTATCATTCCCAAAGAAATTTCATCAAATGCACCTGAACCTATTTTTGTATTTTAAAAGCTGCCTAAAACAAAAAGTGAAGCACTGAAGTTTTGTAGGTAACTTTGGTACTTGCCTTATGGTTTCCCCAGAGGCGTGCGAGGCCATTTGGGTCCACCACTCTGAAGATCATGGAGTCCCGATCTTCCCACCTGATGTAGGCTTCGTATCTAGTGTCCAACAGCAGCTGGTACACGTAATCCCATAATAATCTGCAATCTAGAGTGGTGGAAAATCAATTTATTAAACAATTACTCAAATAATATTACAATATTGTACTTTAGCTGTGGTAAATGTTGAATAAACGATAACACTGGTCAACATATTTGTCTCCAACAAAATGATGTTGTTTTTAAGGAGGTTTACCTGCTTATACAAAAACGCCATCCATTTTGTTGTATCACGTACACAGTTATAATGAAAATGTCCTTATTTTTACTTGCAGTGAACAATTTAGAATGCTGGCAACAGGATATTTATTCATCTACTGTAGTTTACTCATTTCCATGGGTCAAAGTACAAAAGAGGGAAATAGGGGAGAGCAGCTGCCGGCAAAAACCAACATTCAGAACCAATAACTGAAGCACTTTCAGCATGAAAACACATCTGATCACATTGTCATCTTAAACAACACGTAGCAACTGCTTCTAAGTCGTTCTGAATTACCTCGGAACCATCCATGTGTGTTTCAATCTTTCATTACAGCTAGTCAACATAAGTGTGAGCTTGTGCCAGTGCGCTGACAGATTCATAATTCACCTCATGGCTAGCGTGAGCTACAAAGCTAACTAGCTTCTAACACAAGGCTGCATCCAAAATCCCTCCTCGAGGGTTTGTGTGTGGATGGAAGCGATTGTACAACCCACATAGAGCACTAGCTTTCCATTTAGGGATTTCTACGTAGCATTCCATGAATTTCACATTTCTCTTTTATACTAGCATGATATAAACATACTACATTTACCCTTGAAAACATGGCAGCTGGCTATGTAGTTTAACAAACATTAGCAAGCCTGTCAACTTCATTACCTTTGCTAAAGTGCAGTATGCTAGTATGGCTAACACGGGCCAGCTTATTAGCTATTAATTGGTAGATGGCAACTACAAATTGTCATGCACACTCAGCCGCGACCGGCACCAGGACCCGGAAGTAAGGCGGTCGCGAAGCTGAAAGCATAAAAGGAAACAAGATGGCGCCGCACATCGCTCTGTCATTGAGTTAAGCCCATGTCTGTTCGGAATCGTTCCAGTATATGTGAGTACTCACTTTCTTGGCTATCTTTTCAGACTGAGTGTGTGTTTATAGGACTAGGGTTAGATTGTGTCTTTCCTGTGCTCATTGAGTGTGAGAGTCCTTATAGTAAATCGCGTGATTATCCTGCCTGCTCGTGTTTATCCGCGTTTGGGTTTACCATTCACGCTACAGGGCTAACTGCTAAAGCTATCTGTTCATCCCGGTTTGTTCGTGACAGATAGCACGATCATTGTTCTGGTCATCCCGGTTAGTTCGTGACAGAATGACAGAGCCAGCAGTAAACCCAGCGGATTACGCTCGCCTTCGCGGTGTGGTTGACCAGCATGCTTTGCTCATTAATGCGCTAACCGCGGAGCTCGATTCTCTGCGCCGGAGTGTCCGAGACACCGCGGCCTTGCGCCGCGAGGTCGCGGAGCTTAGGCAGGAGAACACGGGCCTTCGGGCGGCGGTTAGTGGGCTGGCTAGCGGTCCGCCCGCCGCGTCGGTCGCGGCACCGCACCACCCCCCCCCCCCTTCTGACGTTTTTTTAGCTCTTCCAGATAAATGGGATGGCACGGATGGGAAATGCAGTGTGTTTTTAACATCGCTGGAACTGGTGTTTGAGTTCAATGCCACCAAGTACTCCACCGACCGGCTGCGCATTGCACTCCTCGTCTCGTTGCTATCAGGGCAGGCAGCAGAGTGGGCCACGGCAGTCTTACGCGCTGACACAGACACTGCGCATTCATACAATGAATTCACCCGTCAGCTCAAGATAACATTTGAACATCCCGCGGGCGAGGTGGAGACCGACACAAAGCTCTACCACCTGCGACAGGGAGGACTGTCCGTGAGTAGATATACCGCAGAGTTCCGGACCCTCGCTATCCAGACCTCCTGGGGAGACGCAGCTCTCCGGACGTCCTACTTCGAGGGGCTGGCTAATCGTATCAAAGACGAACTAGCCGGACGAGAGCTCCCAGCCACACTGGAGGGGCTAATCCAACTAGCCCTCCGGATCGATCAGCGCCTCCTCTCTCGTCCGAAGCCAGTACCTCGAACCCTGCCGCCACCATCCACTTATACCTACACTGCACCAAGACCACCACCCACCGTCACCACAGCTTTTCCTGGACGTGTCGGATCTCCACCCCCTGCCGTGGTTGACACCGGAGCCGGGGAACCCATGCAACTAGGGCGCGCCTCCCTGACCGTGGCGGAACGCCAGAGACGTTACCGTGAGGGACTGTGCGCCTATTGCGGCTCAGCAGCGCACCACCGAGCCACCTGCCCGTCTCGTCCGGGAAACGCCCAGACCCGGTGAGAGATAGGAGAGACTCCCCGGGTACCATCCACCTCTCCGCCACCACCGATCACACCGCCACTCGACTCACGGTTCAGGTAACCCTCCACCTTGGCCACAAACGGGTCAGAAGTGCCGCGTTCATCGATTCCGGTGCCGCGGGTAACTTCATTGACTCAACATACGCCAGAGAATTGGGGGTAAAGATTGAGGCGTTATCCCAGCCAATGAGAATCATCTCAGTCGACGGGCGGCCCCTCTCATCCAGCCCCATCACCCAGCAGACTCTACCCATCACTCTCGTCCTCGGCCAACATCAGGAGTCCATACAATTTCACCTCACACCCATATCATCTCCACCCATCATCCTCGGCTATCCCTGGCTCTTACAGCACGACCCACTCATCTCCTGGTCTCAGAACCGGATCCTTCAATGGGGGCCGACCTGCACCGACTTATGCCTACAGGCCCAGGCTGGGACGTGTTCCAGGGAGTCCGAGGCCCCCGACGTCGACATCCAAGCCATTCCTCCACCATATCGAGACCTGGCTGAAGTGTTCTGTAAACGCCGGGCCAGCCACCTTCCACCTCACCGACCCTACGACCTAGCTATTGAACTCCAGCCAGGCTCCAGCCCCCCCCGCGGCCATCTCTACTCCCTCTCTACCAACGAGACCCAGGCTATGGAGGAGTATGTCACCAACGCTCTGCGAAACGGCACCATCCGGCCCTCCTCTTCGCCGGCTGCCGCGGGATTCTTCTTCGTAAAGAAGAAAGGGGGCGAACTTCGTCCATGTGTCGACTATCGGGGGCTAAATAAGATCACCATTCGGAATCGTCACCCTCTGCCTCTCACCAACTCAGCCCTGGACGCCCTCTCTGGTGCCACCATGTTCACTAAGTTGGACCTCCGGAGCGCCTACAACTTGGTGCGCATCAGAGAGGGTGATGAGTGGAAGACAGCCTTCATCACCCCTACCGGACACTATGAGAGCCTGGTCATTCCATTTGGTCTCTGCAACGCACCCTCGGCCTTCCAAGCCTTCATCAACGATGTCCTCCGGGACATGCTAGGCCGATGGGTGTTTGTTTATCTGGATGACATTTTAATTTATTCACGCACCCCCACTGAACACACCAAACACGTTCGAGCTGTCCTTAAGAGATTGCTCGCCCACCAGCTGTACTGTAAGCTGGAAAAGTGTGCTTTTCACGAGCACTCCACCACGTTCCTGGGTTTTGTCATCTCGCCCCAGGGTGTGGCCATGGACCCGCAGAAGCTGGAGGTTGTACGTCACTGGCCCCTACCCAGGACACTCAAACAGCTCCAACGCTTTCTCGGGTTTGCGAACTTTTATCGTCGCTTTATCCGGGGCTACAGTACAGTTGCAGCACCGCTCACTGCACTTACCAGGCTCTCCAACAGTTCTTTTCGACTCAACCCTACCGCCATCTCAGCTTTTCATCAACTCTGTCATCTGTTCACCACCGCACCCATCCTGCTTCATCCAGATGCCAGCCAACCATTCGTTGTGGAGGTGGACGCGTCGGAGGTGGGCGCCGGCGCTGTTCTCTCCCAACGAGGTCCAGACCAGAAGCTGCACCCATGTGGCTTCTACTCCAAAAAATTTAACCCCACTCAGCAGCGATACGGTGTGGGGGACCGCGAACTGCTGGGCATAAAGTGGGCCTTGGAGGAGTGGCGTCACTGGCTCCAGGGCGCCAGTGAGCCATTCATCGTCTGGACGGACCACCAAAACTTAATCACCATCCGAAGTTTGAAGCAGTTAAACCCACGACAGGCACGGTGGGCACTGTTCTTCGAACAATTCAACTTCCACCTCTCGTACCGCCCGGGGTCGAAGAACACCAAGGCTGACGCCCTCTCTCGGCAACATGAGCGAGAGACGCCCCGGGCGGACCCCGTGCCTGTCCTTCCACCTACCCGCATCATCGCACCCCTGCAGTGGAACCTGGAAACAAGGGTCCGCCAGGCACTGACCAAGGACCCAGCGCCGGCAGGTGTGCCGCCCGGATGGCTCTTCGTCCCCGAACGACTCCGAACGGAGGTCCTCCAGTGGGGCCATTCGTCACCCGTCGCAGGGCACCAGGGAAGCCGGAGAACCACCACCTTCATCGGCCGGGCTTTCTGGTGGCCCTCCATGAGGAGGGAAATCACCGAGTTCGTTCGGGCGTGCCCAATGTGTGCCAGGGCAAAGGACATTAATCAACCAACTCCAGGGGAACTCCAACCACTCCCAGTTCCCCGTCGACCCTGGTCCCACATTGCCGTGGATTTCATCACGGGCCTGCCGGATTCAGATGGAAGAGACGTCATCCTGACCATAGTGGATCGCTTCTCCAAGGCAGTGCACCTGGTGGCCCTCGCCGGACTCCCGTCAGCGAAGGAGACAGCCGAGCTGATTTTGGAACACGTAGTCCGATTGCATGGGTTCCCAAAGGACATCGTCTCGGACAGAGGTCCCCAGTTCACCGCCCGGTTGTGGAAGGCCTTCTGCCGTCTGATCGATTCGTCCTGCAGTTTGTCTTCCGGCTACCACCCTCAGACGAACGGTCAGACGGAGCGAACCAACCAACAGCTGGAGCGCTACCTGAGATGTTTTGTGTCGGACCGCCAGCGCTCCTGGGCCCACTACCTCAAGTGGGCCGAGCTATCCCATAACCTCCATGTCTCCTCAGCCACCAACCTGAGCCCATTTGAGGTGTGCTATGGTTTCCAGCCTCCAATGTTCACCCACCAGGAACCGGAGGTTGACGTACCATCGGCCCAACAGTTGGTTCGCCGGTGCCGGCGGCTATGGCACCAAGCCAACCTCGCCATCCGACGCACCAATGCCAACTATGTGGCCCAACACCGCCGCCGGCACCCCCCGGGACGATTGTACCACGTAGGTGACAAAGTGTGGCTATCAACCAGAAACCTCCACCTGCACACCGAATCCAAAAAATTATCACCAAGATTCATCGGGCCATACCGCATCACGCTCAGGATCAACCCTGTCACCTACCGGCTCCAGCTGCCTGCGGCGCTCCGGATCCACCCCGTCTTCCACACCTCACAGTTGAAACCATTCACCACCTCACCCATGGTTCCACCCACCCCCCCTGCTCCTCCTCCCCGAATCATTGACGGCGGTCCCGCCTACACCGTGCGACGGATCCTCGACTCGCGCCCTCGGGGCAGGGGCACCCAGTATCTGGTCGACTGGGAGGGCTACGGCCCCGAGGAGCGGTCCTGGGTTCCGGCTCGCTTCATCCTCGACTCCGGGCTCATTAGGGACTACCGTCACCGGGTATCCTCCACCCCTGGACCGTCCGGAGTCGGTCCTGGACGGGGGGGTACTGTCATGCACACTCAGCCGCGACCGGCACCAGGACCCGGAAGTAAGGCGGTCGCGAAGCTGAAAGCATAAAAGGAAACAAGATGGCGCCGCACATCGCTCTGTCATTGAGTTAAGCCCATGTCTGTTCGGAATCGTTCCAGTATATGTGAGTACTCACTTTCTTGGCTATCTTTTCAGACTGAGTGTGTGTTTATAGGACTAGGGTTAGATTGTGTCTTTCCTGTGCTCATTGAGTGTGAGAGTCCTTATAGTAAATCGCGTGATTATCCTGCCTGCTCGTGTTTATCCGCGTTTGGGTTTACCATTCACGCTACAGGGCTAACTGCTAAAGCTATCTGTTCATCCCGGTTTGTTCGTGACAGATAGCACGATCATTGTTCTGGTCATCCCGGTTAGTTCGTGACACAAATGAACTTAAAGGTAAGTATTTACTGTACCTTAGGATGCTAGTTAAGCTAACATGAACTAGCTTACTGTATTAGCAAACTCTTCAAGCTATTAACAAGCTGATAGCTAGTACTAGACAGGTTAGATAAGCTAAAAGATAAGTAATTATCTTAATTAAACATTCTTGTGTAATGTATTGTGTAGGTATAACCAGTTGTTTATGCTAAGCAATATGTCAAGTCTAGGAAGTAAAAAGGAAGGGTAAATGTGATCAGAGTTGTGATTGGCAGATCTAGTTTTACCTGTAAGTTTTCCGTTGGCTTCACCGCTCGGCGTTGTGACCTTGGATGATTTGGTTTTGTTGGACAGGTTGAGCGGTTCGTCTCTATTGCAGAGGACATGACGATGGCCAGCCATGACTGGAGACATCTGTGATTTTCTTTCTTCAGGAACACATGGATGCTCTAAATGATTCATGGAGGGAGGAATAACTTGTGATGGAGTGCACTACAGAACACTAAAAAACTTTGTCTAGGCTATTTTTTATTTATTTTTTTTTGAATAAATTATATTCATTAGCTCTTTCAGAAAAGGATTGTGTATACTAATGTTTTTGTATTCACATAAATGCCTCTTGGGTAAAATAATCAGTAGAGCTCCATAGTGTTAGTTCAGCAGTTTCAAATAGTTTTGCTTCAAACTAAGACTGCACGCTTTACTTTTGTTTTTTACATTTACAGCATTTGGCAGACACCCTTATCCAAAGTGACTTACATTTTTATCTCATTATATATCTGAGCTGTTGAGGGTTAAGGGCCTTGCTCAAGGGCCCAACAGTGGCAACTTGGTGGAGGTTGGGTTTGAACCTGGGACCTTCTGGACTGTAGTCCAATGATTCAACCAGTTATATTTATATATTAGACACATTTATGATGTAAAAACTGAAATCCATTCTCTCTTCTTGTGTTTTCTAACCTGTTTGAGTTTGTGAAAGGCTAGATGGCTGAACTTGTGAATTTTGTCCCATTTCTGGACCCAACGTGTTTAAGGTTCGCGAGTGTGGATTCACTGGACACACAGGCACAGATCTGTTAGTGGAGCTGCACAGACCTGCAACGAGGAAGTATGAGAGAGAATCGGTAACAGTTACAAAGGTCTACTGCTGAAAATAACCAACAATATAGTGTGTGCATATTATACAATAATAATAATAATAATAATAATAATAACTTCAGGAAAAATAAAATAAAAATGACTAGAAGTGGTGTAAGAACTGTCCAACACATGAACAAATACCTGGCTAATGCTGTACTGTCAACTTAAAAAAAAAACAAAAAAAACATTTTTTATTTTTGAAGTGAAAAAATTCTTAAACACTTGGACAGTGGACATTTAATAATGAAGTTAAGAACATTTCCATACACACACAATGTGATGAGAAGGATTGGGATTACAGCAATGTGTTCATAAGAAAACCTTGTTAGTGACACAAGTCAGAAAAAAATCCTTTAGTTTGCTAGGGAACAAAACGATTAGAGTGTGGAGCGATGGAAAAAGGTCATGCTGATGAGTTTAGATTGAGCGTATTCCAGAGTGATCGGCGTGTCAGGGTAAGAAGGGAAACGCATGAAGCGATGCACCCATCATGCATAGTGTCCACTATATAAGCCTTTGGAGACAGTGTTATGATCTGCGATGCTTTAGTTGCTCAGGTCGAGACTCAGCAACATTATTTGGCAATAAAATGAAGCCAGCTGACACCTGAATGTATTTCATTTTTCCCCCAGATTGCATGGGAACATTTCAGGACTCCATTTCAGGATTGTGAAAGAGTGGTTCTGGGAGCATGATGAATCATTTTCACACATGTGAATCAAAGTGTATTAAAATGAAAAAGTAGCCCCTCTCTCCCTCCCAATCAAAAATGGTTTATATCACTAGCCAACAATACAGAGTGCAGCAGTTCGTCATACCACTTCACCTGCAAATCCACATGGGACTGAACTCGAATCTCTGTAGCGCTGATGTATACTTAAGACATGCTGTCAATCAAAAAAGGGGTTCTGCCCTTTAAACAGCTCCTCCAATCATCATGCAGCAGCCCAGCGTCCTGTCCCGCCCACTGCTCCATTCATTTCCAGAGAAGCTGAGCTTCCGTGGAAGTGACAATTTTGGTGCATTTATCCAATTACCGTCCAGCTTTTCTGCAGTGAAAAAAGCGCCTCTGTGCTGCCCATAGAGCTCCAGTGAAGCTGGGCTTCAGGAGGGTTTAATGCGCTGCGCTGCACGGAAATGTATGACAAGAAAATCGCGTCAAACAATCTACAATAAATACCTGATTCTGAACGAGCTAGTCATGAAGTTGAACGCGTTCTAGCACACTTTTATTAAAACCAATATAAATACGACAATGCATATATGAGCATTTATTTTCTGACATAGTAGAGGAAGCGGAGCTTCCCTTGTAGTCTTAGAGCAGCCGCCACTGATATATATATATATATATATATATATATATATATACTTCCTTACATTTTGTTTGTGATTAAACATAGTGGGATTAAGTAAAATTTATATATATATATATATATATATATATATATATATATATATTCCTAAATAGTTTATCCAAATGGTATACCTTAATGCATAATGCATAAAAAGTAACTACTGTATTTGTTTTTCTCTTTCTTTGAGTAACATTTAAAGTTACTTCATTATAGTTAATATCTAGACATATATTTTTTCTTTGGTTATATAAAACAATGTCTGTCTGTTTAAAACCCTTCCTGACTTTTGAACTTGATTGTTATGAACTTTTATGAGCATGATTTAGTGAAACGTTTCATAGTCTGTTTGGCTCCCATGCTGCAGGGTCTCATATAATTTATTGCAGCTTGAATGAAGCCATTCTTTTTGTTTTTTTCACCACACCACCATTTCACTTTGTTGCCAGTTGCCACACCTTTTGATAAACTCAACCTTCCTGACTCCAACGGTATCAAAAAGTGCACGGGAAAATAAAGGCAGCCTTTAATAATAAAGGCAATCAGGTTACTCTTCTTTTGTTCACTTACACAGAAGGAAGATGCAGAGAATTTTTTTTTTTGCTCTGTAGAACAAGTGGTGCAGGTTTTTTGGCTTTGTTCTGGCATTGGTACAACCAGGAAATAAACATAAAAAAAGCAAACCAAAACAAACATGGGCAAGCTCCTCCTGTGTAAGGTTCTCAAAGAGCGAAGCTTTATATCAACCTAAGTTTGAATATAATAGCTAATACAGTATGAAAAATACAGTTTTTTTTAAAGAATGTAAATATTTCGATTTAATCATGGAATAACACACTCCAGTCATAACATTAAACCTTAAAACATTACACAGTGGTGGACATTAGCAGCAGATGCTTTAAAGTGCATTCATTTGAACAACAGGATCTCCATGGATCAGACTTGGTTGTCCAGGACATCCCATAAATACTCGGTCGGATTAAGATCTGGGGGATGTGGGGGCTGGATCAACAACTTTGAAACCTTTACCTGCATCTAATATGGGATTGGAGTAGGTGGGCTGGTCTTTGGTCCAAACAGGCATAAATAAGCCTCCTGTTAACTGGTATATATTGATATTATACAGTATATGTGGCATTGGTAATATGGTGTGGGTGTGATGCAGCATGACACAAGCATTAGAACAAGACATGCTTAAAATAAGTGAAATAGTTTTAATGTATTTTTATATTAGGAAATACTTGTGATGATTATATTCTGCAATAAATGTGGTACATTAACATTCGTGTCATTTTTGTGTACCTGAGAGAATTATGACTCACTGCCTTGGACTTCATCATCTGATAATTCTTCTCTAACGCTCTTGTCTCAACTTGATTTTAAAAAAGTTGTAAGTAATAATATTGATATTACTAGTGCAGACTAAGAAATATACTTCGATTTCTTAGCATTTTCTTTGTGCCGTTGATTGAGGAGATGCTTGGGCTAGCAGGAAAATGTTGTTCTGTAGTAAACAAATTATTAACGTTGGTAGGTAGTACAATAAAGGAGGTGCTAGCGGCTTGGGAAAACCCATTACTTTGTAAAATTTTGAAAATTCCTGCTTTAATGTATGAAATTCGAAAAACTACAGACTTTGCTGAACTGGTTTCTCTTCTGCATGGATGTTAACCACAATTAACGTTATAGCATTTAAATCGGTTGCCTCAAAATATTAAAACGAGTGAATGAAGTTTCAGTTCTCAAAAATCTTTCAAAAAAAGGCTATATAAAGTGTAATTTATTGATTTACTTTGCAAATCTCCCAGCAGGGTGCTACTTCCTTCCGAGCTTAATATTACTTCATTCATTTTCTATACCGCTTAATCCTGTGTTCAGGGTCGCGGGGGACCTGGAGCCTATCCCAGGAGACTTCGGGCACTAGGCGGGGTACACCCTGGACAGTGTGCCAATCCATCGCAGGGCACACACACATACACACACTCACAACCCCAATCACACACTACGGGCAATTTAGGAACGCCAATTAGCCTAACCTGCATATCTTTGGACTGTGGGAGGAAACCGGAGTACCCGGAGGAAACCCACCAAGCACGGGGAGAACATGCAAACTCCATGCACACAGAGACTGGAATCGAACCTGGCCGGGGAATCGAACCCAGACCCTGGAGGTGCAAGGCGACAGTGCTAACCACTATACCACCATGCCGTACAGTACACGGATACTAAGTGTGGGTCGGAACTAAAGTAGTGAATGGGTAATTGAAGAAATATACAACAACTTACAAGACTAGCCCTTTACCATGGCGTATCTAATTTGCAAAGAACTGAGAAAATCTTAATACTCAGTTGCTAAAAACACTTTCCACCGTCAAAACTGAATACAGTTGCAAATATAGAAACTAATACACTGTACAAGTGTTGTGCCTGACTTTACTCTTAAGATCTATGCATTTCACAACATTGTAGAATCATTCCTTTGAGATTCTTGTCCATGTTGTCATGATTGCATGAAGAGCTTCCTGCTGCAAATCTCTCGCATCCCAATAGTGTTGATTTGGATTCATAGCCCGCGGCAAGGGAGCGGCTTTTGGATTGGTATAAATGGGTGAAAAGTTTTCCAAGAAAACCTTCCCCGCACCATTATCCCACCTCCTGTACCACCCAGCCTGCAATGTTGACTGACACAAGTCAAGATGGTGACAAATTCTGACCATACAATCTGTTCTGACCAGAAATCATGATTCATCAGAGTAGGCTTTGCTCTTTTTCCAGATTGGTGATCCTGTGCCCGCTGCAGCCTCAGATCCTGTTGTTGCAACCCGAAATATTCTTCTCCTGTTGTAACCTTTTTTGTTTAACTGTAACCTTTATGTCAGCTGGAACCATTAACATCTGATGGGTTTTCCCCACTTCCATTTATCTTTGTGTAAGTGTTGTGTGTGAATGTTTGTGTAACCAAAGAAGTTTTTTTTAAATTTGTTTCAGAAGAAGTCTGCAATTTTTCCTTATACCCGTCTGTGTATGTTGATCGCTTGCAAAGTAAAAAAGCACAGCTCATTTGCATTTAGTAACTCACAAAACATAAAGTGCTCAGTCAACTGGGTGCATGAATGTCACAGATCTAAAAGTGACTTTTATAGTAGCCTCGCACATTTTTACAGACACCATTAACATTGTAAACCTATCTATGTCTGCGATTTGGTGCAGAAACTTTTCTTTTCCTTTTCTTCTTGCAACACCTTGCAAAAAGACAAAATTGCTCTACTGTCTATTAAAAAAACTTGTTCACGTATTGAGTTCTCACCTGCAGTGCCGATAGAGCTGGGTGTTGGCTGTGTCTGAGAGCGTCTTTGCTGCTTAACATGCTGGAGGAGCTCATACAGTACATCACCTGCAAGTCAAAATTAAAATCAGAGAGATAAACTGCTATCTTCGAGCAATGATTTTTTTTTCTTCCAAGCAACAATTTATGAATTGACTATCTGAAATAAAATGTGAAAAGATCTCCGCTGTCTTGAACCTACATTTTCTGGCTACTTCATTAGCACTATGCAAAAGTATTGAGCCTCCCCTTATTTCTTCATTCATTCATTCATTCATTCATTCATTCATTTTCTATACGCTTTATCCTGTGTTCAGGGTCGCGGGGGACCTGGAGCCTATCCCAGGAGACTTCGGGCACTAGGCGGGGTACACCCTGGACAGCGTGCCAATCCATCGCAGGGCACACACACATACACACACTCACACACCCAATCACACACTACGGGCAATTTAGGAACGTCAATTAGCCTAATCTGCATATCTTTGGACTGTGGGAGGAAACCGGAGTACCCGGAAGAAACCCACCAAGCATGGGGAGAACATGCAAACTCCATGCACACAGAGACGGGAATCGAGCCTGGCCGGGGAATCGAACCCAGACCCTGGAGGTGCAAGGCGACAGTGCTAACCACTACACCACCATGCCGCCTTATTTCTTCATATAAACATAAAATAAATGATGTAGATTAAGTTAAAGAAATGGAAACAGATGTTTTCTTGGCTGCAAAATGCCTAAAATAATCTGTCATCATCTGTACCTGTTCGTCATTGGATGATGTCAAAAAAGTCCTTCAGGAAGACTAAGTAAGAAAATAAAGAAATTCTGCCTCTTTGGAAGCAAAATATGAAGACATGATGAATTGGCTCAAGACTTTCTCACAGTACTGTCAATGCACCAGCACATCTATATCGAAACGTTGCCTTTCTGCTTTCTTCTACTGATGGCTTGGGAAACCTGCTGTAGCTTCAGATTCCTGTTCTTGGCTGACTGGAGCGTAACTCGATGTGATCGTCAGTTTTTATAACCCATCCACTTTAAGGTTCGACTTCTGGTGTGGTATGTGGTAACTCTAATCCTCAACTCATTTCCATCAGCAGAACTGTTGCCTTTTTTCACACCAGTCTGTGTGAACTCTAAGTAATGCTGTGGATGAAAATCCAGACATATCAGCAGTTTCTGAAATCCCTAAACCAACTCATCTGGAAGCAGCAACCATGTCACAGTCACTGAGAATAATTTTGGTCCACAGTCTGGTCTTTGTAAATATTAACTTAAGTTTACATTAACATTAACTTGTTACACCTGTTTATCCATGAATTGTCCTTGGAGTAGATGTCCAGTTGTCCATGTCTGTAGAACTACAGTAGATGGGTTTTTTTGGTTGTTTGTTTTTGCATAGTCAAAAGCTAAAGGTTTACAGGTATTAGCTGACAAGGGAAGAACCTTAATGAGAACTGTTTTTGTACTCACTAATAGATCTACAAATGTTGATTTTGTTATGTCACCTGAGCTGGGGCAGCGCAGCCGGAAATCCTCCTTGGTGAGGAGACACAGTGCTCTGCCGTTCATCTCGAACTTCTCGTGATCGGCACGGCGCAGGGCGTATTCCCTCTGAGCCCACCGCAACCACAAATTAACATCGTCTTTATCCCATAGAGACGGATTAATACCTGATAAACAACAACACACATCTCATGCCATGCCATCGGCTTCTATACATCATAAATTACATAATTAAATGAAGTAAATAGCATGGTGACATTTGTGTCGAATCATAAATTACACTGAATAACAGGAAAATGGTCTCACATAAACACAATAAAACATGATGTGGCGCTAATCATTTGTATAATGTCTGTTTTTGTCTTTTAAATCAATTTATACAAGGGGCGTTCAAGTCAAACCCCAGGACTTGTATGTAAGACTTTAGAATGAAGAGAGACTCCAAGCACAGTACAGTGATGAGACTCTTAGTCACTGTAAAACATTTGAAGAAGGCAGTACTGTACTTTACTCTGATTGACATTCCTAGACGGGGTGGCTTGGAGCCCACTGCAGACATTCCTCTAAAAATTAAGTGAGTGGAAAATGGTGACCTACTTGCGGAAGAGATGCATCTGTGTGTGGGAACCTCGCTCCAAGCCATTACCACAAGTTCGGGCCACTAAAGGAGTTCCTGGGAAGCCAGCATTTCATACGGGAAACAGTCTGATCATGTCTCTATTGTTCTGAGAAAACATTCTACCTTGATGGTGTCCAAGCACTAGTAAAACGCTGGGATAAGTGCATTAGTGTAACAGGGGATTACACATGAGAGGGAGTGCTGTTGTGCTCAATATGATCACTGCTTTATTCAGTGTATTTGGATATATTCAGCACATCAGCACAACATTATGGTCTATTATGTACATTATGTACATTCCTTTTGCCATCTCAGGGGGTTTTTCCTTGCTACCGTCGCCCTCGGCTTGCTCTTCAGAAACGATCTAATCATTTAGATGCATACACTTTTCACATTTTCTTTTGATTGTGTAAAGCTGCTTTGTGACAATGCTAAGTGTTAAAATCGCTATACAAATAAAATTGACGTAAAATCTACAGTATTTAACTTGAATAGCCCTCATATAAGATGGATATTTGGTAATAAGGCATTACAGTGAAACCTCTGATTGCGAGTAACACGGTTTGCGAGTGTTCCACAAGACGAGCAAAAGTTTTTAATACATTTTGACTTGAAAACAAACAAGTCTTGGTTTACGAGTACCGAGTATCATGTATCACGCATGCGCTTCTTGTTTTGATGCCGAGCGTCATGTGATCACAACTGACCCAACGTTTTTTTCTCTCTCTTGCGCTGCGGAATTGTGGGTATTCGTCTCCCCTGCTGGGTTTTAGTGTATAATCAACATCCGTGCATTCATGTACTGTTTACCATAACACTGTGACCACGAGTGCGTATAAAACAAATTTTCTTTTGTATTTGTATGCGTGTGTGTACAGTGCGCGTGCAAAGCAAAAGAAAGTCTCATTAAAGAGGTTAAAGATCCTTTTTCTGTCTTTGTTCAAGACACAGCCTGCCCTTTGTGTCTGTGTACACTCGTGCCATTGGGCACCGTGCCACACACACACACACACACACACACACACACACACACACACCTCCTATTTTCTCCTTCACAGACACACACACACTCTTTCTCTCTGCTCTACACAGAAACTCTGCTCTGTCGCGATTCTTTTTAAAGGTAAAGTGCAGGTTAATTTGTTTTATTTTTACTTAATATTTTGTGTTAATTAT